>JADLZK010005658.1:0-446225 GCA_015847255.1 Hyparrhenia diplandra | reverse complement strand
ATACATCTACTTTTTACTGCTTTCTATTTTTCAGCACAAGTTCTTGCCGAGCCCTAGTTTTCTCTAGGGATTGGTTGATCTTTACGCGTTTGCCCTCGAAAACGGCCGCCTTCCCTCCACGAAAGCGAGGATCCTTTGTTCGCTGCTCGGAAGAGAAGCAATGTCAATCGTCCAAAAGTCACGATGAAGTGCTCGTGTTGCTGCGCGGATCAATTTTCGCAGTGTGTCAACACAGATTGGCGTCCAGCTGGGAAAAAGAAGAACAAGAAGAATCAAAACAATGGAGCGCCAAGGGCAGTAGTGAGATCACGCGACAACGTCATCCTCAGCATACGCTTGAAGATCTATCTCGAGGAGGGGCGAGCGGGAGATTGAGCGGCGCCGAGGAAGAGAGGCCGGAGAGTCTAAAGAGGAAATTAGCGGGTGCTTCTGAGACGAGAGGCGACGGCAAGGCCATCAAGAAGGTAGCTGCATCGAGACTCTTCTCCTTCACCCAGATGCCGATGCAGTAAATCACTTTCCCTCGAAGAAATTGGTCATCTAATTGATGCATCGGGTAGCTAGTAAATTTGGTACACAGATGGAACATCTAACACGGACAATGAATGACTCCTTATTTGGTAAATTTGATGAATTTAAATTACAATTTAATCAAGATATCACAAAAGCGATTTACCTGACAAGTTCGCATACAGTGTGTTAGAGGCTAAGGATCAACATCTCGAAAAACAACAGCTTGTGCCCTTTGAAAATACTAATTCCGCACTGCTGCCGAATGCCACTTTTACTGCAGATTAATCAAGGCAATACTCTACCCCAATTAATGCTAGTAATTTTGCGCCAATGCTTCGCCGTTATTACTGCCGGTTCGCAATCGGGCAACCGAGTTGTGAATTTTAATTTGCAACAACCCTATTATCGACGGCATCTTATTCGACTCCATCACTTTGCCGTCTATAGGGTACCTGGTTCCTCAAAGGGCGGGCCTCCAAAACCCGTACTCTAATATTGTCTCCGCAAAGATGTGCCACATGCTCAATCTTGCCGGAGTCACGCCTACACAAACCAAGTTGCATCTATGCCACATACTAGTTCTCCGAACCATCTCAGAATTTTAAAGATCAAATTGCTAACGTGCTTAGAGAATCCTGGTTTTAGGAACCCAAAAGGTAGGCCCGTGCATATCAAAAAAACCATATCTTGAATATGCTGGATTCAACACCATACCTACGTGGTTTTAAAATTCCAGATTTTGTTAAATTCTACGGGGAAGATGGTAAGTCTACTTTGAGCATATAGGGACAATTTTTTACAAAATCAGTGAAGTTGGTACATCGATGTTTATAAGCTGGAAATTATTTTTATCATTATCTGGTACATTTACTTGGTTTTCATCCTCACTTGCTCCTAAAATCCATTGTGACTTGGGCACGCTTTGAACAAAAGTTTCATGAATATTTCTATAGTGGTGAAACTGAACTTAGGCTTACCGATTTGGTATTGGTCAAACATAAGTACAATGAATCGTTATCGAATATTTTCGACGGTTTAGAGAAGTCAAAAAACCGTTTTTAGCTTGGTTATTGCCGAAAGGATTTGGCCAATCTTGCTTTTTCAGGCTTACTTCCTCTCATATCAAGGATAAATTAGAAGGGCAAGAATTTCTCAGATATTAATCAAGTTTACAAAAGGCGTTAGTGCAGGAAAACCGTGCTAAAGATGCAGCTTGTATATATGGGCGGTTTAGAGAGATAATTAATAGAAACAAAGATAATGAAAAGCCTGCAATTCACATTGTGTGGGTATGATAGCACTGCTAGTGATGATGACATTGATGTATGCGCCATAGCGGAATGGGCACATGTGCCTAAGTCAAAGCCTTTTTTACATGCACAGCTTTAAAACACGCCTTTGGGGAAGGAGAAATCAAGTATACTTTGATGAGCAAGTGCGATAAAATTTTGATATTTGCTAGCGCTTGAGGCAAATTTGATTAGATTAAAAGGAGGTCATGTAATTCCACCTCGAGGAAAAATTGGCTAAAAGAGCATCTTGAATGGCACAATTCATTTTCTCATACTAATGATTGTAATGTGTTTAAATCGGCCAGTGCAATCGGCCATTAATGACGGACGATTGACATTTACGTAAGGCTCTAAGATGAAGCTTGATACCGATCCGTTCCCTGTTAACATGATTGATTTTGATAGCAAGAAGGTGCTTATTCGATCAGGCAGGTCGAATACGCTAAAGGGAAAAATGTTATTGTTGATGACAAAGCTACTCCAAGGATGATTAAGCCAAAGAATCCGGAAGAGGGAGTGTGGAAAGTCAATGAAGGGCAAGAAGCTGGGTTCAAAACTTTAGTCGATTGATCAAGATTTGCTGGACAAATATACATCACGTATAATAGCAAAGGCGCTTAATGGCTGGCTAGGAGGATCCTAGCGTCCTAGATCTCCTCCCGCACTGCTTCTCGTGATCAACCGTACGTTAAAGTGGGAACTCATATGGCCATCAACCGCAGCTTCCAGTGAGGCCGAGTTCCGGGGTCATCGCCTCTTATTATCCACGCGATCCTCCATATGGCTTTTAATCACTTGATGCCATATCCACTGGGCGAAGTTATTATCAATCCGATGGGCGGCAGGACCCATGGTTGGACAACATGTCTATGGCAAGCGACCTCGGTTCAATCGGGGAAGTCAACCAAGTTCATCCAAAGGAAAGGACGGTATTCTCTCGCGACAAGATCAGTCCACCGCAGGTACACGCGACGTGCAACAAGAGATTTGTTGGTGGTCACAAATCTGATGGGTGCGACCAAGCCGGGAGGTCGCGTTGATAATTTGCACATGACGACATGGTCTGTAGCTAGTCAACCAACAGCTTGGTCCTGAGTGACTCTAGTACTCGCTCACCGCTTTGAAAAATAGGCACTATGGTAATTGAAACCTGAATTAGATGCGATGCACATCATGGGAAAATTAGTCATTGGATCGGAAGCCTGCGTTCCCGGGATCGAAGGAGTCACATGCTCGGCTGAAGTACTAGCTGCAGCTTTTCTAGCACAGACCTGAAGCATTTGATAAACCGAACGTGCAAAGTAGCAAAGGGCAGGAATTTCTAAAAGCGTACATCGGCCTCCCCGCTCAGCAAATGGTGGTGGGCGTAAGCGTATATCATATGAACAAGGGGGCTGAATTCTCAAATGCCCTGTGCGCGGGGCATATTTTAGAGGCCGTGGTTTTAGGCCAACAGCAGCAGTGTTTCAGCATAGAGCCAGATAGCCATGATAGGCACAAGATCAGATCGGGTTTGCACCAGCGAACTAAAACCAAATCTCAAGTCGTGCCCAGAGGACTCACACATACACAGTAAACGAAGAGTGCAGCGTGCCGCGAGCACTAGAAATTAAAAGAAGAACAGGCTGAGAAGTATCGCTGATGAATGGTTTTAATGAAGAACGACCAATGATAATTCCTCCCAAGATGACTTGAAAGAGAAGCGCATTGCAATGGAGGAAGACAAACTGGAGGATCGATCGACACGATTGTCAACGAGAATTCGAGAGCAAAGATAGCACGCTGTCGCTTATGGATATGAATATGGTGTTTGCCTTGCTCGCAGAATTTCGTGCACCTGAAACCGAAATTGCACGCATTAGCTCTCGGCGCCAAGAAGGTTATATTTGAGAGAGCTCAGAAAGCCCGAGATGCACTTGAAGCCATTGTATATCAAGGGACATATCAATGGTAAACCCGTTGGTCGATGTCAGTTGATGGCGGTGTCAAGTTAATGTTATGCCTTTTTCGGTTTTTACTAAATTGGGCCGAAAAAGAGAGCGAAGTTAATAAAGACCAAAGATGGGGGCTTAGTGGATTTACCCGGAGATTTAGTCCGAAGCCAAAGGTATTATTGCTCGAGTGAGTACGGAAGCAAACCGCGTCTGATCGCATTTTATTTGTTTGTGGGACGAAAAAGTGAGATATAATGCTCTTTAGGACGTGATTGGATACATGCAAACTGCTTTAGCGCTCCTTCTACTTCTACATCGTTGTTTGATTCAGATGGGTTGGAGATGATGTAGAGATAATTGAAGCAGATAATTCACCTTAATCGCCTTTAGCCGATGCTCCTACTGATTGGCAACATGGTGAGATGCAATGCTTGACAGAAGAGATTTATCGACTATGACTATATTGCTATCGAAAGAAGGATGGTTTTTGTCCTCACGAAGGGGTACAAACGGCCCGGTAGCCTCGGGCTTAATGATTTATCTCTATGAAAATGAATAAAGAAGATAGCATAAAGTGGTTGGCAAGAGGGTAGTACGAGGAGTATCGCTCGTAAGAACGATATGCGATGAAACTATTGAAGATTTTTGGTGACATGGATAAGTCGGGACAAGGATTCTCATCGGCCGATCCACTTCAAAGAAATTGATATTGGTGATGGAAGTGTGCCCTAGGCCTACTCTTTCATCAACGCAAAAATATGGAGGCCGACGGGAAAAAGCAAGCGTATGTGCATTACTTAAGGAATTTGTTGATTGCTTTGCTTGGAATTACACCGAGATGCCCGGTTTGAGTAGAGATTTAGCTGAGCATACGCTACCTATTAAATCTGGTTTTTAGGCCATATAAGCAACCTCCTAGATGTTTTAATTCTAATCTATATGACCGTATCAAAGAAGAGATTGATGGATTTGTTGAAAGTGGTTTATTCCGCCATGTAGGTATGCTGAATGGATTTCTAACATTGTACCTCGTTTGAAAAGAAAAACACAGAAAGATTAGAATATGCGTAGATTTTAGAGATTTGAATAAGGCTACCCTAAAGATGAATATCCTATGCCTATAGCCGACAAAAAGTTAATCAAATGATGCTACGGGCATAAAGTCATTAGTTTTTAGATGGCAATGCCGGCTACAATCAAATCTTTATGGCCGAAAAAGACATGTTGAAGATCGCTTTTAAGCTTGCCCTCGGGCTTTGCTGGTTTATTTGAGTGGGTAAGATTATGACATTTGGGTTGAAATGCCGCCACGTATCGATATATGAATTTAATTTTTCATGACCTCTGGGCATTATATTAGAAGTGTATATTGGATGATGCTGTTTAAATCAGATGGGTTTGATCATCATTTAGCCGATTTCGCGACAGCCTTTGAGAGAATATCGCCAGGTATGGGTTAAAAAATGAATCCACTTAAATGTGCATTTGGTGTGTCACCGGTAAGTTCTAGGTTTCATAATTCATGAGCATGGCATAGAGATTGGATCCTAAGAGTGTAGAGTCGATTAGAAAACTGAGGATTTACATGTAAAAGGGATGTGCAAAGTTGTTAGAAAATTAAATTATTTGAGACGATTTACATATCTAACCTGTGAAAATTGAATTTACATCCCTTGATCAAGTAAAAGAATGAAGCCAGAATTCACATGGGGGCAGAAAATTGATGCTTATAATAATATAAAGAGATATCCGTCTAGTCCTCCAAAGGCTTCGAGCTCCAAAGTTTGGTGTGCCGCTCGTATATATATTGCTGCACAAGAGAAGGTGATCACGCAGTTTTGGCACAAGAAGGCGGGGGAAGGAATATATTATTGCTTATGTGGAGTCGCTCACTGGATACGAGAGACTAGGTATGTGTTAATTGAAAGGCTATGCTTGTCTTTATACTATGCATGTACCAAGTTTAGGCATTATTTGCTCTCTAGTAATTGTATAGTTGCATGCCAAACCGACGTAATTAAATATATGTTACAACAGCTATTCTAGTAGAATTGGAAAGTGGGCTTATGCATTAGTAGAATATGATTTAACATTTGAATCAGTTATGCCTATGAGAGGTCAAGTTGTCATTGATTTTTATTGTTGACCATGGGATTAAAGATGAGGAAGATGTTAACCGCATTAGAGTGTGCCCATGGAAACTTTATTTTGATGGATCGGTTTTGTAGAGATGGACAAGGTCGGTAATGTTTTACTTTCACCTAATAATGTGTCTTATGAAACATTGATCTTTAGAATATCTTGCACAAATAATCCGGGCCGAATATGAAACTTTATTATTCAAACACACAAAGTTTAATGATATGGGTGTCAAAGACATAGATGCCTTTGGAGACTCTCTTCTGTAGTTCAACAATGATTAATGGAGAATGTCAATGTTTTAATGGGTTGCTGAATAGCTACTTGGACCGATGTTTAGATATAATTAATCTCTAGATAGTTTTACTATCTACCAGCATATCTAGCGGAGAGAATTCTGTGAGCACTTTAGCCCAACAAGCACGTTATCGTGTTAGTGGTTTTTAATAATTGAAAAACCGATGCTAGACATTAACAAAAGTGAGTCCGATCCGCATGTTGTTAGTTCGGGCTCCCGAAAATGAGAGTTTTGGGGCTGACAGTTAATAGTTTGCAGTGCACAGAGTGCAAAGAAATGCTAGTTCACCAAGAAGAAGCAAGACAGGCAAAGAAAATTGCATGGGGCCAAAAGCAACCGAATTTGTAAATGAGTTAGATCATGGTGATTGGAGAAGTCCTATAGTTACTTATTTGTAAAGGATCCAAGTCAAACGAGAGATAGGAAAATTCACGCTGAACATTAAAATATACTTTGTTAAATGATTGTATCACGAACTATATAGATGGTTACTTCCAGTGCTTGGATTCGATTCATCCTAAAATAGCTATGGGTGAAGTGCATGAGGGAATATGTGGGACACATCCCGATTAGCTCATAAGATGCGGGTTATTGAAAAGAGCGAGGTTTTTATTGGCCGACTATGTTAGAAGACTGTTGATATTATAAGGTGTGAAGCCTGTAAAAAGTTTAAACATAATAGCATAAGCTTGCGTGACTATGTTGCATCCTATTATTAAGCCGTGGCCATTTAGAGATGGGGATTAGATTTTATTGGTCGATACATCCGCCATCTAGAGGTCATAAGCCGTCCTAGTAGCTCTGATTATTTTACTAAATGGATCAAGCAATTCCTTTTAAAAAATATGACCTCATAAAGAAGTTATTAATTTTGTGTTGGAACATATTTATTCACTTAGATTCGGCATTCCCGCACTTTGACTTCGATCAAGGTGCTTTTATGTCTCAACAATTCCGTGAATTGCAAAATCTTTTAGAATTAAGTTGTTAAATTAAATTAAGCGTATTATGCCCAAGCTAATGGACAGGCGAATCTAGCAATAAAAACTTTGATTAAGCTGGATAAAGAAAAGATTGAGGAGCATCCGAGAAGGTGGCATGAAGTGCTGAGGAAGCTTTGTGGGCTCATCTAGATATCTAAGCATGGGGCAACCTCAGGTGACACCGTATGAGTTAGTGTATGGACGGGAAGCTGTGCTGCCTAGTAGAGATTAATTTACAAGCTCTTAGAGTAGCCAGGCAAAATGATTTGTCGGCTGTAGATTGCATAATAATCTGATGATGGATAGAATAGATGAGGTTGGAAAGGCAGTTAAAGGCCTTGCGTGAAATTGAAAAGGAGAAATTGAGGGTAGCTAAGGCCTATAATAAAGAAGTTAGAAAAAATCGTTTCAAATAGGAGACTTAGTATGGAAAACGATTTTGCCTCTAGGAACTAAAAAGATAATAAATTGGTAAATGGTCACGAGTTAAAGGACCATATAAGGTTGTAGAGATTGTTCCTGAAATTCATATTTTGTACAATCTTTGCAGGGGGGATAAATTGCCTAAGGCTCTCAATGGAAAATATTTGAAGAAGTACTATCCTAGTGTCCGGCAAGCTGCTTGATAGTATTATGGCGATATGTCATTTAAATATAAGCCCTGAGCAGAATGTTTGGCGATGTGTTCTCCAAGCATCGCCCAGTAAAAGGTAAATGTTTGGCCGATGTGTTCTTTGTACATAGCCCTGAGCAAAAACATATTTTGGCGATGTGTCATCCGAACATCGCCCGAGGAATATTATGGTCGGCGAAGCTACAGACATTGCCCTAATATAAATTTAGTATTTTCGGTAAATACAATTGTACGAAAACAGAGCATGTGTTCATAGTGTAATTTGGCTTGTTAGTTGACATACATATGGTTGGCCAAATTTCTGTACTTGATGGTGATCAAATTCGTCAGTTAGCACATTTGTTCAAATATTATTTTTTTACAGGGCAGATGTGTTCGATATACAAAATAATAAACGTGACATACCCATATATAAACACTGGGTGCATGGCCGATTGTTTTTCTAGCCAATCGACACAAAACAAAATACATCTACTTTTTTTACTGCTTTCTATTTTTTCAGCACAAGTTCTTGCCGAGCCCTAGTTTCTCTAGGGATTGGTTGATCTTGCCGCTTTGCCCTGAAAACGGCGGCTTCTCCACGCAGCGAGGATCGCTGTTGCTTTACTCGGAAAGCAATCGTTGAGTCGTCGCCAAAAATACGATAATTATCATGTTGCTGCTTGGCGGATCAATTTCGCGTGTCAGCGGATAGTTGATTACATCCTAGACGCCCCCCATGGCGGCTGCGAGGGAGGGCAAATATGCGAACACCGACTCAAGTCATCGGCTACAACGGTGGAGCTTAGGCGGTGTACTAAGTATAAAACAAATGTGCGACGAAAAAGGGCGGCGGCGATCCACGGCCCCCGCCGAGGCGTCCCGGCGTGCGGCTGTAGGGAATGACCGCCACGTAGCACCTCACGCTTGTGTTGCGGGGCTGCGCCCTCGAAGTGGCTATGGAACACTCTTGCGGCTATGGACCCTCTTTATGATCGTGGAATCACGGGTCCGCGAGCCGGGTGCCCTCCGGCCTGCCCTCCATATATGAAATGCCAAGCATTAGTAAAGGAAACAATGCACAATAACCATATTATATTAACTAAAGCGGAGGGAAAAACACTCAAACCATATTGCCGAGTTCCACAAAAAGCAACCAAAAAGAAACGTGAGTCCATTACCGAGGCCAAGAGAAAGATCCTGTTCATGTAGATTTTATAGTCTTTAAATAATACTAAATGTCTTTGCAATTTATCAAGACAATAAATTTGTTGAAGGCGGGCTAGATGTTAGTCACCCCCTATTCGGGTCCCATGCAATCCACGGGGCGAAAAGCGGGATTCGACAAGCAAAAAAGGGAAGCGGGGGAACACGCCGCTCCGTCGCCGAAGCCTACGCTTCCGGTGCCGGTGGCCTTGGGAGCCCGTGGACCGAATGGCGTACGAAGCCGTCACCGAATGATGCGTTTTTCGGTTCCGGTATGGTTTCTTTCACCCGAAACTCGTATGTTTGTCTTGGAGCGGCGCAGAACAGAATAAAGACGCCCTCCATGGTGGGCCTAGGCAAACGGCGGTCCCCCTTGGAGTAGTTGGGGACCAAAGCGAGAAAGGACCGGGCGGCCCACGCCCCGAAGAGAATATTCTGGGGAATCGGAGTAGGTAGGGGCATTTTGGTCATGTAAAGCCTCGTGTGGGTATAAACAACGCCCATCGCGGCATTGAAAAGGACGGATGGAACTTTAATACGTAGAGCGTGTTACGGTTTCATTCGAAGATTCGATTGTCTTTTCCTCGACCAACTTCCGGAGGGTTCGGCGACCCGGGTCCTGTACTTTCGGTCGCAGTCAACATTGGCACCCACCGTGGTTGTCCCGGACTGTCCCATGGCGGAAGGAAGGCGGCGGCGCCAAACCTGTCCGCCAGGATCCGGTCATCGACCCCGTCGTGCGGATCTCCAACCGTAACGCAGGGGATATGGCGGGAGGTTCGGGGTCGCGCGTAACCCGGGATTGGTCGGACAGAATGCGACGCCAAGAAAATGAATGTACCGTCGACGACGACGACGAGCAACTTGACGACGAAATCGCCAACCGAGCAAGAACCCTAAAAGAACTCAACGACCAGATGCACCGAGCTCCGAGGAGCTGGTGGCTCGCCGAGACACGTTACTCCAACAAGCAGCCGCTGGGGCTACCGGGAAGAAGTGACCCGCGAGCAACTCAGAAAGGCTAAGTCGAAAAAGCAAGGCTCATTCTGAAATCAACCACCCCAAGAGCACGTGTGCAACGAGGCAGGAGGAGCCGGTCGAGTCGAGACCAAGAGCCGGTGCAATCAAGAAGACGTGTTAGGAGATGAGGCCGGAAAGGGTCGATCATTCATCACCACCGCCGGTAGAACTGCAACGCCACCCTTGGCCGGGCAGGATACAAACCAAGACCGCCATCCTTCAACGGGAAAACCGACCGAAGAAATTCATCGCCGCTATGAAGCAGCGGTTTATTAGGGCCGGGAGGAAATGCGGTAATATTGGCCAAATCGCTGATCATGGCGAAAGAAGACATAGCACACACGAATGGTACGTTGGTATTCGGCCACTATCCATTAAAAACTGGAGGCAGCTCAAAGAGGACCTAATGACAACCTTCGAGGGTTTCAAAGAGAGGCAAAAAAGCACAAGAGATTTCCTCAAGCTCAAGCAGGAGGAGGGCAAATCGCTCACCAATATCTAGAAAAGATAATACAACTCCGTGCTCAAACCACGAATGTGTCGATGATGTGGTCATAGCTTCGGGCTATCGAGGGTATGGACATCGAACAATGTGCCTCAACATTAGAAAGAGAGAACCCGAGACGGTAAAAAGAGTTATTTGAACAAATCGGAAATTCGCAAGAGCCGAAGAAGCTTTGAAGAGAAGGAAAGCGACCAAGAAAAGTCTGAAGCAGCAATCGCCGAACCCATCCAATCCGAATCCTCGAGGCGGCAAGACCTTTGACCGGTCAACGGTGTCCAAGAAGACTCAACACAATCCCCAGAAATCGGGCAGGAAGCGAGCATGCAGAATAACTCAAACCCGAGACCTCCCTAGCCGAACAGAGGAGGCCGCGGACCGAGAGGAAGAGGACGTGGAAGGTGAAGAGGGCCCCGAGTCCCATATTGTTTCATTTGTGGTGAGGATTCCGGTCATTTCAAAGAGTAATGCAAATATGACCAAATCGCTAAAGAGCGAAAATTAAAGGCGAGCTCACAGAGCGATCAAACTCCAAAGCACGTGTTCCACAACCCGGCAGAAGCACCCACGAGTCAAGCAAATCCTTATTTCGCTCCATATCCAACCCGCAATACAGCTATTCGCGGCCCATCCAGCACCAAAAATACTCTTGGCGCCAACCCGCATTTTACCCGCTACTCGCGGCCCTAACGAAAGCCGCGGTCGGTTGCGCTTTCTTCCAAGAAACCGAATATCAACAGCCAATACTTAGGCCAAGCCCGAAGGCAACCAGAGAGTAGGACCGTGAGTTCGGTCTTCCCTTAAAGCAATCACATCTATGCAATCACCGGAGGGTCCAACCTAGAACACGAAAGCAAGAGAGCCGAAGAGACTACGAGAGAAGGGTGTGCAATCGTATCCCCAAGGCTACCGCTTGAATAGGTCGGCATGGTCATTGATCCCCATCACCTTCAATGAGAGTGACTTCCAGTGCGAGATTACCCTCACAAAGGACGCATTCGTTGCAACAATAATGTAACAAACTACACCCTCCACAACATCTTGGTGGACAACGGAAGTTTGGCGGACATTCTGTTCATCAAGGCCTTTGAGAGTATGGGAATGGACAAACGAACCCTACAACTAGCGAGAAACGACTTATTCGGTTTTGGAGGGAAAAGAATAGACGCACCCAAAAAAGACATCATGGTCTCTTTCGAGGAAGGCAATAATACCCGAACCGAAAAATCACCTTTGATATAGTCAACATCGACTACCCTTGCCGTGATTTTCTAAGAGGGATTATCGGAAATTTGATGCAATCATCAGCGAGCTATCGTGCATGAAAATACCCTCCCCTTTCGATGTCATAACCGTGCTCGGGAGATCAAGAAGCAACGACGAATAGATGGAAGGCCCATTCCAAGGTTACTGAAGATGATCAATGAGGGTTACATTGTCGAAAAAATTAAAGAAGGATGACGAAAATGGAAAAGAGGATTCCAAGGAGCCGAGTGTGACACCGCCAAAGCCACTAACAAGACACCATTATCCGAAGCATGTCCGGACGGTGTGTAATAGTGGGAGCGAGCTAGACGCACAAGAAAAGACGAGTCCGCTAACTTTCTTGAACGAAAAACAGTGGGATGTATTCACCGGTCCGCTAAGACTTGAAAGGAGTCACCGAGACCCGCACAAAGACAATATGAATGTCGAGAAGACACTGAGACCGAGAAAGCGTAAACTTTAAGCTTTCGATGAAAGAAGCGAAAACAGCCAGCCAGAGGTGCGAGGTTATCCGACCGAGTCATCAAAGCCGCAATACCCGTAGTGGCTAGCAAATGTGGTCACGGTACAAAAGAAGACAAGCACAAAAAGACGCCAAGAAATGGTGAATGTGCGTCGATTTCACCGATTTGAACAAAGCTTGCCTGAAGACCCATATCCTCCGAGAATCGACACATCGATTGATATCGCGATAGGCGCCAGTAAGGATGAGCCTCCTTGATTGCTTCTCAGGTATCACCAAATCTGATGAACCCGAATGACGAAGAGAAGACCAAATTTCATTACCCCGTGGGGACCTATTGTTTCAAGCGAATGCCGAGGGCTTGTGAAAATGCAGGACCCACTTTCTCCGTAATGTCGACTAAGTATTTAGAGAGCAAAAAGAAGAAAAGAACCTTGTGACCTATGTGGATGACATAGTGGTAATCAAGAGCAAGAAAGAGATGCATATCCCAGTCTGAAGGAAACTTTCGCAAACCTAAGGGGAAGTGGACTTAGATTAAATCCTAAAAAATGCATATTGGCATCACAAAAAGGAAAGATGTTAGGTGCCCGGTCTCAGCTAGAGGCATCGAAGCAAACCCGCACAAAATCACAAATATCTTGAAAATGAAGCCCCCAACAACCGAAAAACGAGTACGAGGGGCTAACAGCCGCCTTGCGCCTCTCAGCAGATTCATTTCAAGATGGGCGAAAAGGGCCTTTCGTTCTTCAAAGTGCTCAAAGAAAGCTTAGAATTCGAGTGGGGTCCCGAATAGCAAAAAGCCTTTGAAGATCTAAAAGATTACTTGACCAACCTAACAGCCATGACAAAGCCCTTGCCGAAAAGCAACGCTCTTACTATATCCGGGCGGCCTCCCCCGCCGTAAGCGCCAGCTTCTAGTAGAAGAGAAGGAACATGAGAGCAAACTCAAGCGCCCCCCATATTACGTGTCTCGGGCCTTTTCGAGCAAAACTAAACTTTTCGAGCTCGAGAAAATCGCCTACACAAAGCTCATGGCGTCCCAGTGAAGCGAAACATTGTTTCCGTGCTCACAAAATTCGTGTTGTTTTGTCTCACCCTTGGAATCACTATTCGAAACAGCCGAAGCCATCGGCGAAATAGGGAAATGGGCAAATAAACTCAATGAATTTGTCATCGATTATGAGAACAGTCAGCCATTAAGTCCCGTGCAATCCCGCACTTCATAGCCGATTGGACACCTTCGCACATGACAACACCGTCGGGTTCGAGGAGCCTCGATAGTACACTTGTGACGGAGCATGGTGCGCCAAAAGGTGCAGGAATTTCGATAGTTCTAACCCCTCCAACCGACCCTCCGTTCATTATGCGGCAAGGTTGCGATTCGCAACAACAAACAATACAACCGAATATGAGGCGGTGTTGCTCGCACTTCAAAGTGAGAGCTATGGGAGTAAAAAGGTGCATCATCTACACCGATTCTCTAGTAATAAGTGGACACGTAGAGAAAGAGTACACAAAGAAAAGAGAGCCCGTATTAGCGAAAATACCCGCAGCGCTTAGGAGAATGGAGAAGCACTTCACGGGTTTCACAAAGAAGCGCATCCCTAGAGGTGATAACCGAGAGGTAGACGAATTGGCCAAAGCAGCAGCTCAGAGATTCCAACTCCACCGGACATTTTCTTTCGCCATACCGACGATTAAAGCAATTAAGGAAGAAGAAGACATGCCAAGAACAATCCACGCCATAGCGAGTCAAGACTGGAGAAGTCCCATTTTCGCCTTCTGGCAGGAACCTATGAACCGTAAGGAAAGCATGAACAAAGAAAGAATGGTTGCAAGAACCAAGTACTATTCAATAACCGGGGGACTCAGATAAGGATGGAGTCGTAGCACCGAAATTGAAATGCATCAAGACCGAAGAAGGGCGAAAGCTCTTAACCTAAATACATGGGGGCATGTGCGAGCACACCAGAGGGACCACACGAGATAGCTCACGAGCAATGAGGCAAGGGTTCTATTGGCCCACAAAGCCCAAAAGATGCCAAGCAGCTAGTGAAAACTTGTGAAAATTGTCAGATGTTCGCAAAGAAGCAAAACGCTCCAGCGAATCCCACCAAACCCATAATCCCAACCTGGCCTCTTCAGCGATGCGGCGTGGATATCATCGACCCATTACCAATGGCTCTAGGGAATCGAGATTCGCCGCAGTAGCCTTGGAATACTTAGCCAAATGGATCAAAGCCAAGCCTCTAGCAAAAATCACTTCGAACACTTATCGGCTTCGTCTAGCAAATGATGATAGTGTGTCGCTTCGTCCCAGCATACATCACTGTGGATAACGGAAAGCGCTTGATTCCACCGAATTTAGAAACTTTTGTAGTGAGCTATCCATCAAGTTAACCTTCGCTTCGTAAATCACCCCCAAAGAACGGAGTAGTCGAAAAAGCAAATGGTCTTATATTTTTGGCGTATCAAAGGCACTGAATGCAAAGAAAGGAAAATGGCTAGGGAAATGACTATCGCTGTTTGGGGTCACAACATCTCATTATCAAGAACAACCGGATTCACCCCATTCCTACTACTCACGATGAAGAAGTCAGTAACTCCGGAAGAATTAAAGCTTGGATCCTTTCGCGACCGAAATCGCTGCAACAACCGCAATACGAGATACGTTGATGCCGACATAGCCGAACTCGAAAAAGTTGCGGGCAGCTGAAAATTTAGACAAATATCACAATGAGACAAAAAGTCTGAGACAAGGCTGTCCTCCGAAAAGCATCTATGCCGTGACATGGTCCTAATTCGCATCCCGACAAGCAAGGCAAGTTGCAGTCCCAATGGTATGGTCCATTCATCGTTATCAAGCGTGGTGAAGCCAGGAGTATTCGCTCAAGAATGAAGATGGAGAAGAAACAACACACACTGAACGCGGACAACCTCCTCAGATTCTACCCCTAAGCTTTTGCTCTCAAAAACAAGAGTTGTAATTTTTCATATCTTTTTTACCGTCGTAATACTTAAACCGAAACTCAATTGGGGACTCGCACTCTTTTTCCTCACAGGGAAGCCCTTTCAGGGAGTGAGGTTTTTTAATGAGGCGGTCCTTTGTAATATTTCTCATAATTTAAGAGAACCTCTTTCCCCAATAATTGGTATGTTTGAAGAATCGCCGAAAACAAGGTGTGACGGCAACACCTTGGATATTTGAATAAAATCCCCATAAGTTTGCAGAGAAGATCTGCAAACACGGCCGAAGTGCCGAAAACAAAAGGCTTAAAAGGCCAACAATTCCGGGAGGAACAAAAGGTTTCCCTTGATTCCCAAAAAGGCGAAAAAGCCAACAATTCGGGAGGAACAAAAAGGTTTCCCTCGATTCACAAAAGGCGAAAAAGCCAACAATTCGAGGAGGAACAAAAAGGTTTCCCTCGATTCACAATAGGCCCGAACAAGCCAACAATTCGGGCGAACAAAGAGGTTTCCCTCGATTCACAAAGGCGAAAAAGCCAACAATTTGGCCGAAACAAAAGGTTTCCTCGCCTCTCAAAAGGCAAAAAGCCAACAATTCAGGCGGTAACAAAAAAAGGTTCCCTCGTCTCACGTAAGGCAAAAAGCCTAAAACTCGGGCCGAACAAACAGGACTCTCTCGCCTAGTCAAGGCGAAAAATAGACGAGAACCAGGTGACACAAAAACATTCCCTCATGAGAAACCCGGACAGAAAACCTCTAATTTGGTCAAGAAAAAGAAACAGCTCTTGACCGAATAACATCACAATAGTGGAACCGACTCAAGGGTACATAAGCTATTATCTAACGCAACACGGACAACAAAAGGACATCACCGTGACGCCAATAGTACATTAGGATCAAACATATTAATAACAGGGGCAATAAAAGTCCTCCAATCTCCAGCTATTAATAATACTAACGTGTACACTCAAGCCTGTATAAAACAAAGAACCGTGGGGCCTCAAGTCTCTAAAAAAAGTAGACATAAGGCCACAGACAACATAGCTAAGAAAGAGAGACCACCTAAAGAGATTTCGGTCCTCTAGGAATGAGAGGCTTCGAAAGCGGCTAGCACATTCGCAAGATAGGTAGAGTTGAAAGATAGTCCTATCAAATCGTAACTTCTCATTTCTTTAAATAAATATTCGGTGAAGATCGTAGAGAACATCTCGCAGAAGGGCAATCTTACCAAGCCGAGGACTGTCCCCTGATAAGCCGCGGCTCTTAGGCCCAAAATTAATGATGAAAGACATGATGTAGCAATGTTAAGATAGATCGCAGAGTGGTGACGGTGGATAACGCCAACTTTTACCATAAATAAATAGAACATATAAGAACAAGAACATTAGAAGATAGGGTTTATACTAATAATTTCCACAAGTTTTGTTGCATACTCAGCTTTGGCGGGATAACTCAGGAAAATAGAAGAAAAGAGGAGAAATGGAAGAAAAGGATTGAAACAAGAAGATTAGTATAAATTCTAGGGACCTAAAGGACAAAAGAAGACAACTTCGACAAGCCGGGGCCCACCTATCACTGTGGGGGCCAGGCGTCGGCTAGGTGGGGCCGGGTGGCCTGCCCCGGTCGAGCCACGTGTCCTGCTTCCAGAACCTTCTCACAACCGACCTAAGGAGTAGATCTAAGCCGTCCAATCAAGTTGGTTTGATCCAAGGGCTGCGGTTCATCCTATGGGGCTATATAAGCAAGGGCAGAGGGACCCCCTGAAACCCTAATTCAAGATCGATAATTCAGGAGATCATCATTTAAGTTCCGTGAGATCAAGTCATCCAGCGCCACAAACCCTAGTTCTTGAGTAGTTCTAGTTCTAGAGAGATTAGCTACATAGTAGTAGATTAGAAGGAGATCCAAGTCTAAGAAGACTTGAACTTCAGATTCTCACAAGGTGTTCTATAGGTATATTTATATCTTTGATATATTACTCAAGTTTATCTATGGCATTGTTCTTCATCTTTATTATATTATTTATTGCAATGTTTATTGTTTACTTTAATATGTCTAGTAGAGTTAGATATTTATTATGGATTGCATACTTAGGATTGTATAGCCCTCATCTTGTAACGTGCAAGATAGGTGTTATAGCTTATGTAAGTGTGGTGCTTATATATGTTATATCTACAAATGCCCGCTATATGCCGAGTCGTGTGGTAGATCGTAGGGGTTACAGCCCTATTGAGTCCCTCTGTAATCCTCCCTCCGCATATAGTGAACGGTAGGACGTGTGTTGCGAAGAAGGTGAAGATCCCATTATTGAATCCTTCCTAGTTGATGTTCCCTAAGTATGATATGAAGTAGTAATGCTAACAATGATAGTTAGATGTTTGCACTAATTAAAGTTAGACAATAGCTTGTGATGATAGTTACTCATTAGTAAGTTTTCCTTATATTATTCCATGTGAGTCCTTAGACTAGAATACTCTGTTGAATCTTTATCTTATATTTATGATGCTTGATCCCTGCATTTATCATTATCATTATTATTTATAATATTTATTATTTATCTTTATTGTGACATTAACCCTGTTATTGAGTAGAAGCATTATTCATTATTGGTTTATTACTATTCCATAGTATAAAGATGTTATTAGTACTACGCATTCTAGTTGTAGATACCTTCCCAAAGGTAGAATAGAAATGACAACCTCGGTTATTACTCTAGGTAAAATGCTACAATGGTATTATTGTCTCGTCCGCTTGTAGAATCTATTTTATCTTTATTTATATTATTCTTTATATTATTTTTCTGCCTAGTCTTATTTTTATTTATGCCATGATATATATTTTCTAGTTCATAGCTGGGGATGACAACCTAGTCTCGTAGCTAGAAGTATAGGTTTCTTCATGACTAGTTTATTAGTGGTAAAGTAATTTTCACATACCAAAGACTTTTTGGGGGTCATTGCTCTTATAGCATTTTGGCGCCGTTGTTATTTTAGTGTTGTTGCTAAGCAGTGTCAACAAGCATTTTTGGCGCCATTGCCGGGGAAGGTTTAAAACTTAGGAAGTATTAATACGCTTTATACGTATGGAATTAGGTCAAACAACCAATAATCTTCTACTCATAACAGATTCACCCTTTGTTTTGTTTATTTTTGATCATTTTGTTTTGAGGTTAATGTATGCTAAGTGCTAATCTTTCGGACAATTTTCTCAGTGATCCAGAAAAGTTAATTAGAAAACAAAAAGAAAAGCTCGAAAAAAACACAAAAAGAAAGTTCCAAAGATCAACACTCCAAGAGAAGCTTAACATCTGATTTCGAGGCTACGGCTAACAAGAGTCTTCGCGAGTTCTTTGCTCCGACCACCAACAACATCCGCACTGGACCAATTGTTGATGTTGGAGACAATGGATTCGAGCTCAAGCCTGCGCTCATCATGATGGTGCAAGCTAGTCAATTTTGTGGAAGGCACATTAAGATGCTAGTGCCCATTTGCAACATTTTCTCGAGATCTGCAAAGACCTTCACCATCAAGGGAGTGACACGTGGTGGCACTCGCTGCGCCTTTACCATTCTTATTGCTTGGAAAGGCTAAACAAAGGTTCTACGCCAACAAAGAGAAACACACCACATGGGACCGCTGCTCAACCGAATTCCTAGCCAAGTTCTTTCCTACGTGCAAGACCAATGCTCAAGCGTGGGAAGATTTCAAGTTTTCAAGAACAACACGATGAGTCGCTCCCCGAGGCTTGGGAACGCTTTCAAGATTTAATTGTAGAATGTCCTCATCATGGCATGGAGGACTGGCTTTTGATGCAGACCTTTATCACGGGCCAACTACTAGCACCCGTGAGACAATGGACGCTGCTGCTGGAGGAGCTTTCTTAGCAGTTACGCTCCCGAATGCTAGTTCACTCGTTGAGAAGATGGCTTCAAACCAAAGCTGGAATGAAGAACGTACTTCCACTCGTAAGAGAGGAGGAGTCGTCCATCAACTCAAGGAGGTGGACATGCTGTCAGCCAAGATCGACCTGCTTATGAAGAAGCTAGAAAACCAAGAACATGAGAAGAGAGAGGTCATGCACATTAATGACGCTCTTATTAATGACGCCTCATGACATGTAAAGAGTGTGGAAGCTATGGACACTCGTGGAAGAACTGCCCTAACTTCAAGAGGATGTGAACTACATCAACAATAACAACAACAACTATCGGCCCTCAACAACCTCAAGGGTGGAATCAACAACAAAGGCCAAACTACTCAACTACCAAGGTAATTACCAAGGTAACAACTTCAACCAACCCCTTTGAGGGAAATACTTGCTGGTCGTCGCCTAGACTTATTGAGCAGATCAATAAGAAGGTAGTTTCCAATGACAAAACATTAGACACCATCAATAACAGATTAGATACCTTTGCTACTGCCATGAAAAACCAGCATAGCTTTAATAAGATGTTAGAGTCACAGCTTGCTCGCCTAGTCTCGCTGTATACCCCATTAGAGAAGCATAAAATACCAAGCCAACTTTGAAGAGTTAGAGTCTACAAATCTTGTAGAGATATTTAATGCAGGATTCTACTATAAGCAACCTTCATCAAGTGGATGGAATGATGATTCACTTCTAAAGAAGAAAGGAGACCTAGGTAGACCGGTCATCACTATTCGCATTGGACCGCACACCTTCGACAATGCAATCGTGGTGACTATGGATTGAGCATCAACATCATGCCAAAGGTAATATATGAAAAGATCCATGGTGCTCCGTTATTATATACAACCATGTGTTTGCGGGTACTTGCGATCAATCAATCTGCTACCCGAAAGGAATCCTTGAAGACATCCGTCTACGAGTAGGCAACTCGTATGTACAAAGGCGCACTTTGTCGTCGTTGAGACCGGAGGAGATGAGAAGTCGACCATCATATTGGGCCAACCATTCTTGAACGCACCAATGCTATCATCTACGCTACTCAAGCGAAGATCCGCTTCACGATTAAGGGGAGAAGGGAGACCTTCAACTTCAAGAACAAGACACTTACATCTCCCACTCATCCACAACATGCATACAAATATGAGCTTGATCTTGTCAAGAACAACAATAGAAGAAGAAGAAACAAGAAGAAGCAAACCGCACTAAGTGAACATGGTCAACGCAGCTTCACTTTCGGAATGGGACTACTTGGCCGATTCACCATACCGCCAAAGATGAAAGATCCGTGTAACCCGTAGATTGAATGTTCAATTAATCAGCTAACCTTCACCAATACAATCGGTGTTTTGGACCGGGGTACGCCACCGACTAGTAAATTGTGCCGCTAGGCCCCGTGAACCCGGATGGTTGATGCGAGATGACACAAGGTTTATACTAGTTCAAAGCCAACGCCGGCCCTATGTCTAGTTGAATGAGCAAATTGTATCGCACCGAGGTGCTCGTAGTAGGGAATACAAGCGGGTGAGAGAGAGAGGCCCGAGCCTCAAGTCTCCGTGGCGTGGTGATTGAGCTAGGTTGCCAATGGTGTGAAGTCAAGGCGTGAGTGCTTCGACTTGCCCTATCCTATGCCCGGCACCCCCTTTATAGTCTTAAGGAGGGCCGGGCGAGTACATGGTCTCCAAGTGTAGGAAATTGCTTGGCCGGTGCCTTGTACCCATGCCGCAGAGAGAGGGTGTCCTTGGTCGTCATCATGGAAAGGAGGATGTCCTCCCCCCGTGTCCTCCTGTACTCCTGGGGTTACGTGGATCCGTAATGATTCATGCCGAGGGGGTATTGACTTCCGGGGCCCCCGGGTTTCCCTGGGAAGATGCTCCGGGGGGGTGGCGACAAAGTGCCGAGGGGGTACGCCGATGGTGAACGGGAACTATCGCCGTACTCGTCCGAGAGGTTAGCGTCGTGGCTACAAAGTGTCATCCGAGGCCTCCCGGGATGGGCGCGTGAGATGACATTGCTGCGGGGTGGTTGTCACAAAGACACGGTGAGGTGCGAAACGAGACCTCACACAGGCACTCAGACGAAATGACGACGGTGTCATAGAGGATTTGACCACCGCGGGCCCCCCGGGTGAGGGAATCCGCGTGTCGAGCGCCCAGCTTTGCCGCGGCCCGCCCGCCTATCCTTGTTGTCGCGTCCGTTGCTCGATGTGACGGACCCCGAGGGACGTTCCTAGCGGAAGAAGTCTCGAGGAGTCGCCCGATCCGTCCCCCTGCAGGGGGGTCGGGCGAGTCGCCGATTCCGCCCCCCATCCGACCCTCTACCGGGAGGTCCCCCGGGCCGTCCGGCCTAGCGATGGTGGTGTCGAGGCGGGCCGCCCCTTGGGTTGATTGTGTCGAGGGTACCCTTATTTTGGTACCCGACGCAGCTCCCGAGCCTCAAGAGGTGGGGCCACCTCTTCGGAGGTTTAGAGGATGTTGGTCGTAAGGTCTTGGTCTGTCCGCTAAGAGTTTTTCCGAGGGTGCGCAGCGCACCCGCCGGGTGTAGCCCCGAGCCCCTGAGGGGTAGAAATGTCCGCCCGGGGGTTTACACGCGGACGGAAGTCTTTTTACTGTTTGCTCCACCGGGCGTCCGTTCGCGACGGCGGTAGTGGGATACATGCGCCACCTTTAGGCGGCGGCGCGAGCTTCGAGGCGGCGGGCGGCGCGCGCTTGAAGTGACGGGTCGGGCCGCCTTCCCGACGGAAGGCGGACTATGTCTTGCTATAAATGTCTACACCCGCGCCGCCGCCGCCGTTTGACGCCACTTGCCATTGGCTCGGGATTTCCTCCCTTCTTTTCCTCCTCTTTCCTTCCTTCGCCTTGATGGAGGCCGGGCGGTCCGGCGGCGGTCGCCGCCTTCCCACACCCGCATCTCGCCGGGGGGCCGGGTCTTCCTCGCCAGCCGGATCCTCACCGCCCGCAGGTGCTCGCTGCCGCCGCCGTGAGGCCCCCGCCACGGTGCCGGTCCCTTCCGCTTGCTTCCACCTTCCAGAGCCGCGGGTCACCTGGATGCGGTGGCGGGAGCGGCGGACGCGACGATGATCTCTGCGATCTTGTGGAGCAGCGGTGGAGCTCCTTCGCACCCAACGCCGAACGCGGAGGAGCGCGTGCCGCCTAGGGTTCTTCTTTCCCTCGAAAGAGAAACCCTCTTGGATCCCGTTCTTGACCCCATGTTTGCTTGTTCCGGCCACGATCGCGGAGACCAGGCGCTGCGGGCTCGCGCCTCGGTGGCGGCCTCGTCTTCACGGCGGCGGTTTTGGCACCGGGCCCTGGGCCGGAGTCGCCACCGGCATTGACCACGTGGATGTGAGGGGGTTCCTCCATGGGGAGACGCCGGCGCCATACCGTATGCAGTCCCATTACTCCTCGTGGCGGTCACGCCATGGCCGACTCTACCGACATCGGGCGCCATTATCGCGAGGTGGAGGCGGAAGACATGGCGGTGACGGTGGCCGCCCGTGGCGGCAGCGGGCGGCGCCACGTGGTGGAGCGAGGGCTCCTCAAGGACGGAGGTTCTTCTCGGAGATGGAAGCCGGCGGCCGCCGCAGCCGATGCATAGCGTGTGCGCCCTCGGCCGAGCGCCCCCAGCAGCCGCGACCGCCTCTCTTTTGCCTTTTCCTCTTCCTCGTAGAATTGTAAGTGTCTCTTGTATGAGATCGTTGTAAATGAATAAGAAATCGAGCCGCCAGTTCAGTATTCATTTGATCGCTTTGTTGCAATCGGTGAATGCAAGAATAAGTAAATGTCACAACTTGCCGGATGCACGACGAGTACTCTTGAGAGGGGGCAGCCCCGTGTCATCTGGGACGGGGCGTCCGACTCTCTCGAGATTCGCCTATTTACCTTGTGCCATTTTGTATTTCACTTACGCTTTACGATTCGTCGCTCGCTACAAGGCGTGATCGCAGCCCCCCGAGCCCTTGCGGCGTGTGCCATTCGCCCCGAGGTACCGCAACACCGTAGGTCCTCACCTTCTCCTTTCACGAGAAGGAGGAGGTGGTGGTCAAGGCGATCTGCCCCTAGGTGGACGAGGCCGCCTTGATCCGTGTGAGCTGTTAACGGGTAGTCCAAGTGGAGGCCCAAGCCCCATTCGATAGGGGTTGGCTTCGTGGCCTTTCGGGCGGCGCTCAACTAGGTGCCACTTAGGTGTGTCAAGGGGAGTCTCGGACCCATTCGATAGGATCCGAGGGCTCGCCTCCCTCCGGTGGGATCTCTTACTTGATCGCCCAAAGGGCCTCTGACGTATCGGATGTTCCGAGCCCTAAGGCTCGGGGAACGGCCCACATAGTGGGCACACCTCTCGATACCCCCGACTTTGGTGCCTTGAGGCGGCTGTCGAAAACCCACGCGGCCCAAATTTTCAACCTCTCGGACCGTAGTGAGCCGTGAGGGTCTCGCGTTTTTGATGAGGGAGAAGTGGTCTTGAGGTCTCGGGACGCCGCCCGAGAGTCTCTCCGTCTTCTAAATTCATCCCTCGTTCCCCCCGTCGTACAAGGCGTGCGAAGGTAGCCCCACCCCACACTGCAAAGCAAGGGAACGATCAGGGGTACCCGCCTTTATTATAACGACCCCCTCGACCGTCTCTTCGTGAGAAGGAGGGGGGGTGGTCAAAGGCGCCCCACCCTGGGCCGAGGGCGCCTTGAGCCGGTGAGCTGTTAACGGGTAGTCCAAGTGGAGGCCCATGCCCCATTCGATAGGGGTGGGCTGCGTGGCCTCACCTGCGCGCTCCATCTAGGTGCCATTTAGGTGTGTCAAGGGGGTCTCGGATCCATTCGATTGATCCGACGGCTCGTTGCCCCTCCTGGGATCCCTTACTTGATCGCCCAGGGGCCTTGGACGCCGAAAGGTGTCCCGAGCTCCGAGGCTCGTGCTACGCCATATAACGGACACACCCTTCGATGCCCCGACTCGTGCCCCGAGGCGGCCGTCGAAAACTCCACGCGGGCCCAAATTTCAAACCTCCGGGACCGTAGAGGCCCGGAAGCCTAGGTTTTGGCCGAGGGGTTTGCCCTTGGCTGGTCGCCTCATCGCCCACCGTGCGGGGGCAGAGGTGGGGCCTCCCTCGCACGAGGCCCACGCGGGTCGCTGTGGGGAATAGTGGCCGCACGCCTCCCGAGGTAGCGAGTACGCTTCCCCTGCAACCGACAAGACAAAATGACAGATTGACGGACGGGGAGACTTACAGCTGTTGTCGGGCGGATCTTTACAACGGGTCAGTCGCGAGAAATGCGGGCGGTGGCCGCTTCTACTTTCCCCGCCTTCCCTATAAATCGGGATTGCTGCCCCGCACCACCTCTTTCCCGCCTCCCCGCTCTTTCGCCGTTCCTCGCTCCCGCTTTAGATTAGATCCGTGCAAGAGAGGCGCAGAAAGAGAAAAAGGGAGCTTGCCGCCGCCGCCCTCCTCACCGATGGGCGCACGCCTTTCCAGCTTCTTCCGCCACCGATTGGCCCGGTCCAGCGTCACGGAGGACCACCGTTGGCGTTGGTAGAGCAGGGCTGCCGCCGCCGCCGGCACGCGTGAATCCGCCCGGGCGGGTGCCGGGCGGAGCACCGCGAGCCCCGCCGCCGACGGGGTACATTGTGAGCTTCCTGGGCACCACCGGCGGGGTTCGATGCCGCCCGGCCGCCCATGCTCGGGCCGGCAAACTACTACGGGGTGGAGTTACAAACTCTCTCCCGAACTCCATCGCCCAGCGCCATCATCGCTTCGCCGTGCATGAGGGCTACCCGGGATCCCGGCGCCTTGACCTCCTCGCAAAGATCTCTTCAAGGCGGAGCAGACGACGATGAGCGACGTGGCGGGAAGACGCGTCGGGCGCCGGCGTCGGTGGATGTGTGCCAGCCTCGCCGCCCGGACGAGTACATCCCCGTGAAGCCGAAGACGCCGTGACGGGGTGGCGGGTGGAGTGGTTCTACCTCACGCAACAACGACCGCGCCCGCCGCCCTACACCGTAAGGTGATCTATTCGCCTCGATCACCGGGGGCGCGGATCCCCAGAGGCGGAGGCGCGATCAAGCCATTGCTTGTCGCCCTCGACTCTCCGCGCGGGAGGGCACCCGTGAGGGACCTCCGCCGAGGTCGTGGCATCCTACTTCCATCACCGGCGGTCCTTCCCCTCGATGGAGAGGAGGCCGCGCTTGAGATGCATGACCCCGACGCGTCGGGCGAAGGGACCCAGATGTCGATCGACATCCTCCCCATCGACGAGGTCCTCCCGGGCGGCCGGAGCTAACCGACGCTACCGCCCGTGCGATGGATCTCATCGAGCCCTACATGCGGCCGTCGCCCGGGAGCAATGACCTGGTATGTTCTTCCTTTCATCGATCTTCCGCTCGGATGTGGCGAGTCCCTCACGCGGATCGACGACTTCGGACAGATCTCCCATGGTCGGCCCTTCAGGCCATCGCCGCCGCCGAGGGTGCTAGCGATCCGGAGTGCCCGCTTGCTGTGGTGGAGGAGGCTATGCCGCCCAGGGCTCGAGCCGGCAGCAGTCCAGGTGTCCTCATCGCGCCCGCCGGCCAAGGTCCGCGACGTTGCGATCTTCGCCGCCCGGGGCTCCCCGACAGGCGGGGGTCTCGATTGCCGCTCTCATCCGTCCGGGCGCCTCCGGGACCTCGCCGCCCTCCGAGGTGAGGCCGACCTCCCTCCATCGTTCGCCGTGAGCATCCCCGTAGTACATCTGGTTTTGCCGCCCCGGCTGTTACGTCCGGGGTCTTTTCTTAACTCTTTGCTATGTTTTTTCATAGCAAGAGGATGGAGGAGAGGCGGACCCCCCGACCCCGTGAAGAGGCCGGTCGTCGCGGCGCGGCCGGCAAACCTGACCCTGCCCGGAGGCGCAGCGGCGGTGCCCGAGCCGCCATGGAGGTGGGGAGGGCACGCTCCCGTGCCAAGTCGGGCGGCGCCGTCACCCGGGAAGGGACGCCGCGGGGACCTACGCCTCCTTGTCACTACCTCCGGGTGACCGGCCCCAAGGGTCTCGGGCACGCCGCCTCTTTGGTGGTTCGGGCGGTGTTCCCCGCCTTGCGGGGGGAACACCGCAGAGGCACCACCCCGCCCCTTTCCCCGCCCGGGTCCCGCGCATCCCGCCCCCCGGCCCCCCCGAGATCGGTGGGTCAAGCATTGCCCGCACCGCCGTTGCCCCCGAGGCCCACTCGGCGACCTCGAGCCCGGACACTCCCTAATCGACGGGCGTGGGCGGGGAGTTGGCCGAGATGAGGGGTCGGTGGGTGGTGGTGACGCAGGACGAGGGTCATCAGGTGGTTACCCACAACTTCGGGTGGGTGAATGGATTTCTTATGAGACGATATGGGATGGTTTAAGCGAGGGATCGCGATCCGAAGACCAGCACGGCCGGTCAACCCCTCGACTTTTAGGCGGTTGGGAGCGAGGCGGGAATCCCACGCGCGCCCCGGGGCATCCGGCTGCGACAAGGAGAAGACTCCCACGATGGGCTTGGGCGCCGGCGCCTCGTCGAGCCGAGCCGAGCCGAGCGTGATCCTTGCCCGCCCTGCGGGTCCCCATGGGTCTCCCCGGCGTGAGGGCTCCGCCGCGTGCCTCGGGCGCGGAGGGAGACGCAGGGGCCCCGGGAGTGGCGACGAGGAGTTACGCCGGCTCCCCGACGGCTCTCGCCGGGAGGCGGGATCGGCGCTCCAAGCCCCGTGTGGGTCTTCACTCGTCCCGGGCGCTTCTCGTAACGCCCGTTCCCCCCCATGCCCCCTCGAGGTACAATATGCATATACCCATGTTTTAGGTGGCGCTTTACCTCGTGAGGGCTTACCTAGAGCCGGAGGTGAAGATGCGTGAGGCGGCGACCACCGAAGCGTCTCCGGCCGCGCCGAGGCCGCCGTGGTCGCCTGACAAACGCGATCGTGCCACCCGGCCGAGGAAGATGCGCCCCGGTACCGTGCTTAGGTGGTCGAGGTGTCCGGGCGACGGACGCCCTCCGTATCGAGCTGGTAGTGGAGCGGGAGCGCGCGTCCTCCCTAGCCGCCGGGTGGCCGAGCTGGAGCGACAGCGGCGCAAGCGGCCTGGACAGGGACGCGGCGGTGGAGGAGGCGACCCGCGCAGCCGCGGGCCTCACGCGGTCCTTGGCTACCATTGAGACGATGCGGAGGGATGCGGCGTTGAGGGAGGCTGCCATCAAAACCGCCGAGGCCACCATCGGGCGGCGAAGAAGCGGGCGGACGACGCGAGAGGGTCGCCCACTTCCCGACAGAGAAGAACACCGGCACGGGAGTCTCCCCTTTGCCTCCTCCTCCCCGGATCGACGCCTCTTCTTACTCTTTCCGTGGTAGACCTGCGTAAGAAGCCGGACGCCTCGAACACCGAGGCCAACGACCACGAGGCTCTCCTCAATGAGGAGATAAGGGAACACGGGCCCCGCAGACGCTGTGGCGGCGGTGTGCGGCCTTCGGGCGGCCGAACGAGGCGGGGACCTCGATGCGTCGACGCTTCACGGGCCTCGTCGGCCAAGTACAAGGGCACATCCGGTCGTGCTCCATGAAGGGGTGAAGCGCACGCCGGGGGTCGCTTCGGTCGCACTACATCGACTTGGACTTCCAAGACATCGGCGGCGGCCGGGTCCTTGACGAGGATCCGAGGACCGCGAGAACGCAGGCGCTCCAAGATCCGGGCGAGGCGAGGGGGCCGGTGACCACCCTCGCGACGCAGGTTCGAGGATGACCGATTCCCCTCCGGGCGCCGACTTCCCGCGACACGCTAGCACCGACGCCCCGCCGACCCCGACCCGACGCCGATGAGCCCGCCGCCACAGCACCTTCTTCCAAATACCACGCCGTCGTCCGAGCCCCCGCCGCCGATCGACGCCTCCCTAAAGCTGAGATATCGTGGTCCCCACCTCGTGGGCGGGTTTGAAACATTTGGTGTGTACTCCGGGGCCCTAAGGCCCCAGAATACTTTTGAGGCCCTCGCCTCCGTATTTGACCGGCTTGGTTTTCCTCCTTGGTTTTTGTTGGTTTTCCTCGCATGACGTTTTTCCCCGTAGGCAAGTTAGTACTGAGGTTTCAAAGGAAGGTAAACATTGCGACATACTTTTAGGAAAGTAACCTTTAGTGGACTCTCGAGCTATAAGCAAGGCGCCTAGTTAGGACCAAGCTGCGACGCCCGAGGGAGCCCTCTGAGCGTGCCCTTAGTCAAAGTGCGAGTACGGGTGTCACTAGTGGGCGGCCCGAGGCTCGGCGGACCTCTCCTAAGGTTCCTCCGGGTTCCCCGGCGCCGCGGGCTGGCCCCCTTCATGGTGTTCTTTGCTTATGGCGGAGAGTGGTCCCCGCCAGTTTGTTTTTAAGTGATCCTCCTCACATGAGGAGCGGAACTTTTAGGCGACGGACGGGTGGTGAGCTTTGGGTGTCCTAGCCTCGGTGGCATCGAGCGCCCGGCGCTCGGCCACGCGTCGGCCTCATTTAAAGACCCTTCTCATTCATGCATAGGTCACCTATTTTATTCAAACTTGACAGGGGCTCGAAAGAGAGTCATTTTTCACGCACATAACGAGTGGGTACAAATGGACGTCTTGCAAGTTATTCGCGAGCGGCGATCCCTACGGGGGAGAAACAACATAACTTGTTCATGTCGAGGTGACCGGTTCTTGCGTGCCGTTCCGCCCGGGGGCCTTCGGTCGTCCTCACGCCTCACGCCTCCCTCGTCCGCGCTGGGATCGGTGTCGGAGTCGCCGAGGCAAATGGTTCCACGACGCGAGCGTCTGCGGCATGGGGTCGCCCGCCGCCTTGGGGGAGCCTGGCTGGAGTCCTTGACACTCCGAGCCCCCGGGCCTCCGAGGCCACGAGCGGGTCATAGGCGGTCCGCACGTGGCGCCGGGGCGACCCCAGGTCCTGGCCGTGGCATGAGGGGTGAAGGCGGGGCTCGCCGCCGCCCCTCCAACCGCTCGATCGGGGTGAGGCGGCCTCCCATGCTGGATGGAGGAGGAGTGTTCTCCCGTGATGGGGTGGTCCTCCCGAGGGTGAGCCGCGTTTCCGTATCTCCATCTGCGTGGGGGGAGGGAGGAGCTGACTGATCGTGGCTCGGAAGCGCGGGGCCATCGTGGCGTCGGCCGGAAGTGGTGCCGGGACAGGGGTCCCTCGCCCGCACGGAGCCCCGCACAGGGGCGCTGGTGGGCGTCGAGCGTGGGGCCGGTGACGATGGTGTCGAGGTAGGCGCGCCTCTCGCGACTCGGGCGAGCGTAGGTGCCGCCGGTTTGGCGATACCAGCCCCTCCCGTTGCCGAGGAGGCTATCAGCGACGGAGCCCATTTCCATAGGGATGGACCTCGCAGCGCTCACCGAGGAGTCGAGAGGCGATGAGGTGGCCGTAGCCGCAAGAGGGCACTGCAGGTTCCCATCCCGGGTGACGGTGAGGAACGTGGCGGGCACGCGTGGAAATCGATGCGGTGATCAGCCATCCGAACCGAGTGGGAGAAGTGCTTGACGCGCAGCCTCCCTACCGCGCGCCAACCGCCGGTGTTTTGGACCGGGGTACGCCCTTGGACTAGTAAATTGTGCTTTAGCGCCCCGGGAACTTAGGATGGTTGGTGCGAGATGACACAAGGTTCATATCTTGGTTCAAGCCAACGCCGGCCCTACGTCCGGTTGAATGAGCAGCCGTGTATCCGCACCGAGGTGCTCGTAGTAGGGGAATACAAGCGGGGTGAGAGAGAGAGGCCTGAGCCTCAAGTCTCCGTGCATGGTGATTGAGCTAGGTTGCCAATGGTGTGAAGTCAAGGCGTGAGTGCTTCGACTTGCCCTATCCTATGCCCGGGCACCCCCTTTTATAGTCTTAAGGAGGGCCGGCGAGTACATGGTTGTTGGTATGCCTTATAGCATAATATTGATAGCCAATTAAACATGAAATAAGGGCTTAAGATGAATATCAACATAAGTCTAGGGGTCTAACTAACATATTTCCACGAGTTTTGGTATTCCATGACTCTACAAATGATCGAACAGATAAAAGCGATAAGAACGGTGAGAAACCTAAGAGTTTACATCCCATACGATGACAAGACTTGACCGTGAAGTAACTCAACCCAAAAAGTGGACTAAAACATTCTAGAAGACACTAGGAGGAAGGAGACACGCTTGTGGCTCGGGGCCCCGGGCGATCGCCAGATTATCCACGGCGACCGCCGTGGGTCCCACCCGCCTCGACCTCGAGATTTCTATGGCGGTTTACCACCGACATTGAGGTTGTATCTATACCGTTGTTCAAGGTCGGTTTGATCCAAGGGTCCGTGTTCATCGCCGAGGGCTATATAAGAAGACCACCTGACCCCAGGGCTAAACCCTAATTCATTATCAAGTCATTATCAACTCAGACCAATTCAGTTCTACTCAAGTCCAACCAAGTCTAGATTTTAAGCCCTAGTTCATCATATTAGAAGTAGTTAGCTACCTAGTTAGCTCTAGAGGAAGTCAAGCTTGCCTTGGATTCCTGATAGTCAAGAAGTAGCGGGAGCAGAGTTTCTCGTGGCTTCTCTCTTGTATCCAATCTGTAAGTATATTTGTTGGAATACAATTGCTATGACTTTGTTCTACATAATGATTATATTCTTAGTGATATGTATCCATGCATGCTATAGTTTTATATCTAGATTAGTGAGTTTGTCTTATATTTTATGCATGGAGTCGTATAGCATCCACTTAGATGATCACTTAGTGGGTGATGAGCAATGTGTAAACGTGGTGTTTATACAACGTTTATCTGCGACTGCACCCTACATTTCGGGACGTGTGGTAGATCACGGGAGTGACAGTCCTGTTGAGTCCTTTGGAGTCCAACCCCCAAATGATAGGCCAAGTTGAGCCATAATTACGGTGATGATCAAGTTTCGTCCTTGATTGTCATTGGTAATGCTTACCATGTGTAGATATATTGCAACCTTGCCATGATAGCTAGATGTAATTGCACTAATTGTAGTATTCATTGACATATGATTAAGAGTAACTTAGGAATATTCTTTCTATTCTTTCTATACCATGTTAATAGCTCATATGATACTAGTGGCATACCATGATCTTAGACTTGGGTAGTTATCATCTATTCATTTATCTTTATTATGTGACTTATCCCGTTATGAGTATTGTCGATACATATGGTTACTTCGCATTATACCACTTTGCAAGTGAATCTCAAGTAAATCATCAAGTTAACTAAATCATTAGACATCCCTATCTCTCTTACTTTCCATAGACTTCCCTTCCCCACGGGTAAAATATAAATACGATACACGGATAGACTCCCGGTGAAGTGCTACAATGGTATTTCTATCTGTGCGCTTGCAGATATCATGTTCATCTTTTATCAAGACATATCAAGAATACCATACCCGCATTTCTTAGAGCGTTATTGCTAGGGTGACAGACTAGTATGTAGGTAATGCCTAGAAATGAGTGGTATACCTTGAGTACATATCCTTAGTGAGATTAACTCCACTATGGATAATGATACCGAGATTACACCCCACAACTAACACCGCCTAACTCCGCCTTTGTTGGATCGTGAGATTAACTCCACATCCAAGCTAACATGATTAGATAGATACCATATATATATTTCTTTCACCTTCCTAATTTGGATCGTGTTAGAAATATCAACAAGCATTTCGGCGCCGTTGTTGAAGGGTGCTAGTCAAAACCTAAACAAGAGTATAGTTATCATGGCTCCGTTTCTAACTTCCCTAGTTTGGAAAATTGCTAGCCGAAACCTAAACACAACATACATGGAATTAAGAGAGATCACTTGCATCACATAATGCATTGAGAACCCATTATCACATACTCAAACAGGGTTCCCTTTGTCTACTTGTTTTTTAATCTTATGCAGGGTAAATATATGTATGAATTGGAACAACCGTCCGGATAATTACATTGACAATCCTGAAGAATTAATCAGAAAGGCCAGAGCTAAACTCAGACAAACACCAGCACAAACATCAAGACCTTTCTCAATCGGACGTTGATCAAGTTAGGCGAAGCTTATCACTTGAATTTGAGGCTATGGCTACCAAGACACTTCGTGAGTTCTCAGCTCCTACCACGGACAACATTCTCACTGGTCCGAAGGTAGAGGTTGGAGACAATGGTTTTGAACTCAAGCCTGGACTCATCAACATGGTGCAAGCAAGCCAATTCTGCGGAAAGGCACATGAAGACGCGAGTGCTCATCTCCAACACTTCCTGGAGATCTGTAGTACTTTCACCATGAAGGACGTATCCAGAGACGCCATATTGCTACGTCTCTTCCCATTCTCACTCTTGGGGAAGGCAAAGCAATGGTTCTACGCTACAAAGGAGAATAATACAACTTGGGATCTATGCTCCACAGCCTTTCTCGCCAAGTTCTTCTCTATAGGCAAGACGAATGCCTTAAGAGGGAAGATATTAAATTTCCAACAAAGAACATGATGAATCTGTCCCTAAGAGTGGGAACGTTTCCAAGAATACATTTTAGAATGTCCGCATCATGGGATGGAGAAGTGGTCACGATGCAAACTTTCTATCACGGGCTAGTTCTTAGTGCTCGTGAGACGATGGATGCTGCAGCAGGAGGTGCTTTCTTATCACTTACATTAACTCATGCTACAGAGCTTGTGGAGAAGATGGCTTCCAACCAAGGTTGGAATGAAGAGCATCAACCCCGCAAGAGAGGAATGCACCAGCTGAAAGAGGTAGATATGCTATCTGCCAAGATGGACCTAATTATGAAGAAGCTCGAGGATAGAGATCCTCAACCCAAGGCGGTCATGCAAATTCAAGATTCCCGCATAACATGTGAAGAATGTGGAAACACAGCCACACCGGCAGGAATTGCCTAGAGATTGTGGAGGACATCAACTTCATCAATAACAACAACAATAACTACCGCCCTCAACGAATCAAGGTTGGAACCAACAGAGGCCCAACTACCAAGGCAACTACCAAGGTAATAATCAAGGTAATAACTTTAATACTTATAATCAACCTTCTTTGAGAGACCTAGTTCTTAGCCAAGGTAAAACCATGGAGAATCTATCTAGAAAGATAGCTTTCAATGATAAAGCTTTAGAACTTATCAACACTAGAATGGAAAGCTTTTCTTACGCAATTAAAACCAGCACGCCTTTAATAAGATGATAGAATCTCAGATTTCTCGAGTTGGCAACATCTGTTCCGCTAACCACACCGGGTAAGATTCCGTGCTAGCCTAAGAATTAGAATCAAGCAAATCTTGTCGATATCTTTAATGCAGGTCACTACTATAGAGAGACCTCGTGGAGCAACCGGGTTGGATGACTCTATGCCACCCAAGAAGGAAGATCCGGAAGGCCAATCATTACCATCCGTGATAGGACCGCACACCTTCGACAATGCTCTATGTGACTTCGGCTCAAGCGTAAACATTATGCCTAAGGTAATATATGAAAAGATTCATGGTGAACCACTTCGTATACAACCATGTGCTTGCAAATGCGCGATCGATCACTCTGCTACCCCAAGGGGATACTTGAAGACGTGTGTGTGGGAAGTAGAGGCTCTTGCGTACCAGCAGACTTCGCAGTTGTGGAAATAGGAGGAAGTGAACGATCAACGATCATACTTGGTCGACCATTCCCGAGCTCAGCTAAAGCTATCATCTACGCCGACAAAGGCGAAGATTTGTTTCAACATCGAGGGAGAAAGGAGAAGTTCAACTTCAGAACAAGACACATACCTCTCCCCGCTCACCCACAATGGTCTTACTCATACCTACCGTAACCAAAGATCGAGACCTTCAACAAGAATAGAAGAAAGAACCAGAATAGATACAAGAAGGCGCAGCCTACAAAAGTAATGGTAGTTAATAAGGTAAGTTCTGAAAATGACCATCTACTTCCATCTCCAATGCTTCGTAAGCAAGACGATCCAGGTACTCCTACCATCGCATGTTCTATTAATTATTTAACTTTCAACAATACATTCTCGCGATACGGGTCCGGTATTAACTTAATGGCAAAGGTAACATATGAATTATTATTTGGAAAATTGCCCTTGCAACCAACATTTGTGCAAATTTGCGGATGATGGCGACCAATCATATCGGGTTCCGAAGGAATTGCTAAAGACGTACCGGTCAAAATCATGGATCACTATGTTCTCACCGACTTTATAGTCATGGACATGGGGAAAGATGAAGATCCTCCAATAGTGCTTGGGAGACCGTTCCTCAACACTACACGCGCCATCATCTACATCCATACAGAGAGATACATTTCCAGCCCCCTACGAAAAAGGTGCGTGTGTATTTAATAGTTATACGAAACCCGAGAAAAAAAAAGTCGGCTCGTCGCCGCCAAAGGAGGCAAAGTGGATTAAAGACTCGGGGAGATGAGAAGGTAAGTAAAGAGGTTAAAGCCCTTACACCTGAACCATCCACGAAAGATCAACCACTCGAGAGAAAAGTCCACCGGCTAAGCTAAAGTGGAGGAAGAAGAAGACATCTCCCGGATCATCATCGAAGAGACAATAGAATCATCGATTGCCACCGATTGTGACAACCGATATACCATGGGAGTAAAGAGCGAGAACTAGAAAGTCCAGTTCGAGGACTCTAAACACCGAATCCTCGCCGAAAGGTAACTCGGTAGTTATCCATATTTAAAATTCCTCGCATTGCATATTTATCTTTTCATATCATGTTTATCTTTTAGCATCTTATATCTGCATTTGAAAACAACAAAAATATTTTTGTGCTTTGTTTTGTGAAAACCTTAAAGCCCCATGCTAATATCCCCGAGGCTTAATCACCTCTGGCTATTTGCCGTGGTGGCATAAAAATAAAATAAAGATGCATAAGTACTTTATCTTTACTTGCATAGAAAAAAATGAAAATCCAAAAATATATCCCAAGCAACTTAAAGCAATGTGGCTAACCCCTAATGCTTAATCAAGTTCCACTAGCTTTGTTGTCGATTTGAGTTCAGCAGGAATTCAAAAGAAGAAGAGACATGATAGGCGCCACCATTGTCGCCATCTACCTCAACTTCTACATCATCATTGATGACCACACTTCAATCCAAATTTGGGGAGTGCACCCCGATTATCCCGATAAGTATCTCTATTATAGTATTAGTTTTATTAGTTAAATATTTGGTTTGCTATAGAGTTTGTTAAGAGTCTAGTAAAGTCTAGTTGTTTAAAGAGTGTGAATAAAATGATCAAGAGAGAGTGTACACCAGTTTGCTTTGCTCGCCTAAAATGAACCCTAAAACTTGCCAACATGGAGATGATGAATAGTTGCTCTGCCGTAATTCTTTTCTAGTACCTAGCTTTCAAGCTTAATTTCTCTTGAGCTCCAAATGAAAATTGCTTTGACTTGAGATTTGCTCTAAACCCTGAATCCTATGGGTTGCAAATTGCTTGCTCTAAAGTCTAGGTAATTGACGGATATGATATAAGATAGTCCGAGCTGCTATTGATCTTACTCCTAGTGACACTAGATTTCGGAGATTTATATTTTTGAAAATTTAAAATGCACATGATAAGTTACTGTGTGACAGAGTGTTGAACCTCCTACCACAGCCATATATACATATTCCCTAGATTAGGAAAAACCCTTTGAGATATATATAGGCTGCTTGCTTTGCATTGAGTTTGTTCAATCTTTGTCGACCCTTAGAAACTTGTCATGCTGATCATGTACACTCCACTCCACCTCATCTCGCTATATTCCACTCCACTTGACTCTATTCACCTATATGCTATTTCCACCCTGGAAGTACGCATCCACCATATATGCATCCACCATATATACACCACTATCCATTCACTCTAGCCACCAAAAATGTTCTACTCCTATCCTGGGAGAGAGCAACCAAAAATATTCCCTATACCCATTCACTCATTCATTTCTAGCCAATGTCTTATAGAGGCTCCATAACATTTATCTATCTCTCAAAAGTTTTTGCAAAAGAGATTTGAGTTGTAGATTAAAAAAAATAAGAAAGAGAGGGGAGATGAAAAATGGACAAGTGTCCTACGGGCGAGTAGAGCCTACCTCCCTAAAAGAAGAAAATAATAAAGGAGAGTTAAAAAAATGGACAAGTGTCCGCTGAAAACAATGGGTACTTAGATGCTCGCCTCTCCATAAAAAGAAAAATAAAGAAAGAGAAAGAGATACAACCCAAGTTCTCACAAAGTTTTTTAGATTCCAAAGAGAGATGATTCCTCAAGGAGCAAAAAGTATAATTAGGCTTTCCCTTCATTCATTCCATACACCTTACTATATTCCCTACCATCATATTCACTATATTCTATTCACCATACACATGCACTACTTGATCGGTGTGACTCGTGACTTTGGATCCATTGCTTGAATTTACAATATATGCTTAGTGAGTAAATATAGTTTCTCTTGCCTATAAGCTCCATATAAGCCTTAGATATAGGGTGAGAGAGAAGAAAGCATAGTGTGCTACTGCCTTAGCCAAAAATACCACATATTATGAGAGAAAGGCAAAACAACCTTATTGCCTTAGAGAGGATCCACAAATACCACAAATGAGAGATTAGAGAGGGTCACACCAAAAGGAACTTTGAGTTTTATTTGAAAACCAGCAAAAACTCCGAAGGACAGTTGAACAAAAGAGTTTGAGAGACGATGCTTGACTTGATTGTTCTATCTTTCAATTGCCCAAGATTGAAGAAAAGGTTATAAGCCCCAAAAGGTAAAAGGTAATATGGGTAAGTTGAAGGTTGAAATTATTCCTATCGGGAGAGAAATTTTATTTGAAAGCATGTGTACTCTTAAGGTGTGAAACCGTTGTAGCAACTCCTGATCCAAGTAGTTAATATAATATATATAATGAGTCTTGCTAGGGACTAGCAAGAGGTAAGCTTGGGGAGCTTGTTGGTATGCCTTATAGCATAATATTGATAGCCAATTAAACATGAAATAAGGGCTTAAGATGAATATCAACATAAGTCTAGGGTCTAACTAACATATTTCCACGAGTTTTGGTATTCCATGACTCTCGGGGGGACCTAAACAGATAAAAAGCGAGATAAGAACGGTGAGAAACCTAAGAGTTTACATCCCATACGATGACAAGACTTGACCGTGAAGTAACTCAACCCAAAAAGTGGACTAAAACATTCTAGAACACACCGAAGACACCAGGAGGAAGGAGACACGCTTGTGGCTCGGGGCCACTGGCGATCGCCCGATTATCCACGGCGACCGCCGGTGGGTCCCACCAAATCGACCTCGAGATTTCTATGGCGGTTTACCACCGACATTGAGGTTGTATCTATACCGTTGTTCAAGGTCGGTTTGATCCAAGGGTCCGTGTTCATCGCCGAGGGCTATATAAGAAGACCACGACCCCGTGGCTAAACCCTAATTCATTATCAAGTCATTATCAACTCGGACCAATTGAGTTCTACTCAAGTCCAACCAAGTCTAGATTTTAAGCCCTAGTTCATCATATTAGAAGTAGTTAGCTACCTAGTTAGCTCTAGAGGAAGTCAAGCTTGCCTTGGATTCCTGATAGTCAAGAAGTAGCGGGAGCAGAGTTTCTCGTGGCTTCTCTCTTGTATCCAATGTGTAAGTATATTTGTTGGAATACAATTGCTATGACTTTGTTCTACATAATGATTATATTCTTAGTGATATGTATCCATGCATGCTATAGTTATATATCTAGATTAGTGAGTTTGTCTTATATTTTATGCATGGAGTCGTATAGCATCCACTTAGATGATCACTTAGTGGGTGATGAGCAATGTGTAAACGTGGTGTTTATACAACGTTTATCTCTGATCGCACCCTACATTTCGGGACGTGTGGTAGATCGCAGGAGTGACAGTCCTGTTGAGTCCTTTGGAGTCCACCCCCCAAATGATAGGCCAAGTTGAGCCATAATTACGGTGATGATCAAGTTTCATCCTTGATTGTCATTGGTAATGCTTACCATGTGTAGATATATTGCAACCTTGCCATGATAGCTAGATGTAATTGCACTAATTGTAGTATTCATTGACATATGATTAAGAGTAACTTAGGAATATTCTTTCTATTCTTTCTATACCATGTTAATAGCTCATATGATACTAGTGGCATACCATGATCTTAGACTTGGGTAGTTATCATCTATTCATTTATCTTTATTATGTGACTTATCCTGTTATGAGTATTGTCAGATACATATGGTTACTCTGCATTATACCACTGCAAGTGAATCTCAAGTAAATCATCAAGTTAACTAAATCATTAGACATCCCTATCTCTCTTACTTTCCATAGACTTCCCCTTCCCTGTGGTAAAATATAAATACGATACCTGGATAGACTCCCGGTGAAGTGCTACAATGGTATTTCTATCCGTGCGCTTGCGGATATCATGTTCATCTTTTATCAAGACATATCAAGAATACCATACCCGCATTTCTTAGAGCGTTATTGCTAGGGTGACAGACTAGTATGTAGGTAATGCCTAGAAATGAGTGGTATACCTTGAGTACATATCCTTAGTGAGATTAACTCCACTATGGATAATGATACTGAGATTACACCCCACAACTAACACCGCCTAACTCCGCCTTTGTTGGATCGTGAGATTAACTCCACATCCAAGCTAACATGATTAGATAGATACCATATATATATTTCTTTCGCCTTCCTAATTTGGATCGTGTTAGAAATATCAACAATGGTCTCTGTTGACGTTTCTTAATGTATGCAGAAGAATCCGCAAGCGTACGGAATTGTCATTGTAGCATTTCACCCGAAAGTATTCAGGGTATCGTATTTCCACGAGGAACGGTTGTGTGATTACTCTCTGAGTAAAGTCACCCTAGGATAACTTTGGGTAGTGAGGTATCTTTACGGGCTCAAACTCTCAGGCAGGGATCACTTGGCTTGTTATGTCCTTACTTCGGGCACCGGCAATCGCCCAAACTGGGATGGAGACCGGCAATTGCACTGCACCACACCCGAACGTGGGGGGATTACAAGGGACGGACAAGGCTGTCACGACCCAGCCGCCTACCCCCTCAACCATGGGATGCACCACAAAAGATAGAAAACCCTTAGCCTAGACACCACGTCTACACTAGTGATTATTACTCTAGCGTGTCAACAAGGCTTACCCGTCCCGGGGGTCCTTCTTCTAGAGTACCGCCCTGAAGGAACGACTATCAATCCCACAAGTCTATAACAGCTAGATAATATGCTTAAGAGTAATAAGCCGAAAGAGGGACACAACCATTCTTACCCAAAGTGATTAGAAGGTTGTAGAGGTACAAGCGTGGCGGGTGCCGACAAGTCCGACACTCCGGCCACCCGAGATCCGCAATGCACCGGGAGGCACACCGGGACTCCATGGAGAAGAGGCCAAGCCCTCTTCTAGCCTTCCCTCTCTCACTCTCCATTAGAACTAAGAAGGAGGAAGAAGAATAAGAGTGGAGCTTCTTCCTCTCTTCTACATTGTGGCTCCTCCTTGTGTTGTGTGGAATTGGTGTGTTGTTGGAGGAGGAGAGAGCCTCCTTTTATAGCTTGGAGAGAGGGGGGTCTTTGGAAATGTGCCACCTCCCCCCATAATGACCAAACCGACCAGGAATAGGCGGTTCCTAGGTTCATTACACCTGGTCCATGCCACCACCGACGTTCCACGGATGAATGCAACCGCCACGAGAAGGTGGGCCCGGTTGGCGGCCAAGGGGGGTGCGGGCGCACCCTAAGGTGCAGGCGCACCAAGATCTAGGCCGTTTGGGCTGAAATTTTGTGAGCACGCTCGGTTTCATCGTTAGTTCCGTTTTTTGGCGGGTGGTACACAGCAACGAGTCCGTATGTAAAAGTTATGCCCGAAATACTAAACCCATGTCATGTGGCCCAATGTCATTTCATGTTGGATTCGGGCTTCGACCTCTTGGGCTTGTGTTTGGATGTTGATATTCATATTTATGGGCTTTTCTCCTCTCTTCTCCTTGCTTTGCTTATGTCCATTTAGGGCCTTGTTATTTCTTATATGTTTTCCTTTGCTTTTGGCCCAAAATGTATATGTTTCCAACATTGCCCTGCAAAACAAGTGAAGTACCAAAACTTGTGGAAATGGTTAGCTCAAAGCCCTATCACTATTGTGTTTTGGTAGTTTTATACTAATGTTGACGGTATAAAATATGTAGTTAACAACTATCAACAGTCTCCAAGTGTAGGAAATTGCTTGGCCGGTGCCTTGTACCCATGCTGCAGAGAGAGAGGGTGTCCTTGGTCGTCGTCATGGAAAGGAGGATGTCCTCCCCCCAGGTCCTCCGGTGTACTCCTAGGTTACGTGGATCTGTAGTGATTCATGCTGAGGGGGCATTGACTTCCGGGGCCCCTGGTTTCCCCGGAGAAGATGCTCCGAGGGGGTGGCGGCAGTGCCCGGGGTGCGCCCGATGGTGGCCCAGGAGCTGCCGGTTATACTGTCCAGAGAGGTTAGCGTCGTGGCTACGGTGTCATCCGAGGCCTCCCGGGATGGGCGCGTGATATGACATTGCTGCAAGGGTGGTTATCACGGTACGCGTGAGGTGCAAACAGGCGCCTCACGCGATGTTCGAGATGAGCTAACGGTGTCACGGAGGGATTTGACCACCGCGGGGCCCCGGGCGAGGGAATCGGTGTCGGGCGCCCGGCTTTGCCGGCAGCGGTCAGCCCGCCTGTCCTTGTTGTCGCGTCCGTTGCCGATTGACGAGACCCGAGGGACGTTCTGGCGGAAGAAGGTCTCGGGCGAAGTCGCCCGATCCGTCCCCCCCGGAGGGGAGGGGTCGGGCGGTCGCCGATTCCGCCCCATGCGGACCCTTGGCTGGAGGTCTCCTCGGGCCGTCCCGGCCGGGCGATGGTGGTGTCGAGGCGGGCCGCTCCTTGGGTTGATTGTGTCGGGTACCCCTTATTTTGGTACCCGACAAATACCATCGTGACACGGGCTCGGGGAGTTAACATAATGCCTAAAGAAATTTATGAAATTATATATGGTAAGCAACCCTTGTACGAAACATATACTCGATTGCGAGATGGTGGATCGGTCCCTATAGAATTCCCTAAGGAATAGTAAAGGATGTACCGGTCCGTGATCCATGATCACTACGTACCTACGGACTTCATAGTACTGGATATGAAGGAGCAAGACATCAATGCGCCCATAGTGTTGGGAAGACCATTCCTGAACACTACACGTGCCATCATTTACATGAGGACTGGAGAAAGCCACTTCCAATTCCCTTTAGAAAAGGTACGTTGTTACTTTAAAAATTATGCTAACTATGATCACCAAGAAATCGCGCGAAATGTAAGGAGACGCAACTCTCGCAAGGAATACACCCCCGATGTCACAAGAAGATTGGGCAACCTACAAGGCGAAGACGTCAAAGAATAAAGTTGGATGGGAAGACTGGACTGGACAAGACCCAAAAGAAAAAGGAAGCAAATGAAGGTGACAAGAAGGAAAGAGGAGGTACAGGGAAGAGGTAACTCAACCTGCACCCAAATCATCAACCAAGAAGGTGTGGAGGAAGAAAGAAAGCCCACCTCCAGAACCGGAGACATCCTCTCCTACAACATCCGAGGTAACGTCTTCAGAACCCTCAGTCAAACCATTTGTGCCTCCCGATGAACCTTGGGAGGAATGAACCTCTACGTGCTCGGGTAAGAAGTTATTCTTTTACTTCAGTTTTGCATATTTCCTTTATTGTATTAGTAATTTTTCCTTTAGCATATTTATTTCATCGTATATATCTGCACTAGAAAAGAAAATAAATATGTTCATGCATGTCATTAAAAAACTTAAAGCCCCATGTGAATACTTACGTGGTATAACACCCTCGGGAATAATTATTGTGGCGGCTTAAAAATAATTTTGCATTCATTCATGTTGTTACAATTTTTCTGCATGTATGCTAAATAAAGAAAATCCAAAAAATATTAGCTTTGCTTAATTCGTGTCAAAAATAAAGGTAATTCTTGCGACAACAAAGCTTGTGGAACGAATGTATGTTTTGTTGTCTATTTGAGTTTTATCAACGAAATTATGAGACATAACGGCGGGGAGGAATCCGACCACTTGATGACGCAAGCATTCAGCAATCAACATCATCAATACGCCAACAAGGAAGGACGACATCACCTCCATCCGTCTACATCATCGAACCCATCTCCAAATTCAGCTTGGGGAGAGCACCCCGGTTATCAAGATAAGTATCTCTTCACTACCTATTATTATTAGTTTACATTATGGTTTGTTTTAAAAAAGAAATAAAAAAGATGCATAACGTCTTAAATTAAATAAAGATTGTCTTAGCTATATATTAAAGTGTGGTTAATAAATTTGTGTTAGAATAATTTGGTTTGAAAATGATGAATAGTTGCTCTGCTCTAATTCCTTTTTAGTACCTTGATTTTAAATTAAAATTCCTCCGATGTTTTGGATACATTTGCTCTAATTTTAGATTTGCTCTAAACCTGAACTTGTGGGTAGCATATACTTGATCTAAGTCTTGGTAATTGGAGGATATGATATGAGAAAGTCTGAGCTGCTATTTATCTTGTCCTTAGTGAAACTATATTTCTAGAGATTTGTTTTGAAAATTTAAAATTCTTTGATGATGAGCTCTTGATTGGCGAGTGTTAAATTCCTACCAAAGCCATATATTTTTAGATTAGGAAAACTTCCCGATTACATATGCTATTTGCTTTGGATTGAGTAGTTCAAGCTTTGCCATTACCTGTGAGAGTTCAGTCATGAAAAGATAAGTTTTATCCACACACCTTTCTACATATATTTGTATGCATTGTTCCTACACTAGGAATAATAGCAATATCATTCCTTTTCCATTTATATCCACTTGTAAATGCTTTATTCCTACATTGGGAATAAGCAACCCATAAGACTATAGGAAGCTCATGTTTATTTACTCCAAATATTCTAGTTGTTATCTCTCATAAAGTTTATCGGTAGAAAGAGATTTGGGACGCTTTGCTAAAAAAAAAAAAGAAGAGAGTAAAAAAAGACAAGTGTCCACAATAAAACAATGGGTATTTAGATGCCCGCCTCTTTGAGAAAAAAAGAAAAGAAAAAAAAAGAAAAGAAAAAAAAAAATATGCAGCCCAAATTCTCTCAAATTTCAAAAAAAGTTTCAAGAGAGATATCTATTCTTTTGAAGGAGTAAAAATAGAATTAGTTTTAGCCACCAAATATACACCTATCCACCATATTCCATACACATGCAATTATTGTTTTATCTAGTGAACTCTCTATGGATCCATTGTTTGAACTACAATATGTTCTTTGCAAATGTGCTATATTTAAGAGTGCCACTCCTATGAGCTCCACATAAGCCTTATTTAGAGAGTGAGTGAGTAAAAGAGAGAAGAGAGAAGGCTTAATATATTCAGCCTTGTTCCACATAAATACTACATAATTAAGAGAGAAGGCATGACACTATTATTGCCTAGTGAGGATCCATAAATACCACATATTGAGAGATTGAGAGTGCCATTCAATACAGAGCTCGAGTTTTTTGAAAATATATAAAACTCTAGAATATTAGTTGATCGAAGACTTGAGACATAGTGCTTGACTTGATTGTTACGTCTTTCAATTACTCAAGACCCAAGTGAAAGTTAAAGCTCCATAATTTAAGGTAATTGTTGATGGTCATTAACGACATATTTTTCCCGTCAACACTCTACCAAAAAAAGAGTGAAACTATACCTTTTCATACTCATATACATTTATTACTCACATATTTCCACTTGTAGTGTCCCGAACATTGTTTTGTAGAAAATACATAAATACGGTGGAAATACGACCAAAAGGCGCCTCCCTCACAAGCGTATTCTGAAGATGACAAGCCCAAGGGAGAAACAGGACCAAATAAGCGAGAAATGGGCCGAGCCAACACCGCCACACCACTTCTCAAAGCGGATCAAGGCGGCCTGCCAAAACCGGGCGAGCAGGGCCCGGAAGGGTGCGGCCGCACCCTAGGGTGCGCCCGCACCCATCCCGAGGCGGTTCGGGCCCGGGTTTGGCGAGGGGCGGTAACTTTAATGCTTGAGGAGGGACGGTGCGGGGTGGGTCGGCCGTTCAACGTACCTAGATGCTTTGCCAAGGTTGGTTTAGTGTAGGTTTTACACTTAGGTCCCTCTCCTCCTTGTATAAAGTACCCCCTCTCTCTCCCCCTTCCACCACACACCAATTCATACACAACACAAGGAAGAGCCACAATGTAGAAGAGAGGAAGAAGCTCCCAATTCCCACTCTTATTCTTCTTCTTCTTCCTCTTCTTCTTTCTAATGGGGAGTGAGAGAGGGAAGGCTAGAAAGAGGGCTTGGCCTCTTCTCCATGGAGTCCCGGTGTACCCCCCGGTGCATCGCGGTTCTCGGGTGGCTGGAGTACCGGACTTGTCGGTGCCCGCCACGCTTGTACCTCTACAACCTTCTAATCATTTTGGGTAAGAATGGTTGTGTCCCTCTTTCGGCTTATTACTCTTAAGTACATTATCTAGCTGTTATAGACTTGCGGGATTGATAGTCGTCCTTTGGGGCGTTGCTCTAGTAGGAGGACCCCGGGGACGGGTAAGCCTTGTTAACACGCTAGAGTAATAATCACTAGTGTAGACGTGGTGTCTAGGCTAGTGGTTGTCTATCTTTTGTGGCGCATCCACGGTTGAGGGGTAGGCGGCTGGGTCGTGGACGACCTTGTCCGTCCCTTGTAATCCCCCACGTTCGGGTGTGGCGCGGCGCTAAATGCCGGTCTCCATCCCGGTTTGGGCGATTGCGGTGCCCGAAGTAAGGACATAACAGATCAAGTGATCCCTGCTAGAGAGTTTGAGCCCATAAAGATACCTCACCACCCATAGTTATCCTAGGGTGATTACTGTTCGAGGAGTAGTCACACAACCGTTCCTCGTGGAAATACGATACCCTGAATACTTCCGGGTGAAATGCTACAACGACAATTCCGTACGCTTGCGGATTCTTCTACATACGTTAAGAAACGTCAACAAGCATTTCTTGCGCCGTTGCCGGGGAACGGTTGTCGTAATTTTCTCTGAGCCTAGAGCACCCATGTGTTGTATCCAAAAAATATAAATAGTTATTTGTTTTATTTTTTTTTTTTCAAAATGAAGCCTTCTCCAAATTCAAAATCTTTTTGCTTCTCCAAAGGGGGGTTCACAGGGGCCAAAATCTATTTCAAAATCAAAATTTTCATCCGACCATGAACTCCACCCTAATTTTAAAACTTTGGTTTGGGCACACTCCTTCTTTGGTGACTATTTTGAAAACCTTTGTGTAACCACCTATGAGATTTCGAGGAGTTATGTTCATGCCTCGGCATTCTGGCATGATTCAAATTCTCATGTGGAAGTTGTTTTCGCTCTCCCTCATAGGGAAAGCAAAACAATAGTACACTATTGTCATAGGAAGTTTGAATGGGGATTGAGTTAAACTCAAAGGCAATTTTTGTCTAGTATTATTCCCCATCAACTCCCTACCAAGGACAACCCTCGATTTCGAATATGATGAGAAGGAGCCCATAGGTGCAGCCTAGGCCAGGTTTATAATGTTTATACATGCTGGCCTAGACTTGTCATTACCCGATAGTAAGCTTTTGCATCTCTTTTGGGTCTTGACTTAGATGCCGCCCTATGCGTTGACATGCCTGTCGGAGGGTCGTTTGCACGAAAATCTACAACGGAGCATAGGAGAATCATGATCATATCCTAGAGAGGCATGCCTCTCCGTTGTCGAACTTATCCCCCTCCACAATAAGGGCATGTCAAGCTTTTGAGGAGCCCTCATCGGTCGAACCCTTACCCTTACCATCGTCGAACCCATTTGTTGAGCCCTCTCCCGAACCACGAACACCGAAGGAAGGAATGCTTCATCCTTCGGAGTTCACGATTGAATTCAAGGATGATGACGTAACCTCGTAAGCCGAGGTGTGCTTAGACTTCCATTTTTATCTCATCCTTGACTTCGATCCTCTCATAGGCTACCCTCTCGAAAAAAGCTTTTCACGAAAAACCTATAGAGGGGGAGCCGTGATGAAGTCGGGAAAGATTGCTTCCGCCTCTCACCCGGACATCCCAAAGGCGAAAGCATCTTCCCAACCAAAAACCCATTCGAGGAGGCAAAGTTCATAACTCTTTTTCGCTTCAACCAAGTTGCTTCGCATCTTGGTGAAACGAAACACACTGTCGCCCTCACTCTAACACAAGTCATGTCCCTCTCGGCCAACAAAACGTTGTTCTTAAACAATGCGCAAGATTCAACGTTTGTCCTTCATGACACATCTTTTGAGGATAAAGCCTCATGTGCTATGGACATGCACGAAGCAACAACTCTTGAGACCAAGCGAGACTGTTTTTTGAGCATAACAAGTTGTCAATTGAGACTTCTTACATGCTCACCTTTGGGTCTTCTTGAGTTTGTCTTGCTTCTAGGCGAGTGCTTCCATGAAAATCACAACCATCTCTTGGTTCTCTTTGTAAACCTTTTTAAGAGAATGGTTGCAAGTCTCGTAGTAGCTTGATGACGCTAACCTTGCGGCTTGAGCGTAATGCTAAAATTCTTAGTGGTGAACGGGAACTTCACTACCACCTCCGCAAGCAAGATATTTTCCCACGGTCAAGCTTATGACCATAAACAAAGCAATCTGCCGCACCTGCCGAGACCCCCCTACTATCAAAAAAAAAAAAGCTGCGCTTTTTTTGCTCCTTCCCGCTATGTTCGAAATTTGGTAATCACGAAAGGATGGTAAGTCCACTCGTGAATCTACCGTATACTAACCATGCAGGGAAAATCCAAAAAAAACGGGGTACAACCCCGATCCGATGGGCGTTGAGCTAGCTTGGGGAGGACCATAACAAGGTAATATGAAACCTACACTCTCATCCTTTGTCCATTACCTTGCCAAAAAAAAAACTATGATCATTTTGTTAAGCCTTTGCAATACATTTTTCTCTATTGGATGAATCTTATTGTTCTTTCATGCTTCTTCTTTCTATATTGGCATGTTTTGGTTTGGATGTTTTAGTCATACATGTTGATCATACGTCCATAGACTTTTTGAATTGAGCATGGTGCTTAGGTCGAAAAAGTCTACCTTAATCAAATTAGACATGGAGTCGAAGTCCGATTATTGAACCGAGAGCCGCTAGTGTAGATTTTGGTCAATTCTTTGGACTAACCCCTGCAGGAATATATCAACATCATAAGGGTAAGTCCTAAAGATAACAATGGAGATCAGATCTTGCCCGTGAACCAAAAAAATATATAAATATATATATATATAATAATAATAATAATAAATTAAAAAAAAAAACCTTTCAAACCCCAAGAATGGTTGTCTCGTTCTTCCAATACCGTCACAAGACAAGCTTGGGGAGTCTTCAACCACGCCACTAATCACGAATCATTTCACGGCGTTGTTGGTATTCCTAACGTCATTATAACAAAAGGTGGAGTTAATCTCACCTAAGGTCATATGCCGCCCGGGGAGCACTCGGTGTGGTTTCATCTCTTAGCACTACCATAGGCTAGGTTGTCATCCCCAGCCAGGTAATGCTAGGAAATGCATAGGTGATACTTGTAATGTGTTGTTTCCAATCTCTAAGAGAAAAACATGGGGCTTTTACCTGCACTTAGATCTTGGGTGATTGAAAGATAGAACAATCAAGTCAAGCACTATGTCTCAAACTCTTTGTTTCACCTCTGTTTTGGAGTTTTTATAAATTTTCAAAATAAAACTCGAGTTCCCATTGTATGATCCTTTCAAATCTCTCATATGTGGTATTTTTGGATCCTTACCAAGGTAATGATGTTGCGCCTTCTCTCAAATATGTGGTATTTGTGGAACATGGCAAGTGTATCATGCCTTCTCTCATCCTAACTACTAAGGCTTATATCCGAGCTCATAGGTGGGAGAGACAAAAGATACATACTTGCGCACCATATCTTGTAAAGTCAAACAATGGATCCAAAGGAACAAGTCATACAATGTGGGTGTATGGAATGTATTTGTGAGGTGGATGATGGCAATGGGATTATCTAATTCTACTATGCTCCTTCTTGAAGAAATTGATCTCTCTTTATGAAATTTTAAGAAGACATAGAAGAGAACTTGGGCTAGCTTTTCTTCTTTTTCCTTTCTTTCTTTTTACTTCTCTTTTTTTTTCGAGAGGGCGGGCATCTAAGTACCCATTGTTTTCAATTGTTGGACACTTGTCCATTTTTTTACAACTCTCTTCTTCCTTCTTTTTCTCTTTTAGCATTGCCCCAAGTTTCTTATTTTTGTCAATACAAACATTTGAGAAATAATAAATGAAACACGAGGGAGCATAAATGGGGTTTTGAGAAATAATTACGGGGTGAGAAATTTTTGGTGTTTACTCCCAGGGTAGGAGTGAAACATTTTTTTGATGGCTAGCAAAATGGATGAAGGGTTTGTACACTTCCGGGGTAGAAGTGATACTTATATGAGTGGTGCGTATATGGTGTGGATTATGTGGAGATATATGTGGATTGTATGACAAGTTCTCGAGGGTCTCAAAGGTTGACAAAACTCAACACTAAGCAAGTAGTGAATAACAAAAAAGAGTTTTCCTATTCTAAAAGCATGTATATGGTGTGGTAGGAATTTCGAACTCTACATTATGTAGGAAACTCATCATGCAATTTTCAACTTTTCGCAAATCAAATCTCCAGAATTTAATGCAACTAGGAGTAAGATAAATAGCAGCTCGGACTATCTCATATCATATCCGTCAATTACCTAGATTAGCTTAGATGTATGCTCCCACAAAATTTCAAGCTCAAAGCAAATTTTCAAGTCTAAACAGTTTTTATCCATAACATGGGAGAATTCTAAACCAATGATAGGCACTTGTAAGAAAATAAAAACAGAGCAACTATTCATCATCTCCAAACACAAAGGATAGCTACTACATTATTTAGACAACACACTTAAAACAAACTAATTATACACACTCTTTTTTATTTGGTTTTTCATGATTATTCATTTTTTTAAACAAACCAAAAGCAAAGCAAACTAAACATACTTATATATATATATATAAATAGATAACTGCCAAAGTCATAGAGACTTACCCGGCCAAGTGGGGGGTAGCTTTCCCCCAAGCCGGATGTTGATGTAGTGGTTCAACGACGCCCACGACGGCGGCGTCCCGCATGAGGCACTTATCTCATCGGACCGCCGCTGTTCGAGGGTCTCTCTTATCCCTTGATGATGTTCTATTCAGTTCGGTGTTCCAATCTCTCTGGTCTTGATAAAAATTGACCTGGTCATGCCTCATACCTTGGATGGTGGTGTACATCCCTTGCAAAGATATACACGTCTTGTTGTCCATAACCTGCAAAAGAATTGCGAGCTGGTTCGGAAGTAGGTTGTGAGGTACCTGGTGTATCATAGAAGTAGCCACTTCCACGATAGGTTTCTCGACGAATGCGTGCATCATCACCATGCTCACTTGGGCGGCGACGGCCCGGCGGTAGGGCTGGTCGGGCTCCAAACCACCTAAGCATGCAAGACATGTGGAGCCCTACCTAAGCCCTCCCTTAAATTTTGTGTCTAATTATAGAGATTAGGAGGGGCTAAGCTTTATTAGAAGGGCCTAAGCCCCAGCTAAATCTTTTTCTGGCTTCGTTGCTGCTTGGGCCTCCATGTGAAGACTGAGGTGAGTATTCAGCGCGACTGTAGTCGGCTTGTGATGGTGGCGGGTAGGTCCATTGCTGGTATCCTCCAAACGCTGGCTCTTGTGGTCGTGGATCTGCACCTGTCCAAAATGGATCATGGGCACGTGTCTGATGAGTTGGCATGGCCCTCTGCATGTTTATTGGATGTGCCTGCACATTCAATAGATAGGATTGCACACGATAAATGGAGAGATCGGGGTTAGGCAACCGAATCTCCCCAACAGTAGCATGGGTCATGACATAAATGCTTCCTCTTTTCTTCAAAATATGTCCCTTACTAAAGAAATCGAAACCAATGACAGGCCTATCTTCCCGTAGATATGCTAAACGAGTATTGTGATCCAAAAGACCTAAGTGGTTTGCAATTCTTGTGATGAGAGACATGCAACTAACCGTTCCCAGGATGGTTGGCATACCTATCCAGTGCTTAACTAATAGATACACAGGTGAAACTTGTCGTCTTTTTACAACCGCATAGATCAACTTTGTAACTCTCCCACTCTAACGTTATGTCCTTCCTTCTTGGGAAAAAAAGTAAAAAGTATCCATTTGTGGAAGAAACGAAAGGTGGGTAAGTGTAAGTCAGCGGCCTTTGCTTCCGAAAAAGTGTCTACGTTGGACAAGTCTTTCCAAACAGTTGCGTGGTTGAAATCTTCTAGGGCTATGTCTAGGTCCATGGTGCAAGAGTGTAGAAAACCAAGTGCATCACTTAGGCTTCTCCAAGAAAGAGAATACTCTTCTTGAAAGAATCTAAATGTCACCCCCTCATTTGTGTAACGAAGGGTGCAAAGGAATTCCATGGTCAAAAAAAACTTAGAACCCCTGCTTCTGTGATATTTGCAAAAGTTTCCCACCCCAAAAAAAAGCGGAAAATCTGAGCAAATTCAGCATCCATACCGTTTGTGCTAGAAGTACGGGGTCGATCACGGGAGTGTGAGTGAACTTACGGTTCTTCACTTGCTCATACCTTGTCTTCTCATACTCTCCATAGAACTTGAGATGTGAATCGGATGTCAACCTCCTTGTTGCGGCGGGGAGCCGGATGTGGTGGTACATCTTGCTCCCGGCTCATAGCTCATCTCTCGAAGGAGGCATGGAAGATGACTCTCCATGTTGTTGAAGCCGCCTCGACGATCTTACGCCACCGAGAGACTTCCAAAAACTCATCCCGCAAAATGTTATCACACAAAGAAAACAAGAAACTAGTGGAGTGGTTAGAATAAAAAGTTAGAAGTCAGCCGTCCAAAGTTAATCGTCCAGGGGTTAGTCGTCCGAACGAAAGATGACAACGTTGTTTTTATTTTGACAGAGTTCCCCCTAACAAAGTTTTATCTTGATTACTTCATTTGGACAGCACCTCCACTAATCACTCTTAATTAGTCTGCTACTCTCAAGAACTTCTCCTCTCTCAAGAAATTTTTCTATTACTACTAAGAACTTCCTCTCTCCTTCTCTTTTCTCCTTCTCCCTCACTACAAAGCTTGAAGCTTTACGGACACTAAAACTTCGTATTTCAGGCTAGAATGTTGAGCAAAGCAAGGAAGGTGTGGAGAACAACCGAGGGGTGAAGGGGTTTTTATAGGGGAGCTGAGGAACTGGCGATCGCTAGGATTGGTGGTGGCGACCGCCTTGGTGGTGGGTCCTCTCCCACTCTCCTCCATCCGGCATGTTCCTTATCCCAATGCCATGGTAATCGGTGGAGTTTTTCGGTGGGAAAAGAATGGCGGAGAGAGGTGGATGGTGGTAAGTGAGGTGTGAGTGGCAAGAGTCATGTCAAGTTAGGTGAGATATGGATTTTAGTGTATGACATGTAGGACCCATTGTTGACGGTCACCAACGACATATTTTTAACGTCAACATTCTACCAATAAGGGGGTGAAACTATACCTTACTACACACATATACATTTATTGTTGACATAATTCCACTTGTAGTGCCAAATAATGTTTTGTAGGATTTATATAAAAACCAAGTGGAAAATGCACCAAAAGGCGCCTCCCCGGAAAGCGCATTCCCCGAGAACATCAAGCCTAAGGGAGAAAAGTTCATAAAATATCAATATCCAAGCACAAGCCCAAGAGGTCGAGGCCCGAGTCCAACATGAAATGATAAACAAAGCCGCGAGGACATGGGTTTAATATTTTGGGCATAACTTTCTCATACGAAATCGGATTTCAGCGAACGAATACTCGAAACGAAGCTAACTCCGAGGCCCACGTGCTCGTGCAAAGTTTCAGCCCAAATGGACAAATTCTTGGTGCGGGCGCACCAAGTGGTGCGCGCGCACCCTCCCGGAGGCCAAATCAGCCCATCTTCGTCCCGGGCGACCCATCTCGACACGAAAAGTTTGGAGGCGGTGTTTGCTTACCCGAAAAACGGTGCGGGATTAGTACCAAATGGCTTAGCCAAGAGAGGATCCCATGGTGAAGGTCCTATAAATAGATGGGTACTCCCTCACTTGTAACACACACCACACAATGTAGCCTCTCTCTTCTTCTTCTTCTTCTTCTTCTTCTCCCTTTCTTCTTCTTCTCCTTCTTTCTTCTTTCTTCTTCTTCTTCTTCTTTCTTCTTATTCTTTCTTCTTCTTCTTCTTCTTCTTCTCCTTCTTCTTCTTCTTCTTCTTCTTCTTCTTCTTAGTTTGTATTTAGGAGGAGTTTGGCAAGGATTAATAAAGGAGAGCAAGAAATTTTGGAGCTATTCGGTATGATCAATTTAGAGTTCTCCATCTTGTTCTTGTTCTCTACTTATCAATATAGTCATGTTCTTGAATTAGAGCAAAGTTCTTGTGATATAATCTTGGTTGAAGAACTAGTCTATAGTTCCTATATCATGATCTTGTCTTATAGAACTTAGTGCTTAGTTTATCATACATACATGTTTAGACCAAAGAGCTAGGTTGCTATGAAGAGTTCTACCTAGAGTTAGCCTTGGTTGATGTTGGGTTGCGGGATTGATAGTCATTCCTTCGGGGGCGGCACTCTAGTAGAAGGACCTCGGGGACGGGTAAGCCTTGTTAACACGCTAGAGTGATAATCACTAGTGTAGACGTGGTGTGCGGGCTAGGGGTTGCCTATCTTTTGTGGCACATCCCACGGTTGAGGGGTAGGTGGCTTGGTCGTGACAAGCCTTGTCCGTCCCTTGAAATCCCCCCGTTCGGGTGTGGCGCGGTGCTAATTGCCGGACAATTGTTCTTTGAGCGTGGGCCGGTGCCCGGCAATTCGGCAGAGACCTTGGCTATCTTGAATTGGAATCTCTAAACGGAGTTGAACATGTGTGTATCTCGCTATCTTGACATGACTATCTAGGATATGCCTGCTCCATATTAGATTTATTCTTTTATTCATTCTTTTATATTTATCCTTGAGATTGGCTCGAAAGTGTGTGTGTCAAGTTATCCTACTACCTATTTTATTTTACCCCTATTATGAGCATTGGTCTATTATTCATTCGTGTCATCTTGACCATGTCCGAATTAGAGACTTTTACACCATGCCTTCCTTTGGGAAAATATAAATAACGATACCCTGAATACTTCCGGGTGAAATGCTACAATGATAGATCCGTGCGCTTTGCGGATGAATATCTTCTTTGGCAAGATCTATCCCGTTGGCGTTCTCATTCGGATCACCGATGGTGGTGGTTTTACTTGGGAATATCAACGGCGCATTTAAAGCGCCGTTATTAGAGATGGGTTCTAAACCTGTTTCTAGTGATTGCGCTTAAGAAATGCAACAAAGCATTTCGGCGCCGTTGCCGAGAAGGCGTTGGTTAAAGGGATGACCTATTAGGACATGTTCTTGATTTTATGCATGTGTAGTGATCTTTGTTCGTCTTAGGCTTATCTAAAAGAAAAAAAAAGTCTCTTTTATATTTATATATATATAAAAAAAACTCTTATTAAAAAGAAAAAAAAAAAAAATCTTATAAATAAAAAGCAAGGACTTGTTATCAAGTTAGTATGCACCTTCGGGTATTCTTGTCACTAACCATTTCGGTGGAGACTAAGAAGAACAAAGGGGCACGCGACTTGACGAAAACATGGGGGCTACATCAAGAAAACGTTGATGCTCTTGGGCGGAGGAACACACTCAAAAGGAGACCCTGACTTTTCACACTTGACTTTTTCACGAAAGTCCAAGTGTGAGAGGGAGGACGGTGATAATATCAAGTTCCACGTGCAAGGGGATCATAAAAAAAAAGAAGTGAAAAAAAAAGAAAAAAAAAAGAGAGATAAATAAGAGATTAGCCTCCCCCTTGCTATAAAAAAAAAAAAAAAAAAAAAAAGGAGTTGAAAAAAAAAGATATATATAAAAAAAAACGAGAGAGAAGTGTTATTGAAAAAAAACTACAAAAAAAATGGTTGTTAAAAAAACAAAAAAAAAAAAAGTATATATAAAGAAGAAGAAAAAAGCGAAAAAGAAATAAGAGGAGAGAGGAGCAGGTTGGCCCCATATGGTCAAAATAAACAATGAAGGCACCTGACTCCACCCAACATTGCTTCCATATAAGCAAGAAGCGATCTTTCTCTCCCAAGGCCTTTGTCACGCCCACTGAGGTGAGTTTGGTATGCCTCCCTGCGCTCTCCCGCCAGAAGTCATAACCAAACCAAGATCATCATGCTACCGACGCAGCGGCAATTCTCAACTCTATCCTCAAGTCGTGTCGGTCAAGTAAACTCAGGTACGCAAAGGGTCCTATAAAAAAGAGAAAAAAAAAAAAAAAAAAGGTAAAAAAAGTGGTAAAGGAAAGGAGGAACATCCTCCTTTATACCTTTGTGACCACTAAGGCCCATGGTCCATATACACTACATGTGTGTATCACCTAAGCCTTGTGGCCCGCCTGAGATGGATCATCAAGCTACCACCGCGGGAGTCTCAACGTTCTTTCCTTCATGCACGGTTGGTACACACACACTCAGGTATACAAAGGTAATAATTCACCAATTCTTTTTACTCATACTTATCTCCATAAAAAAAATCATGTTTTCTTTTGTTTATAAAATATGATCTGGGTTTGGATGTGTTTGCATGTCGCTTAAGCGATACATCCATAGGTCTTTTAAATCAAGCATGGTGCTTGGGTTAAAATGGTCTTCTTTAATCAAAATTTGACATGGTGTTGATATTTGATTAATGAACCTAGAGCTGACGTCATAAATATTTGAGTTATTTCATGATGGAGATAAAACAAGGCTAGACTTATATTGCATCTTTATCTTAGCCTTGTTTGAGTATGAAAAGTTTGGTGAAGCTTTTATGTTCTCCCTTGATAATAAAGTCCTAAAATAAAAATCTTTGATGAAAAAAAAACAACAACAACAAGTTGCTCTTTTGCTCCTTCCCGCATATGTTTCGAAATTTGGTAATCATTTAAGGATGGTAAATCCACTCGTGAATCTACCATATACTAACCATGCAGGAAAAGCCAAAAAGCACGGGGACAAAACCCCGATCAATGGGCTTTGAGCTAGCTTGGGGAGGACCAAACCAAGGTAATGAAAAACCTACACTCTCATCCTCTGTCCATTACCTTCCAAAAAAAACGTGCTTTATAAAATATTTTAATTATCAAAATAAACAAAAAAAAATTTACTACACAAAAAATCTAAAAATAAATATTTTCAAAAAAAAAAAGGGGTATATTTCAAAAAAAGAAAAAAATGGGGTATATTTCAAAAAAAAAAATGGGGTATATTTAAAAATATATATATTTTATAAAATATTTTATTATCAAAATTAACAAAAAAAATTTATTATATAAAATCTATATATAAAAAAATCTTTATAAGTAAAATAAATTCTTCTATGAACAAAAAAACTAAGAAAAAAAATATATATTTTTTTTCAATAAAACATATTTTTCTGAATAATTTTTTTTTAGTAAAAAAAAAGAGATTTAATCTTTTTTGTTCACCTTTCAAAGTCTTCATCTTCATTGGATGAATCTTATTGCTCTTTCATGCTTCCTCTTTCTATATTGGCACGTTTAAGTTTGGAAGTTTTTGTCATACTAGTTAATCATACTTCCATAGGCGTTTTGAATTAAGCATGGTGCTTAGGTCAAAAAAGTCTACCTTAATCGGATTAGACATGGAGTCGAGTCCGATTATTGAACTAGAGTCGCTAGTGTAGATTTTGGTCAAATCTATGGACTAACCCCCGCAGAATTTTTCAAACATCATGAGGGTAAGTCCAAGAGATGACAATAGAGATCGAAATTGTTTGGTGAACCCAAAAAATAATAATGATAATGATAAAATAAAAAAAAATAATAAATAAAAATAAAAAAAAAACCTTTGAAACCCCAAGAATGGTTGTCCCGCTCTTCCAAGATCACCACAAGACAAGCTTGGGGGAGTCTCCCCGGCACGCTCAAAAGATGACATTAATCAAAGATCAAATCATGGCGTGCCGCAAAGCTAGCAACATTCATAAACCCAAGGTAAGTCAAAAAGCTAGCTTGGGGGAGGACTCCCACAAAGGTAACTCGTATCTCACATTCCATTTAGTTATTTTCTTATCTTATATGAATGATGAGGTATCGGAATAATAAAAAAAAAAAAAAAGAGGGGAAGAAGAAAGAGAGAACGGGAGACTTATTCCATTCCATATATATGTGTTGTAGAAATGTTTTAGTTCTACCCCTGTTGAAATGATGAATAGTTGCTACGTCTTATGTTTTGCCTATGCCTAGTTTATAATTCAATTTCTCTAAAGTTTGGGTTTAGTGGCTAAGTCTAAGAACTCATCCTAAAAAAAAAAAAAAAAAAAAAAACGATTCATGTGGGTTGCATAGGCTCTATCTAGTCTAAGTTGTTGCCAAATATGATATGGTACAAATGGATTTGCTATGATTTCGTCCAAAAAGAGAAACTTGACATCCGGGAATCTAATTTGAAAGAAAAGAGAAATGATATGGGCTATGCTAAAAAAAAAAAAAAAAAAAAAAAAAAAGAGAGATGAAAAATGGGCATGTGTCCTAGGGCGAGTAGAGCCCACATCTCCAAAAAAAAAAAAAAAAAAAAGACAAAAAAAGTCTAGGGTGAGCGAGAGCCCACCTCTCCAAAAAATATATATAGCAATAAAGCCCATACTTTCTCGAAAAACAAAATAGAACTTAAATAAATAAATCCCGGATGAGAAAGTTGATCAAAAGGATGAATGAAAAGTATTTTACATTATAACCGTTCTATCGGCAACCGCCCAAGGCTTTGAGAAAAGCTAAAAAGCCCCGCTACGATGAAAGGTAATAAAGGGTGAGCAAAGGCATGCCATTTTATTCAAACTCTAGTAGAAAATCTTATTATAACCCTGGCACTTGTGAAACATAATCGGCATAGTAGCAACTCCCCGATCAACAACCAAGTACTTATCTTTGCTCGATGACGCGCAAAAAGGGTAAGCTTGGGGGAGTTTGTTGGACCGGTCCACCAACGACATATTTTTAACGTCAACATTCTACCAATAAGGGGTGAAACTATACCTTACTACACACATATACATTTATTATTGACATAATTCCACTTGTAGTGCCAAATAATGTTTTGTAGGATTTATATAAAAACCAAGTGGAAAATGCACCAAAAGGCGCCTCCCTAGAAAGCGCATTCCCGAGAACATCAAGCCTAAGGGAGAAAAGTTCATAAATGTTGATATTTACTTAGCGTTGTCACTAGAAGTAGATCTTAGAACCTATCTCGACAACACGACCAGTAATATGTAAGGGTATATCTTATTGCTATTGGGGATTCCGCAAGCCGCCGAGAAAAATACCGTTGTAGCACTTCACCGGGAGTATTCCAAGGTATCGTTATTTATATTTAGCCCAAGGGAAACAGTAGCTAGGAAATTAATAAAGGAATGATCTGTTTGTCTACTATAACTTTAATTCAATTAGCGTGAGGGGAATAATGGAAATTTATAGGAAGGGATGATGATGTCACAAGACAAAAAGCAGCTCTAATTGATAAGTGAGGTAAATCTTTGTGGGGAGGTAGGAAAAAAAATATAGGATTCTTGTATAACTTTTACTCTACTTTTATGAATCTAGTCTAATCAAATGTGGTGTTCACACAAGTTTGGGATTCACACGATCATGCTATGCTAGGGCGAGAGGTAAGCAATGGTGAAAAAGAAACACCACCGACCCCCTGCTACTATGTTACCGAAGCCTTATCTTTTGAGAACTTGCCTATAAACACGTGGTGGCTTACACAAAAGACGGAAGGGCTGTCACTTCCTTACTTGGCTACCACAATCCATCCGTGCGACAAGTTTATATAACCACAGGTAAGATTGAGTCTAAGCACCACGCTTATACTTCCTCTTACTACTCTAGTTGTGTGCACGAAGATCAACTAAAAGCACCTCTTGCGAGATAATGATCACACACAACTAGGGTCCAATATGAACCAAGACTGAACCGCAACTTAAATGCACCACTATGGAAGACTATATCATAACAACTATAGACTAGAGAACTAGACTAAAGTCGTACTAAGTTAATAAACTAAAGTAAAGGAGAGCAAGGTTTATATATGCATAAATGAATAAAAGTCTTACAAGAGAAAAGATACAAGACTGTACCGGAAACTCTAGAAGACCGCCTCCTTCCCGAGATCCGGCGGGCTCACTACTCAACTCTTCTCCCCCACACTAGAAATACCTACACTACTAATACAAGTGGAACTAAACTACTTGAAGCTTGCAACCATCATGAATGGAGAGGGGGTGTGGCCCTCTATTTATAGTGGAGGTTGAGTAGGGGCTACTCCACCGCGCCATGTCATCGATCCGCGTGATCCCACCTCGTAGCCCTTGGATAAACCGCCTTAGAATCTACGGATGGATAAAATAATCACGTGGAGAATGTGGTAGGCGTGGGGGACGTCGGTGGCCAAATGGGCCATGGTCGGCCGACCATGGTCCATGACGTGTGGGCCATCCTCGGGTCTTTGGAGATGCTGGCCCCACCGGTTTGTGTGTCTTGAGTGCGAGAACTTGTCGTGTCATCCGTTTGTACCCACACGATCCGGGGGCGTCTTAGGCGACCAATCGGTGTCTTCTCTTAGTTTCCCATGGATTGGTGACGTGGCAAGTCACGTGGGAAGGGTTTGGGCCAATGGTCAATGGTCGGCCGATGCTTGCCCATTGGGCCTTGACCTTCCCCTGCCCCTTCTAGAAAAGCTGTCCCCATATGTCAAGATGTCTTGTGACGAAAATGTTGATGGTCGGCCGATGCTGGTCTTGTGGCCAAATGTCTTCAAATTTTGTGTAGAGTCATCCTAGAACATGGAGATCATGATGGTGATGGTATTTTGCCCAATTTCCATACTTGGGTCACTTGGCCGGATGGCGACTCTACGTGTTGTTACGGCCGATTTCCTCAGAATTCACATCTGCGAAAAAAATAATGACATCTACAAGTGGAACTAGGTTATTGGATAAAATATGTTCATGAAATGTTGTTCTTCCTTTCGAAACAGGGGATATTGATGGTGTTTTTTATGGTGTAAATTAAGGGTGTTTTCACCGTCAACAAAATCCCCCAAGCTTGCCTTTTACTCGTCCCGAGTAAAAAAGATTTTATTTGGTTTTGGTGGATCAGGGAGTTGCTACAATGCTGATATAATTTCAAGTGTACCATGCTTATGTCTAAATATTCTTCCTTTGTTTAAATAAGTTGGCATATTTAATTTTCCTCCCTCAATCATGTGGGGCTTTTAACTTTTTCCATGTTCTTGGCCGTTTGCAAGATAGAACGGTTTGCTACTGAGAGACACTACACATTCATTCTTTTGATTAACCATCTATCCGGGATTAGTGTTATTTAGAGAGAGTATGGGCTTTTTTTTTTTTTTTTTTTTTTTTTTTTTTGGAGATGTAGGCTCTTCTCGCCCTCGGACTTGTGTCCATTTTTCATCTTTTTTTTTTATTATATATATATATATACATATGTGTATATATATAGCCCATATCTCTTATTATATTATTTGAAATTTCCCGATGTCAAGTTTGTCGAAGAATGAATTTATAGCGAGAATCTCTTTTGCACCATATCATGTCTAGCAACAACTTTGGAAACAGGATCGTGTATTTGCAACCCACAATATTTAGGATGAGATATGTTTTAGCCAACAAACTTAAACATTGGGGAATACGAAGGCATAAACTAGGTACAAGAGAAATTATAGACAGAGCAACTTTTCATCATCTCCACAATTTTTTTTTTTAGGAAATGCATGTAATAAAATTGCGGAAAAAGTAAACTTACCTTAGTGGGGGAGGAACCTCCCCAAGCTTGCTTTTCTACTGGCCTTCTGGTGGTGGTGGTGGTGTTGGGTACCCATAGTGTGTGTGCATGTATTCTTTGCATGGCCCCTAAAGTCCGTCCCGTATCCCCCCCTCGCATTGTATTCTCAAGAGCATCGTGTCTTACCCGGAGGTTTCAAACCGGGTGGTGAGCAAGGTCAAATCTCTTCGTATCCCGCTCATATCTTCCGCTTGTGCGAGGGAAGCACGAAGCTCTTCATGTGCGTGACATATCACTTGAACTTGGAGCCCAACTGGAGGAGGAGGTAGCCATGTCCTCCTCTTCCTCATTGTCATCCTCATAGCTCAAACCCCTAGAGGTGCCAACATGAGTATCTTGTGCATCTCTTGTCCAGCTCCCCGGTGGTCCTCCTTCTGCACCAAAACTAGCAAAACTCCTTCTCCCATATGTTGGGTCCAAGTTTAAGAGTAAGGGACATCCGCTATACAAGCGAAGTTCCTCTGACGGGAGAGGAATCTTAAGTGTGTGCCCATAGTAAGTCATGTACATGGTGCCATTTCGTTTTCTACACACATGTGACCTTGCTTGAAAGATTCGCACCCAATCCGTACCCTCTCGGTGTTTATGTAACTAATACCGTCTATGTCCAAACACATGGTGTCAGCTATCCTAGTGATCAAAGAGGTGAATTCAATTGGCCCCAACCTTCCAAAGGCGGATTCCCAATGTTCTACTAGGGCTTTAACAGTGAGATATGAATTTTATGGATCATGGCGCATGTAATTCTCATGCACTTTAAGGTCACTAGCCTAGTGTCTGGTCTTGGGAAAAAAGGTCATGCCTATCCATTTATGCAAAAGGCGCAAAGGTAGGATTATGAAAATGATTAGTCCTAGGTCTTGAGCTATCAAGTAAACCGGTTGTTTGATACCGTAAATCATTTTTCTCGAATTCTCTAGTGGCACCTTCTAAATTTAAATTGCAAGTTTCAGCAAATCCTAGTGCACAACTAAGTTGTCCCCATGTGAATTTGTACTCTTGATCGCACATACGCGAAACACAATTTCAGTTTCGGATGTTTTTAATGTGCTTAAAAATTCAAGAGTGAGTTCTTTGCTACCAAGTTCATTTTCAAGTGTCCCTAATGCCTCCCATCCTATGGCGTAAAAATACCGTTTTGAACTCTTCATCCATACCTATTTCTTGGAGAAGTAAGGGATCGTATTTAGTGTGTTCGAATTGGCGATTCTTTAGCTTGTTGTAGATGTGGAGCTCATCCGGGGTGAAGTGGAGACCACTCGGGGTGGAATGTTCTCACCGGGGTGACTCCGATCCTTCGACATTGCTTCATATTCTTCATGTTGATGCTCATTACCTATGAAGGCAAAGGCATCCTCTTCGGGTTGCTCGTAGTCTTGGCCATCGGATGAGATTATCTCCGTGGCGGTTGAGCCGCATTGATGCTTCCTCTAAATCGGTCATCCGAATGGTTCTTGAGGAGGCATCACGGGATGGTGCACTCCCTTGGGAGCCCGAATGGTGAGATCGGCTTCCCGATAATGCGCTCCTAACTTCTTCTTCGCCGATCTTAACACTTTTTTCATCCCGCAACACTTACAAAAGCACTAATAGGACAAGGATTATGGTAGGGGTTAGTTGCCTGAAAAACATGGGGCTTTTACCGCACTTAGATCTTGGGTGATTGAAAGATAGAACAATCAAGTCAAGCACTATGTCTCAAACTCTTTGTTTCACCTACTCGAGTTTTTATAAATTTTCAAAATAAAAACTCGAGTTCCCATTGTATGATCCTTTCAAATCTCTCATATGTGGTATTTTTGGATCCTTACCAAGGTAATGATGTTGCGCCTTCTCTCAAATATGTGGTATTTGTGGAACATGGCAAGTGTATCATGCCTTCTCTCATCCTAACTACTAAGGCTTATATCTGGAGCTCATAGGTGGGAGACAGTATACATACTTGCAGACCATATCTTGTAAAGTCAAACAATGGATCCAAAGGAACAAGTCATACAATGTGGGTGTATGGAATGTATTTGTGAGGTGGATGATGGCAATGGGATTATCTAATTCTACTATGCTCCTTCTTGAAGAAATTGATCTCTCTTTATGAAATTTTAAGAAGACATAGAAGAGAACTTGGGCTAGCTTTTCTTCTTTTTTCCTTTCTTTCTTTTTACTTCTCTTTTTTTTTTTTTTTGAGGCGGCATCTAAGTACCCATTGTTTTCAATTGTTGGACACTTGTCCATTTTTTACAACTCTCTTCTTCCTTCTTTTTCTCTTTTAGCATTGCCCCAAGTTTCTTATTTTTGTCAATACAAACATTTGAGAAATAATAAATGAAACACAGGGAGCATAAATGGGGTTTTGAGAAATAATTACGAGGGTGAGAAATATTTTTGGTGTTTACTCCCAGGGTAGGAGTGAAACATTTTTGATGGCTAGCAAAATGGATGAAGGGTTTGTACACTTCCAGGGTAGAAGTGATACTTATATGAGTGGTGCGTATATGGTGTGGATTATGTGGAGATATATGTGGATTGTATGACAAGTTCCCGAGGGTCTCAAAGGTTGACAAAACTCAACACTAAGCAAGTAGTGAATAACAAAAGAGTTTTCCTATTCTAAAAGCATGTATATGGCTGTGGTAGGAATTTCGAAGTCTCTGTTATGTAGGAAACTCATCATGCAATTTTCAACTTTTCGCAAATCAAATCTCTAGAATTTAATGCAACTAGGAGTAAGATAAATAGCAGCTCAGACTATCTCATATCATATCCGTCAATTACCTAGATTAGCTTAGATGTATGCTCCCACAAAATTTCAAGCTCAAAGCAAATTTTCAAGTCTAAACAGTTTTATCCATAACATGGGAGAATTCTAAACCAATGATAGGCACTTGTAAGAAAATAAAACAGAGCAACTATTCATCATCTCCAAACACAAAGGATAGCTACTACATTATTTAGACAACACACTTAAAACAAACTAATTATACACACTCTTTTTATTTGGTTTTTCATGATTATTCATTTTTTTTAAACAAACCAAAGCAAAGCAAACTAAACATACTTATATATATATATATAATAGATAACCGCCAGGTCATAGAGACTTACCTGGCCAAGTGGGGGTAGCTTTCCCCCAAGCTGGATGTTGATGTAGTGGTTCAACGACGCCGCGACGGGCGGCGCCCGCATTGGGCACTTATCTCATCGGATCGCTGTTCGAGGGTCTCTCTTATCCCGGTGATGTTCTATTCAGTTCGGGTGTTCCAATCTCTCTAGTCTTGATAAAAATTGACCTGGTCATGCCTCATACCTTGGATGGTGGTGTACATCCCTTGCAGCGTATACACGTCTTGTTGTCCATAACCTGCAAAAAGAATTGCGAGCTGGTTCGAAGTAGGTTGTGAGGTACCTGGTGTATCGTAGAAGTAGCCACTTCCACGATAGGTTTCTCGACGAATGCGTGCATCATCACCATGCTCACTTGGGCAGCGACGAAGCCAGCGGTAGGGCTGGTCGGGCTCCAGCCCCACCTAAGCATGCAAGACATGTGGAGCCCTACCTAAGCCCTCCCTTAAATTTTGTGTCTAATTATAGAGATTAGGAGGGGCTAAGCTTTATTAGAAGGGCCTAAGCCCGAGCTAAATCTTTTTCTGGCTTCGTTGCTGCTGGGCCTCCATGTGAAGACGAGGTGAGTATTCGGGGCTTACCGTAGTCGGCTTGTGATGGTGGCGGGGTAGGTCCATTCTTTGGTATCCTCCAAACGCCGGCTCTTGTGGTCGTGGATCTGCACCTGTCCAAAATGGATCATGGGCACGTGTCGATGAGTTGGCATGGCCCTCTGCATGTTTATTGGATGTGCTGCACATTCAATAGATAGGATTGCACACGATAAATGGAGAGATCGGGGTTAGGCAACCGAATCTCCCCCAACAAAGTAGCATGGGTCATGACATAAATGCTTCCTCTTTTCTTCAAAATATGTCCCTTACTAAAGAAATCGAAAACCAATGACAGGCCTATCTTCCCGTAGATATGCTAAACGAGTATTGTGATCCAAAAGACCTAAGTGGTTTGCAATTCTTGTGATGAGAGACATGCAACTAACCGTTCCCTGGATGGTTGGCATACCTATCCAAAGGCTTAACTAATAGATACACAGTGAAACTTGTCGCCTTTTTACAACTGCATAGATCAACTGTAACTCTCCCACTCTAACGTTATGTCCTTCCTTCTTGGGAAAAAAAGTAAAAAGTATCCATTTGTGGAAGAAACGAAAGGTGGGTAAGTGTAAGTCACTGGCCTTTGCTTCCAGAAAAGTGTCTACGTTGGACAAGTCTTTCCAAACAGTTGCGTGGTTGAAATCTTCTAGGGCTATGTCTAGGTCCATGGTGCAAGAGTGTAGAAAACCAAGTGCATCACTTAGGCTTCTCCAAGAAAGAGAATACTCTTCTTGAAAGAATCTAAATGTCACCCCCTCATTTGTGTAACGAAGGGTGCAAAGGAATTCCATGGTCAAAAACTTAGAACCCTGCTCTGTGATATTTGCAAAAGTTTCCCACCCCAAAAAGCGGAAAATCTGAGCAAATTCAGCATCCATACCTGTTTGTGCTAGAAGTACGGGGTCGATCACAGGAGTGTGAGTGAACTTACGGTTCTTCAGCTGCTCATACCTTGTCTTCTCATACTCTCCATAGAACTTGAGATGTGAATCGGATGTCAACCTCCTTGTTGCAGCAGGAGCTGGATGTGGTGGTACATCTTGCTCCGGCTCATAGCTCATCTCTGAAGGAGGCATGGAAGATGACTCTCCATGTTGTTGAAGCCGCCTCGACGATCTTCTGCCACTGAGAGACTTCCAAAAACTCATCCTGCAAAATGTTATCACACAAAGAAAACAAGAAACTAGTGGAGGGGTTAGAATAAAAAGTTAGAAGTCAGCCGTCCAAAGTTAATCGTCCAGGGGTTAGTCGTCCGAACGAAAGATTACAAGGTTGTTTTTATTTTGACAGAGTTCCCCCTAACAAAGTTTTATCTTGATTACTTCATTTGGACAGCACCTCCACTAATCACTCTTAATTAGTCTGCTACTCTCAAGAACTTCTCCTCTCTCAAGAAATTTTTCTATTACTACTAAGAACTTCCTCTCTCCTTCTCTTTTCTCCTTCTCCTCACTACAAAGCTTGAAGCTTTCTGGACACTAAAACTTCGTATTTCGGGCTAGAATGTTGAGCAAAGCAAGGAAGGTGTGGAGAACAACCGAGGGGTGAAGGGGTTTTTATCCTGGATTGGTGGCGGCGACCGCCTTGGTGGTGGGTCCTCTCCCACTCTCCTCCATCCAAAGCATGTTCCTTATCCCAATGCCATGGTAATCGGTGGAGTTTTCGGTGGAAAAAAATGGCGTAGAGAGGTGGATGGTGGTAAGTGAGGTGTGAGTGGCAAGAGTCATGTCCAAGTTAGGTGAGATATGGATTTTAGTGTATGACATGTAGGACCCATTGTTGACGGTCACCAACGACATATTTTTAACGTCAACATTCTACCAATAAGGGGGTGAAACTATACCTTACTACACGCATATACATTTATTATTGACATAATTCCACTTGTAGTGCCAAATAATGTTTTGTAGGATTTATATAAAAACCAAGTGGAAAATGCACCAAAAGGCGCCTCCCTGGAAAGCGCATTCCTGAGAACATCAAGCCTAAGGGAGAAAAGTTCATAAAATATCAATATCCAAGCACAAGCCCAAGAGGTCGAGGCCCGAGTCCAACATGAAATAATAAACAGGCCGCAGGACATGGGTTCAATATTTTGGGCATAACTTTCTCATACGAATCGGTTTCAGCGAACGAATACTCGAAACGAAGCTAACTCCGAGGCCCACATGCTCGTGCAAAGTTTCAGCCCAAATGGACAAATTCTTGGTGCGGGCGCACCAAGTGGTGCGCGCGCGCACCCTCCCCGGAGGCCAAATCAGCCCATCTTCGCCCCCGCGGCCCATCTCGACCTGAAAAGTTTGGAGGCGGTGTTTGCTTGCCCGAGAAAACGGTGTGGGATTAGTACCAAATGGCTTAGCCAAGAGAGGATCCCATGGTGAAGGTCCTATAAATAGATGGGTACTCCCTCACTTGTAACACACACCACACAATGTAGCCTCTCTCTTCTTCTTCTTCTTCTTCTTCTCCCTTTCTTCTTCTTCTCCTTCTTTCTTCTTTCTTCTTCTTATTCTTCTTCTTTCTTCTTATTCTTTCTTCTTCTTCTTCTTCTTCTTCTTCTTCTTCTTCTTCTTTCTTCTTCTTCTTCTTCTTCTTAGTTTGTATTTAGGAGGAGTTTGGCAAGGATTAATAAAGGAGAGCAAGAAATTTTGGAGCTATTCGGTATGATCAATTTAGAGTTCTCCATCTTGTTCTTGTTCTCTACTTATCAATATAGTCATGTTCTTGAATTAGAGCAAAGTTCTTGTGATATAATCTTGGTTGAAGAACTAGTCTATAGTTCCTATATCATGATCTTGTCTTATAGAACTTCGTGCTTAGTTTATCATACATACATATTTAGACCAAAGAGCTAGGTTGCTATGAAGAGTTCTACCTAGAGTTAGCCTTGGTTGATGTTGGGTTGCGGGATTGATAGTCGTTCCTTCGGGGGCGGCGCTCTAGTAGAAGGACCTCGGGGACGGGTAAGCCTTGTTAACACGCTAGAGTGATAATCACTAGTGTAGACGTGGTGTATGCAGGCTAGGGGTTGCCTATCTTTTGTGGCACATCCCACGGTTGAGGGGGTAGGCGGCTTGGTCGTGACAAGCCTTGTCCGTCCCCTTGAAATCCCCCCCACGTTCGGGTGTGGCGCGGTGCTAATTGCCGATTAATTCTTCTTTGAGCGTGGGCGTGGTGCGAAAGTAATTGGCAGAGACCTTGGCTATCTTGAATTGGAATCTCTAAACAGTTTGAACATGTGTGTATCTCGCTATCTTGACATGACTATCTAGGATATGCCTGCTCCATATTAGATTTATTCTTTTATTCATTCTTTTATATTTATCCTTGAGATTGGCTCGAGTGTGTGTGTCAAGTTATCCTACTACCTATTTTATTTTACCCCTATTATGAGCATTGGTCTATTATTCATTCGTGTCATCTTGACCATGTCCGAATTAGAGACTTTTACACCATGCCTTCCTTTGGGAAAATATAAATAACGATACCTCAATACTTCCGGGTGAAATGCTACAATGATAGATCCGTGCGCTTTTGATGAATATCTTCTTTGGCAAGATCTATCCCGTTGACGTTCCCATTCGGATCACCGACATGGTGGTTTTACTTTGGGAATATCAACGGCGCATTTACTGGCGCCCGTTATTAGAGATGGGTTCTAAACCTGTTTCTAGTGATTGCGCTTAAGAAATGCAACACCCATCACATAGTGATAATATTTTTGTATTTTCAATATATAAATGCAGGAGTAAATATGATAATATAAGAATAAATATTTTTGAGCCACCACAATAAATACCTTCACGGGTTGTGACACAATCGTAAAAATTATTTATATGGGGCATAAATTTTTCTCGATGCAAGTAAATGTATAGTAAAGTAAATATGGATAATTACCGACTTACCTCTCGGCAGGGTCCGTAGTTAAAGTCCTCGAACCGGGACTTCCCAATATTATTAGTTATCAGTGCATTCTCCATTTCCTGATAGTACCGATGATGACTCTTCTTTTCTCGTTCAATCTTGTTTGCCGTTGAGCCGAGCTCGATCCGGGTTTAAATGCGAACTTTTCTTCCCTGTCTATTTAGGTTGAATGTAATCTCTCGGCCGTGACATTGATGTGTGCATTGGCTGTGCTTAGGAAAGGTTGTCCGAGAATGATTGATACTCTGGAGTCTGGTGGCATGTCCAAAACTACAAAATCTACATGTACAAAGAATCCTCTGATATTGACTGGTACGTTCTATGCAATTCCTGAGGGGTATCTGATCGATTGGTTCGCCAGTTGTAATGATATTGAAGTTGGTTCCAGGGTTGTGTGCTTGATTTTGTCGAAGACAGACTTGGGCATTACACTAACACTTGCTCCAAGGTCACAAAGTGCATTGAAGTGTTGATCTCCAATCGAGCAATCAATAGCGGGGCATCCTGGATCTTTCATCTTGTGGGGCAATATATTGAGGATAGCCGCGCTGCATTCTTCTGTTAGTTTGATCACCTCCATAGTGGGCAGTGGTCTCTTCTTATTCAAGATATCTCTGAGATACCTTGCATAAGTAGGGACTTGAATGGCGTCTAGTAGAGGTATATTGATGTATAATTTCTGGATTACCTCCACAAACTTTCCAAACTGCTCATCCACTTGGGGTCCATGTTTTCTTCTAGGATATGGTAAGAGACTTGCATCGTGAAAGTCTTGTGTCATTTGAGGGTCTTGAGTCAAATCTTCTATGTCATCATTTTCTTCTTCTTGAATTGGTTGTACCATAGGTCTTGTTGTTGCTGCTGCTGCTGGTGGTGCCGTGATTGGTGTCCTTACTGATGTTTCTATTATCCTTCTTGGATCAACGGGATCACGTGTAGATTTGCCTCTTCTTGTAGTAACATTATGTACCGCTTTCGGGGTTAGTGGCAAATGGGTTTTCAGCCAGATAAATTTGCTATTTGAGTTTCTATCTTTTTATTAAAAGCAAATTGATCTTTTAAAGCAAATGAGAAATTATCCATTTTAAGATTTATGTCTTCTAAAACTTTGTCATTAGCAACAAGCTTCTTAGAAAGGGTATCATTAAGCTTAGCTTGTTCTTGAATTAACTCTCTTAAAAATGGTTGTCTAGGAATATTACCTTGGTACTTACCGGTAGTTGGATCATTTGTTGTGAATTCCGTTCTTGTGATTGAGTTGATGTTGAATTGTTGGCGGCCCAAAGCTTGAATCGATCATGCGAATCAATGTAATCTTGTAGAGCCTATCGATCCTTTTTGTAATTGGCTCGTTGTTCAAGCCAATTCAATAACACATCCATCTTGGTTGATATTGCTTTTACTTCTTCCGGAACTTCTTCAATCGATGGTAGTGTTGAGTGTTCTCTTGAATCCAGCCTTGATTTTTTGATATTTTGTTCATGAGTGCTTCAGCTTTGTCAAGAGTGAGTGACAAAAATGATCCTTCAGCAGTTGCATCTAGTTGCTCTTGTGCTCTTTGTGTTAATCCATGATAGAATCCTTGCATGAGCAACCAATCTTCTATTCCATGATGAGGGCAATCTGATATGTATTCTTGTAAACGCTCCCAAGCAAAATGGAATTGATTCTCCTTTCTCATTTGGAAGTTGGTGATTTTTCCTCGTAGGGCATTGGTTTTACCCGTAGGGAAGAACTTTGATAGGAAGGCTTTAGAACATTCATCCCATGTTTTGATTTCTTCTTTATTGGAGTAGAACCATAACTTTGCTTTTTTCCCTTAATGAGAATGGGAATAGGCGGAGTAATATGATATCCCTCGGGAACATCCTTGGGTGCGAAGGTGTTGGCAATCTCCGTAAAAATTCTGCGTATGTAGGCGTGCATCTTCGTGTATCCTTCCACTAAATGGAGTAGCTTGTACCATATTGATGAGGCTTGGCTTGAGCTCAAACTCAAGATCATCAAGTTGAAGTATTGGTCCAATGCGAAGGTTCTCATTGCTTGGAGCGAGAGAACTCTTGCGGGGACTTTTCACCATAGCTTCGAGAACGGTGTATGCTTCCTCTTGATTGATTTGATTCGATGAATGAAAAGTGGAGCGAATCACAATCAATTTCCAATTTGATAAACCCCGTATAAAATATAAACAAAAAGACAAACAAGGGTAAGCCCGCTAAAGCAGCGATTTCCTAGTTTGGATTCTCATCATAAGTTTCCATCTATCAAGATCTCTAGTTAGCCTCTATTTCCTCCCCGGCAACGGCGCCAGAAATGCTTGTTGGTATTCCTAACGTCACTATAACAAAAGGTGGAGTTAATCTCACCTAAGGTCATATGCCGCCAGGAGCACTCAGTGTGGTTTCATCTCTTAGCACTACCATAGGCTAGGTTGTCATCCCCAGCAGCAATGCTAGGAAATGCATAGGTGATACTTGTAATGTGTTGTTTGCAATCTCTAAGAAATAAATATAAAAAGGTCTATCTGCAAGCGCACAGATAAAAATACCACTTGTAGCATTTCACCGGGAGTAATCCAGGTTTGTCATTTATATTCTACCACAGGGAGGAAAAAATGAAGTTGGGCTGATATACAGTTGATAGGTGGTATACTTATGAGAGAATCTATCACTAGTGCTAACTTTAGCAGGGGTAAGCCAATAATGATAAGAATATGATAATGATAAATAAAGACAGAGGCATCACACATAGAGATAGGAATAGACTACTAAAAGTTAGACTTAACATTGGACTACTTAAGAGACAGAATTCTTGTGTAGCATTGAATCTACTAAGTCATTACATCTACTCTAAGGCATACATTATCATATATAGCATAGTAAACTCTAGATCATGTATCCGGAAGACTATCAAGGAAAATCAAGACCGAAACAAGATAATCCCCATAATCAGTATCCACTTGGCTTATAGACGGAGGGTGGACTCCAAAGGACTCAACAGATTTGTCACTCCCCGCGATCTACCACACGTCCCTAATATAAGGTGCACTCGCGGAGTAAATCATATATAAGCACCACGCTTACATAATTATTTCTACCACCTAACCCACTCGAGAATTGAATTAGGCTTTCTACGAATAGATACATGAATCTATCATGAACCATAACTATATCAAATATACTATTAGAATAAAGTAAGAACATAGCAAAGCAACACATAATATTATAATAGAGCAAAGTCATAGATACAAGACAATATCCGTACCGTTGGACTTGAAGATCTAGAACTCCGGGTTGGCACACCCGGCTCTACTTGAATCTGACTTGCTAATCAACTAGACGAACTAGAACTAGATGAACTAGAACTAGACAAGTAGCTAACCTAATCTCTGGTGGAGATACTCTCTTCTACTTCTGCCTGACTTGGCTGATAATGAATTACAACTGAATTAGAACTGAATTAGGGTTTAACCCTGGGGGTAGAGGTCTGCTTATATAGCCCTTGGCGATGAACGATGACCATTGGATCAAACCAACCTTGAACAATTCGGTATAGATACAACCTCAATGTCGGTGGTAAACCGCCATAGAAAGGAGAGGTCGACATGTGGACCCCAGCCGGCGGTCGCCAGATCTTGGCGGCGACGCCCGGTGTCCTCTGTCACAATGATTTCTCCTTCCTCCTCGGTGTCTTCTCGGTGTCTTCTAGAATGTTTTAGTCCACTTTTTGGATTGAGTTGCCTTACGGTCAAGTCTTGTCATCGTATGGGATGCAAACTCTTGGGCTTTTCAACGTTCTTATCCGCATTTATCTCGTTAAGTCCCTAAAAATATATAAATCACCAAAACTCATGGAACTTATCGGATAAACCTCTAAACTAGGTGTTCATTCAATTTATGCCCTTATTTTATGTCTTGTTGACATATAAAAGTATATCATAAGAGGTGTCAACAGGCGTGCACAAGCTAGCAAAAGATTCATAACCAAGGTAAGGCAAGCTAGCTTGGGGGAGGACTCACACAAAAGGTAACTCATATCTCACATTCCATTTAATTATTTTCTTACCTTATAAAAAAATGATGAGATATGAGAATAAAGAAAAGGAGAGAGGAGATTTATTCCACTCCATATGTATGAGCTATGGAAATGTTTTGTTTTAGTCCCTTGTTGAAATGATGAATAGTTGCTCTGTCTTATGTTTTGCACATTGCCTAGTTTATAACTTAAATTTCTCTAAAAGTTTGAGTTTAGTGGCTAAGTTACATTTCACTCTGAAAAGCCTGATTCATGTGGGTTGCACAAGCATTATCCTGGTCTAAGTAGTTGCTTGGGTTATGATATGGTGAAATAGGCTTGCTATGACATTATTCTTAGAATGACTTGATATCCGAGTTTTCTTTTCAAAAATCAAAATTCAAAGTTCCTCAATGAAATGCACAATCCAACTAGAGCCATATGACATGATGAAATGATCATTCATGAAAAAACCTTAGTCATATGCTACTTGTTTTCATGGTGAGCCTTTTTCAAAAAGCCGTAACCTATGTTGAGATTCTTTTCATATGCCCATGATCAAGATTCACATGCACCTAGAAATAAACGCCGACTCTCACACTAAGAGTTGCGCACAACATGCACCCTTCCATCCACCAAAAATAAACTCCATTCATTTTATCATGCTCTCTCACAAAAACACTTGTTGCAAAAAGGAGAAGTATGGGCTATGCGAAAAAAAAAAAAGAAAAAAAGAAAGATGGACAAATGTCCCAATAAAGATGAGGAAGTCAAGATCACTAAAAAAAAAAAAATGATGAGAAAAAAAAAGAGAAAAAGAAATAAAGGTAGCCCATACCTCCTTCCTCAAAAAACAAGAGAGTCATGATACTTGAGTCCACCAAACACAAAAATATTCCACACACTTGCACATCTTGATCAAGGCATATGACTAGTCTCTCCAGTGGTTTGGCCTTTGACGAGGGCAACATGACGTGATACAAGTAAGCCGATCTTTTACCTACCCAAAAACTCCACAAAAAAAGGCCTTTTAGTTGGTAGGCAAAAAGAAAGGCAATCAAGCCTTTGGTGAGGATCAACCACTTACATACATTGAGAGATCGAGTGATCATTCGAGGAACTTCTTTATTTGCAAAAATATTTCAAAACCTCTGGATTGACGGTCACTCGAAAGAATAAAAGATAAGCGAGCCCGCCAAACCGTTCTTTCCTACAACCACTCAAGATCGGAGACGGCTCAAAAAGCCCCACAAAAGATGAAAGGTAATAAGGGGTGAATAAACATGCCATTTTATTCAAACTCTAGAGAACTTTTTGTTATAACCCTGGCACGTAAGATGTAATCGCATAGTAGCAACTTCTCGATCAACAACCAAGTACTTATCTTTTGCTCGAGGACGCGCAAAAGGGTAAGCTTGGGGAGTTTGTTGACGGTCATTAATCGACATATTTTTCCCGTCAACATTCTACCAAAAAGGGAGTGAAACTATACCTTTTCATACTCATATACATTTATTACTCACATATTTCCACTTGTAGTGTCCCGAACATTGCTTTGTAGAAAATACATAAATACAGGTGGAAATACGACCAAAAGGCGCCTCCCTGGAAAGCGTATTCCTGAAGATGACAAGCCCAAGGGAGAAACGGACCAAATAAGAAGAAATGGGCCGAGCCAACACCGCCACACCACTTCTCAAAGCAGATCAAGACGGCCTGCCAAAAACCGGGCGAACCGGGCCCCGAAGGTGCGGCGGCGCACCTAGGGTGCGCCCGCACCCATCCCTGGCGTTCGGCCCGTGTTTGGCAAGGCGGTAACTTTAATGCTGAGGAGGACGGTGCGGGGGGTGGGTCGGCCGCTCAACGCATTCCTAGACGCTTTTGCCAAGGTCGGTTTAGTGTAGGTTTTTACACTTAGGTCCCTCTCCTCCTTGTATAAGTACCCCCCTCTCTCTCCCTCCTTCCACACACCAATTCATACACAACACAAGGAAGAGCCACAATGTAGAAGAGAGGAAGAAGCTCCCACTCCCACTCTTATTCTTCTTCTTCTTCCTCTTCTTCTTTCTAATGGGGAGTGAGAGAGGGAAGGCTAGAAGAGGGCTTGGCCTCTTCTCCATGGAGTCCCGGTGTACCCCCGGTGCATCGCGGTTCTCGGGTGGCGAGAGTGCCGGACTTGTCGGTGCCCGCCACGCTTGTACCTCTACAACCTTCTAATCATTTTGGGTAAGAATGGTTGTGTCCCTCTTTCGGCTTATTACTCTTAAGTACATTATCTAGCTGTTATAGACTTGCGGGATTGATAGTCGTCCTTCGGGGCGTTGCTCTAGTAGGAGGACCCCGGGGACGGGTAAGCCTTGTTAACACGCTAGAGTAATAATCACTAGTGTAGACGTGGTGTCTAGGCTAGTGGTTGTCTATCTTTGTGGCGCATCCCACGGTTGAGGGGTAGGCGGCCGGGTCGTGATGACCTTGTCCGTCCCCTTGTAATCCCCCACGTTCGGGTGTGGCGCTAGCGCTAAATGCCGGTCTCCATCCCGGTTTGGGCGGTTGCCGTGCCCGTAAGGACATAACAGCCAAGTGATCCCTCGCTAGAGAGTTTGAGCCCATAAAGATACCTCACCACCCATAGTTATCCTAGGGTGATTACGCTCGTAGAGTAGTCACACAACCGCTCGTGGAAATACGATACCTGAATACTTCCCGGTGAAATGCTACAATGACAATTCCGTGCGCCTTGCGATTCTTCCGCATACATTAAGAAACGTCAACAAAATAATATGGGTGAGTTTTGAGTCGAATAATAACTGTTCTCCGATCCGGAGTAGAGTTTCGTTTAAAAGCATGTGTACTTTTTAAGAATGAAAGCATAGTAGCAACTCCCCGATCCAAGTTTGTTTTATAATAAATAGTTTTTGCTAAGAGACTAGCAAAAGGTAAGCTTGGGGAGCTTATTGACGGTGGATAACTTCAACTTTTTACCATAAATAAATAGAACATATAAGAACAAGAACACTAGAAGATAGGGTTTATACTAATAATTTCCACAAGTTTTGTTGTATACTCGGTTTTGCGGGGATAACTCAAAAAAATAAGAAAAGAGGAGAAATAGAGAAATAGAAGAAAAGGATTGAAACAAGATGATTAGTATAAATTCTAGGGACCTAAAGGACAAAAGAAGATAGCTCACACAAGCCGGGGCCCACCTATCACCGGGTGGGGCCCGGGCGGGTGGAGGTGGGGCGGGGCGGCTGCCCCGTCGAGCCACGTCCTCGCCTTCGAACCTTCTCACAACCGACTTAAGGAGTAGATCTAAGCCGTCCAATCAAGTCGGTTTGATCCAAGGGCTGCGGTTCATCCTATGGGGCTATATAAGCAAGGGCGCGGAGGGACCCCCAAAACCCTAATTTAGTAATGCGATAATTCGGAGATTATTATCTCGAGTTCTAGAGATCAAGTCATCGAGCCACAAACCCTAGTTCTTGAGTAGTTCTAGTTCTAGAGAGATTAGCTACATAGTAGTAGATTAGAAGGAGATCCAAGTCTAAGAAGACTTGAACTTTAGATACATCACGGTGTTCTATAGGTACATTTATATCTTTGATATATTACTCAAGTTTATCTATGGCATTGTTCTTCATCTTTATTATATTATTTATTGCAATGTATATTGTTTACTTTAATATGTCTAGTAGAGTTAGATATTTATTATGGATTGCATACTTAGGATTGTATAGCCCTCATCTTATAACGTGCAAGATAGGTGTTATAGCTTATGTAAGCGTGGTGCTTATATATGTTACATCTGCAAATGCCCGCTATATGTTGAGTCGTGTGGTAGATCGTAGGGGTTACAACCCTATTGAGTCCTCTATAATCCTCCCTCCGCATATAGTGAACGGTAGGACGTGTGTCGAAGAAGGTGAAGATCTCGTTATTGAATCCTTCCTAGTTGATGTTCCCTCGAAAGTATGATATGAAGTAGTAATGCTAACAATGATAGCTAGATGTTTGCACTAATTAAAGTTAGACAATAGCTTGTGATGATAGTTACTCATTAGTAAGTTTTCCTTATATTATTCCTTAGACTAGAATACTCTATTGAATCTTTATCTTATATTTATGATGCTTGATCCCTACATTTATCATTATCATTATTATTTATCATATTTATTATTTATCTTTATTGTGACATTGTTGGTATAAATTATATGCACACAATAAAGATAAAGATATCTACTAGCGCCTGAGATAGAAATACCGTTGTAGCACATCACCAAAAGATGAACTCTCCCAGTTTTAATATCAAACCCAAAGGAACAAAAGGGGTGAATATAACTAGCGTTTACCCAATCCACTTCACAATCACAAAGTTACTTAAGAAACTAGCTAGACTACGAGATAACTTCGGGCTTTCCAATTCTAATCTTGATAAACCTTGACTTATTTATTCTATCGTGGACGCTAATTCTTAATAAAGTAAGGCAAAATTACTTTTTACTAAGAACGTATAAAAGCCTACCGCTCACCTATTGGCGGGAAGTGGGCTACGAGGATTCGATAAAGCTATAAAGTCACCTTTATGATACTACCACCATTCCTTAGCCAAAAAGGGCATTCACAAGTAAACGTAATCTAAGCACCACGCTTAAATTAAGAATTACTCCTCTAATCTAGAGCGACCAAGATTAGAGTACTCAAACAAGAGTTGTAAACTTAAAGAATAAAATAAACCAAAACTTACTTTAATTATGAAGTCGAACACGGATAATCTCGTAATACAAACTCCTCCTCGCGAAAGAGATTGATCCCGTAGAATACAAGAGAGAAGATCCGATAGGCCGGAGCTCCTCCAAAATACTCCTTACTAATCTCTCTATTTCTAATAAACTTGATTGCTAATCAAGATCTATAGTAGCTAATCTAGAATTGGTATAGCTCTAATCATGGAGATCTTGACTTCTCTAAACCTAGACTTCAACTAGAGAACTCAAATTCTATAATGAACTAGCACTAATGAATTCGGGGTTTTGAGGGTAGCTCTGCCCTTACTTATATAGCCCCGATAGGATGAATCTCAGCCCTTGGATCAAACCGACTTGATTGGACGGCTTAGATCTACTCCTTAGGTCGGTTGTGAGAAGCTTCGAAGCCGACACGTGTCTCCACTAGGGGAGGCGCCCGCCCCCCCAACCGGGCACGCCCCCCACACCATGACAGGTGGGTCCCAGCTTGTGCAAGCTGTCTTCTTTTGCCATATAAGTCCTTGGAATTTCTACTAATCCCTCTGTTTCGGTTCTTTCTTCCAGTTTCTCTATTTTTCTTCTTTTCACTTTTTTTCTCGATTTTTCCCCTTTCGCAAAACTAAGTGTACACCAAAACTCGTGGAAATTATTAGAAACAATAACATTTTAATAACATTCATCCCTTGATTATGAGCATATTTAGTAAATAAATTTAAACATTATCTACCATCAACAAGCTCCCCACACTTAGGCTTTTACTGCGTCTTGATAAAAGGATGGTTTACTTTAGACTTAACTTTAGATCAAGACATCAAACATAAATGTTCCTTAATCTTTCTGTACTGTGGGATTCAAAGTGTCTACCACACAACTTTAGGCTATTGAGAAATGTAATAAATGAAAATGTAACACCTTCCTTTCTTTAATCAAGTCAACTGGAGTTTTTTGAAATAGTTTTTGAAAAGAAAACATAGCATACCTTCTCCCGTAGGTGATACTCTCAATCACTTTCAAGATATGTGGTATTTTTTGGATCCTCAATAAGGCATTATAGTGCCTCAAAGCGTCTATCAAGCTTATATGGATTTTTAGGTAAGTCAAGGAATAGCATACTTACTTTGCATATGTTGTTACATCAAAAACTCAGATCTATGCGGGGTTCTTTCAAGAGGTGCAATGTGTGTGGAAAATATAGTGGCTAATTCTAATTCTACTATGCTCAAATAAACTTGTCTCTCTTTTTGGAATAATCAAAATTTGTAAGAACATGGACCATGAGCTATCTTTCTTTTTCTTCTTTTTTCCTTTTTTTTTTTTTTTTTTTTTAGGCGGGCATCTAAGTACCCATTGTTTTAAATGCGGACACTTTCGTCCATTTTTTTTCTTTTTTTATTTTACATACTTTATTCTTTTGCATAGCCCATGTCTTTTCTTTTATTGCATAAACTTTAATGACAGAGATATGAGAATGAATGAGCATGAATAAATCTTAAATATTTTTGTATCTATTCCAAAGTAGGAATAGATTTTTGGATGAAAAAGAAGCATGTTTTTTGCGTACTTTTCGGTGTGAAAAGCAACATATATATATCTGGTGTACGTGCTCTTGACGAACCACATTACATAGTTCACAAGATTTGAAAATAACTCAACACAAAAATAAGCGACTTATATGAGCTAGGCTCTTTAAATAATTTCTAAGTATATAAAGCTCTACGGTAGGACATAACAATTATCACATAGGAGAAGTATAGCTATTAATTTAAGCATTTAAAATAAAATTCTCCAAAGAAAAAGATGTCAAGATTCAGGTTCCAATTATTCTCGCTATATCATATTTCACAACAACTTAAGCAATATGGGGTCCCTAAATAAGTTCCCAACAGCTACAAGATTTTCGGGAGACATTATTCTTGACGCTCTCTTAACGCATGTTTTATGACCACCAAAATGAACTAAAAACACAATATTCCATGTTATATCACAACATAATATTATTTATCTAACGAGTTCCACGAGTTTTGCTGGTTCGAAGTTGTTTTGCGTAACATCTCAAAAATACACATTAAATGATAGTATATGGAGGAGAAGCGCATTGTAGAAATACGCTTTCAACAAGGGGATAGCAAGAAGGCCAAATCACGTCGAACCAGGACCAAATCACCACCGAGGAAGCGAAACAACAAAGGCCCACAAGCCCACCTCCTCGCGAAAATTGGAGGCGAGGCGGGACACGCGATGGCGCGGCTTTAAGCCATTCGGCTCAAATTTGAATGGTGTTCTCTCCCCGACTCATCGCGGTGGTTGCATGCGGGGAACTATTTTTGACGCCTTGTGAACCGACCTCCTCCATGTATAAATAGATGGCTAGAGCCCCTCAACACTACACACTACACCACACTTGAGCTTCAATTCCACATCATACACAATGTAGTTGTGTCCCTCTAGGTGTTCTTCACCTAGTTGTAAATTAGAAAAAGAGGAAGAGAGTGAGAGGAGAAGAGCCGGAGGAGGAGGGACTTGTCGGATCCTTCTCAACCTTGTACCTCTGGAGCCGACTCCTTTGTGAGTAATATCCAGGTTATCTTATGGTAATTTTGAGATTATTATTTGACTAAATTTAGTCCTTACTTTATGTTACTTACTGGATCTCCGTTCGACCGAAGGCTCTAGTTATCACGTGAAACTAGTTTTGTAATCGCTAGCGTAGACATGGTGTCCGGGCTAGAGTTTACCCGGAGATTGCGCCCAACGCTACGGAATAGTTGTGGTAGCCCCCGGGGTGACAGCTCCGACCAGGGCCTTTGTAATCCACCACGTGCGTGTTGGTGTTTTCGTGAGAGCTTTTGGTCTGCCTTCTCCCCGATTAATGTTTCCCGTCTTTTCGAGAATCGAAAAGGAACCGCTGTGCTCAAGTAAGTAAAGTTTAGTAAGCCTGAACCTTGGTATTTAGTAATCTTGGGAAAACCTTAGAGAACCCTCTCTGCCTACAAAAATATTATTCTACCTCATCTCTTGGATGTACTTGATCCTTTCTAGTTCACTTCTCGCTTCCCGTGGAAATCGATACCTAGAAATACTGCGGGTGAAAGCTACAACGGTACTTTCCGTTGCTTGCGAATTATTATACGCTTACGCTAAGAAATACCAACAAGCTTTTCGGGCCGCTTCTTGAAATCCGTAGCTGTTCTAGAATCAAACCAAGTCGTCCAGATATCCATTTGATTTTAGCACCATTTTATACACCTCATTACCACCACCATCCTTTCCACATGGACTCAACTCCTATTTTTAAATATTCGGCCCAAAGGGCGATTCGTTGGAGTCTCCACCACCATTCACATCACATCCTTACAAATGGCTATGAGCTTCTCCCCGCTTTTATAGCCATGTTTCAGAGACTCTTGAGCGAAATTTGGGCTAGGTTCACAAATCTTATAAATACTAGCCCAACCTTTCTTTGCCCCACCACGTCCTACTTAATCACTTCCATTTTGGTCTTAGCAAAGAAGTCCGCTCTCCAACTTGATCTATCTTCTCGGAGGCTTATTCGCATACACAAAACCATTAGTGAGGGAAAGCCATACTAGAGAAAATCCTTGAAAACACCCCCTTACACCGGCATATATACGACGAGCTTCTAGAAGAACCAATGGAGTCAACCCCAATCGACAAGAGGAGGCACCCTGCAACCGAATCTGAAATCCCTTCAAATCATTCTCATAATTCGGTTGTTGAGGAACCTCCCGTTAAGGGAACATGCTATCACACTTCTTGGGATCTTTGAATCTCATCCGTATGCATGTCCCTTTGAATTTGAGGATGGCCTTTTTCTTGATGATGATTTTGGGAATACGTTAGAGTTTTCCAATTCAACATCATCATATGCCTCGAATTCTAATATGAGACATAAAAAAACACCCACAACACATAGAGGGCTTAAATTCATATAGAAGACATTTTAAAAAAAAAAACTTCCTCTATGCCCACACATGATGTCTCATCAAAATCCATTCCCGATCCTAGGGGAGAGCTTATGCCAATCTCCTAATAACTATTTCCTATCCTAATCTTGTGGAGGATTTGTATTGTCATGAGAAGGAAAAATGCTCCCCTAATATGGAAGATTTGTAACTTCGACCATCAATAGCATGATCTACTACCCCTTCATTCTCTCTATTCATAAAAATTTTTGAAAGAGGTGTTGTAGATGCTTTTGTCTATCACAAATTTTGCAAATTTCGTGGTGTCTTGGCATGAGTTTTATAGACCGACCCACAAAGGTTGGTGTTGGAGGGGAAACCACATCACCAATATTGGTTTCAATTTCAAAAGGTTTCCCAAGGATGAGCTTTCATCTTTAAACAAAGCACTTCCGTGAGATAATCCGATCTTTTATAATTTCCTCTAGAAAAACATATTGTTAAAAAAAATCATCGTTTTTACTTTCATAAATAATTTCTTTAATAATATGACTTTTGAAAATGAGCTTAAGAACATATTCATGAATTTGCTCCTTCGGGTATTTTTGTCACTAACCTTTCGGGTTTGAACAAAAAGAACGAAGAGTCGAAGCACAAGGTAAAACCAATCAAACATCATTCAGAATGAAGCACATTCGACGAGAGTGTTACCATACAAACATGAATTTGTATCATGCAAAATTCAAGTGTGGGGGTGAACAACTCAAAACATCTCATGACATGCTTCATTCATTTTTGCTTTGGTTTCTCTACCTTGTTCACACTTATGTCTTGCTCATTATTCTAAAGTCACAAAATTATTATGAAAAAAAAACTTTTATTTTTTATAAAGGCAAGAATAAGTTATTGAGCTAGTATGCACCTTCGTGTATTCTTGTTGTCGCTAACCTTTTCGAGTCAAGACTAAGAAGAACAAAGAAGCATGCGACACTCAAGACATAGGGGCTACATCGAATCTGAGACTTTGACGCTCTTGGTTGATGGAACACACTCAAAAGGGAGAACCTCACCTTACACACTTGAATTTTACACAAAAGTCCAAGTGTGGGGGGAGGAAGGTGAAAGTTCTTAGTTCCACTCACACCAAGAGGTCAATTAAAAAAAATGATGTGAGCCTTGCCTTGCTAAAAAAAAGGAAAAGGATTGAAAATATACATATATAAAAAAAGAGATCATTACGAGCCTAGGGTGCCTGATCATTCTTGCATAATCAAACCATCACCCTGCCATCGCATAGATAGGAATATATATGTGCACACTAACTCTATGCGAGATGGTGAGAGGTCGCCGTCAAAAGGAAACAAGACCACGATATGTGACGGAACGACTACATTGCATCACTCACAATTCAGTCATAAATTGTGAGAGGTGAGTCGATCAAGGTAAAAGAACCAACCCAAAAACATTTATTTTCTTTTCCAAATTTATTTTCACCACTGCATATTTGCTTGATTTATCATTTATCTAGTGCTCTCATTGGGTGGCTCCTGGTCTTTGAGTCGTATTCGAGGCGCCATGCCTAGTCTAGGTAGATGACAATTTTATTGGTGTCTATCTATTCGATGCTCCTAGTCTAAGCTTCATAGTAGACGGATGTTAAACGGGACCATCTCAACATCATATGTTGGCTTCGCCAATCAGTATGATGATTTCGCTTGATGGTCGATGCTACAAGCAAAAAGCTAAAGCCTAGATTGCATGCATATCGCTCATTTAATTTGTTTTTCAAAACCATGGCATGTTTGTTTAAATTCATTCATCCACCCCCGTAGCACTACTTTGCATATAAAAACAAAATGGTTCTCTCGATTCATCGTTCAATGTTCGCACATTCGCTTTGAATCAATCTCATGTTTATCATTTTTTTTATGCTACCTTTCTCTTTGCTAACGTGCTTTGGTTTGGGGAGTGTTGGTCATTCTAGATGGTCACATTTTCATAGGCTTTTCAAATTAAGCATGGTGCTTAGGTTAATTAGCCTACCAAAATCAAGTTGGACATGGAGTCCGGTTTTTGATTTTTGAACTAAAACTATTGGCATAGACTTTGGTTGTATGCTGGACTAACCCCCGCAGAGATTTCACAAATCCATGAGGGTAAGTGTTGGAGATAAATTCATAATGGAGGTAAATCAAAGTTCATTTTCTTGATCTTTGAATGAACCTTGATCACACACAAAAAAAAAAAAAGAAAAGAAGAAGAATAGAGAGAAGGAGGATTCACCTCTTTTAGACCCTGCAATCATCAAAGCTCATACACATCATGTATGTGTGTGGCTTAAGCTTTGTTGATTACCTAAGTTGGATCACATACAACAAATCAACCATTCCAAAGAACTCTAAAAACTCCATCCACATGCTTCCGGGTAAAGTACACTCGGGTAATGCAAAGGTAATGTTCACCATCTCATTTACTCGCATTTGTCTCCATGAAAATAAAAAAAAAATATCATGCTTCCTACGTTTATGTCATATGCTCGTTTGGGTGTACTCGTATAATGCACAAAATACTGAAGACATCTATAGGCCCTTTTGAATTAAGCGTGGTGCTTAGGTTAATATGGCCTTCTTTAATCAAATTTTGACATGGTGTTGAATCTTGGTTAATGAACTTAGAGTAATTCACTAGTAGAAAAATGATCATGGATGACGTTCACCTTTGGTCACTTTGTAAGTGTCGAAACGCCACATAGTGTTACCTGGCGACCTTGTGACGCGAAAATCATATCGTCATCGGGGTCGCGTCACATTTGTTAATGTGTGACGAATACCAAATTTGGTCATAGATGTTGTTCCATTCAATGACGATAAGTCCATCGTCAAAGATGTGCAATCATTCTTTGACGATCTGTTTTGGTCATGTTTATGCCCCCGTGTTCGCCACTATCGGTCGTCGGCCCGACAGCGTCTTGACGGCGCCGTTAACGGCGTCTATTCGCCCTATGACGCCATGTTTTGGTCACCAATTGCTTGCCATGTTTTGGTCACTAATTGCTTTAGGGTATCGCCATAACTGGTGGTGTTTGCCACATGGCAACTACGCCCTGCTGTTCATTGGTCCACGTGGACAAATAAAAAGTGGACAGAACACATACATATCATTTGTTAACTGAATCGAGTGGACAGTTCAAAGTGGCTGATGTTCATAGTTCAAATAAAAAGTGGACAGAACACAACATCATACTAGCTATATCGAGTACATACATATCAATCACATTTTACAAATTATAGTGGACAGAACAAAGTACTCCTAGTAGATATTGCATGGTGGATAAAATCCGAGAGAAACTTGGAGTTGAGCTCGTGCATAGTCCTGAGTCTGACCGGACATGAGTTGAACAGACGAACAAAGTGCTAGACGGCCGAGCATGCCATGAGTCCCGAATACAGGCCACGACCTCATAACCATCGGAAGCCAACCCCATAAACCTGAAGACAACCTATTTTGCAAAACAAACAACAATCAGTACCCACTTTATTAGTAGTGGAAATACTAACAGATGTACAGAATGATATGCAATTATGATCGGCACTTCCACTAAAGCACCTACAGAGCTGATTAGTAAGAACCATATTTAATAATTTATAATTGTTTAATGCTACAACTACAACTTATACTGAATCAGCTGAAACTTACCTCCTGTTGTTTTGCTAGGCAGCTAGGTAAGAATTACTGCCTGCGATCATCAATAGGTAGATGCAACACAGTTCTGATATATACACACAGACTAACAGATTCAACATATGTCAAGCCACGATGAAGCTTGACAATGATATTATCTTTTCAACCGAAAAAGGACTCAACAATAGATAGATTAAACCTGCTCAAATCATTTGGAAAATCAGACCTGCCGCAACGCCCGTTTCGACCTGCCCACCAAAAATGCACTCCTTTGTCTTTAGGACCTCCACCGGCTTCAACCTACCCAGATGCTGCAGAGAAATGAGCAGATGAACCAAAACCATGGGAGCAGAGAGGGTCTAGAGGAAAGGGAAAGGGTATCGTACTGCTTGAGTAGGGGGTCTCGATCTTTTAGGACTTCTGCAGCATCTGGTAAAATCATGTGTTCAACGATTGCTAATGACGTGTTCAAGTAAACTCAGTACAGGCAAGTTGTGCAGAGATGGTGTTAGTAAAATAGTAGAGGCGCAAAGACATAATTATTTGCCTTTCGGTGTTCCCAATGTAGTGACTATAACCTACAAAGGCATGCCCATTCAACGATTGGTCTCTAACAGTTCAGAACTAGAATCAAGTGCAATTATTAACTTCTGAAAAAACACAACAATCGGTACGAGCGAACCTGTACCTCGTGCGAACGATGCGACCTGATCCCTACTGTTGCAAGGGATGTAAGATGCAGGCAGGATCAACCATGGGTGCAGTTGCGTTCACAGATGCAAGGACTAAAATTGGCGATAGGCAGGAGCATATACAGTGAGGGATTGAAGAGCGACAGACAACATCGATGCCGAACCAATTAGCGAGAGGCAGGACTGATATTCGTGAGCCCTCACCATCGATGATGCAGAGGTTGGCGGGATCCGCCGTCGTCGCTGTCGGTGAGGGAGAGGGAGGCGAGATCCGCCGTCGTCGCTGTCGGTGGGGGAGAGGGAGGCGAGATCCGCCGTCGTTGCTGTCGGTGTGGGAGAGGGTTGCAGGATCCAGCCTCGACGCCATCGATGAGGGACAGGGAGGCGAGGTCCACCATCGGGAGGCGCAAGCATGTGGGGAGGCCGGAGCTCACAGGCACGACGTCGATGTGCGGTTGTGCGTGGCCGATGGCGGCGTGTGGGAGATGAACCGAGGGAGATAGTGGAGCTAGGTTAAATACGTGGAGTTGGGGTAGAGATAGTGGGCCGGCTCTGATGGGCCTTTCTTTTTCTTCTCCTTTTGCTTTCTGTTTTTCTATTTCTTTTTTTTTTTTTATAATATGACTAAGTGAGAGAAGTTTTTAGTTGTAAAGATTATATAGTACCATTTTATCGAAATCATTTGAAACTTTCATGGGATGGTTTTGGAGCCAAAATATGTTGTGTGAATCTGGGAACTTTTTTGACCAAGTTTACCTATTTCTATAATTATTTATGAATTACTAATGAATAAATGTTAAAATATCATAAAGTGGCTAACAATTCTAAAAAGTTGCATAGCCACGTGATTTTAGTGTATAAGCATCACATAAAAAAATTCAATTGATTTTGACAAGTGTTGTTGGACATCCATCACAAAAGGCATACATGGCACACACGTAGTCCTAAATGACTGAGAGATATTTCTAGTTGTGAAGGACGTATAGTACCAATTTATCGAAATCATTTGAAACTTTTATGGGATAGCTATAGAGCCAAAAATATGTTGTTGTGTGACTCTATGGAATTTTCTGACCAAGTTTACTTATTACTTTTATTATTTATTGAATTACTAAGGAATAAATATTAAAATACCAAAACATGGCTACAAAAATCTAAGAACTTGCATGGGCTCCTCCTTTTGGTGTATTATGTCGACAAAAAAAGTTTCAATTGATTCCGAGAAAGTGGTGATGCACATCCCCACAAAAACATACGTGACTCACACATGTCATTGTCACTTAGTGAGAGATGTCCATCCTTGTGTGGGATGTATAGTACCGATTTTTCTAAATCATTTCAACTTTTTTAGATGCTTATGGATTCAAACTATGATGTTGTATGAAGTATTGGAATTTTCGTAGACCAAGTTTGCCTATTACATGTAATTATTTGTTGAATTACTAAGGAATAAATGTTGAAATAGCATAAACTAGCTAGAAAAATATAAAAAAACTTGCATGGGCTCCTCCCTTTGGTGTATTATGTTAACAAAAGTTTTAATTGATTCCGAGAAAGTGGTGATGCACATCCTCACAAAGCATACATGTCTCACACATGTCATTGTCACTTAGTGAGAGATGTCCATCCTTGTGTGGGATGTATAGTACCAGTTTCTCCAAATCATTTCAAAAAAATTTGGGATGCTTATGGATCCAAACTATGATGTTGTATGAAGTTATAGAATTTTCGGACCAAGTTTGTCTATTACTATAATTATTATTGAATTACTAAGAAATAAATACTTGAAATACCATAAACTAGCTAGAAACATCTAAAAACTTACATAGCCACTTTATTTTTTTGTATAAGCATCATATAAAAAAATTTCAAGTGATTTCGACAAAGTGTTAGTGCATAGGACTCACAAAGGCATACATGAGTCACATAATCATATAAGACTAAGTGAGAGATGTTCATGATTACGAACGATGTATAGTACTATTTTATCAAATCATAGATCTTGATAAGTTCAACTCTCGTGTCCATGACTTTTTAATTGAAATCGTTAGCTGCTTCAAATGTCAACCTGAAGTACATATTGTATTTTTTATATAATGCTAGCTAGTTGGTAAGACTCAACAATACATTCTTCTATCCTAGTGGTTAAGTTGGATTGCTACCTACTTGGAGGTCGAAGGTTCAACTCCTTGGTGTACTTTATTTTTTTCTTTTTATTTGCCTTTTTTTCCTTTTTACTTGTCTAGAATGATTTTTTGATTGGGTTGAAGTGGGTGGGTGACGCCTACACATGTGGCTAGATGGGGTGGGGCTCGGGAAAATAGTTTTGATTTGTGAAGGAAAGTCACAATCACGTGTGAGGAAATATATATGTTAAATTGTACCAACTATCTCAATTGTGGTTGTAGCTCAATGGAAATGTGAATGGTTGGGATACTTGACGCCTTGAGTTCAAACTCTATGAAGCGCTTTTTGCATTTTGTAAGATAATTTCATGACTCATTAATATCATATCTAGTGATCATAAACATTTTGTTATAAATCCTTCACACCAAAATTTTTGGACCACAATAACTAGTTTAATTAATTACGCATGCACCCATGATTTATTATTCAACTTACAAATAGAAAAATTTCATCCCTTCAACATGAAAGGTCATGTAGTGTGGTGGTAGTGCTCCTACCCGTACCTTTGCCTAGTCACGGGTTCGAAGCTCGCATGAGCAATTTTTTTTGCCAAATACAATTTAACAAAGAGCTCAACGTCGTTAAGGGGACCCGCGGTAGGACCCAAAATTGCCACGTCGACTGCACTTTGCAAAAAAAAAAAAAAAAATGGAGCGGCGCCGCCTAGGCGCGAGGCCCAAAAGCCGCCGGGCCGTGAGCCGCGGGCCCACCGGTCCAAAAAGGTGGAGCGGGCCGCCTAGGCATGGCCCAACCTCGCTATCGAGCCGAGTTGTGGCTCACCGTGCAAAAAAGGTGGAAAACATCCCACACATGGCATGGGTACACATAGGGGAAATATCACAATACGAAAAACATAATTTATGACGACCTCCTCCAAGTGTTCTCGTGACCTTATTTTCATGATCGCCACTTATAGTCAAGCCAAAACTTCGTCATCAAGACACTTATGACGAAAATAGACATTTCGTCCATTGAAGACATATCCTTCTCGTGACGAAAGTGTGCAGCGTCCACGAGCACATCGTCACGGATGATCATATTTTCTACTAGTGATTATTCTCATGAACAATGAGAAGTAATCAATTATGGAGATAAATCAAGACTATGTCTACATTGCAAACATTAACTTGGTCTTTCTTGAGTTCAAATGAAAAGTTGGATGATCATGTTTCAAATAATAAATAGATAAATTTGTTTTGCATAATAAACTTGTTTTAACCTAGTCTTATCTTTGAGAATAAAAACTCTGATCTCTCTCTCTAAAAAATGTTACTCCAATGATAAATTAAAAAAACATGGTGCTACCCTTCGGTATTCTCTACCACTAACATTTACAGGAATGAAGAGGTGGCATGACAAGAAAATAAGACACAAAGAGCTTGCACCTGGAGATAAGATCCTAATGTTCAACTCAAGGGTGATACTCTTTGTTCACGGAAAACTTCGTGAGTAAATGAGAAGGTCCATTCAAGGTAATCGAGAGCTCATCACATGGTGCCATCACGCTCCAAGATGATGAAGGTAATGTATTCAAGATATGGCTCCAAAGAAGTGTGGGGGTGTGCAACATTCCATTAAAGAACGTAAAAGCACCAAACCACATCATGAATCGGTGGAGGAGCATATACAAACTCGGTTTGATCACTTCTCTCCCACCTGCTCATATGCATGCTTCTGATTCTATACTTGTTCTCGAAAACTAAAAAGAACCAAGTCTCACACTTAGATTCCAAATTTGAAAGTAAATATGAATATAGCTCTTTGAGTTTGGCCTACATAAATTTTTGTTCCTTACATATCCTTAGTGCTTGTGGGAAAAAATATCATATAGGAAAAACATATTACCTAAGTTGTTGTGAAGTGAGATATGGCTTTGGCATGGAAATCCAACCTTTTCTATTCGAAGTACTTGGAGAATTTCCTTTTATCAAAATGCTAAAACTCATAGTTTCACATACCCTCAATGGTGAGAAAATTCCTACCAAGGCCAAATATATCATGTTACATTCTCGAAAACCTTCTACATATGCTACTTGTTATTGCATTGAGGTTTGTCAAACTTTGTTGACCCGTGTTGAGAAATTTATCATGCTCTTAAATCAAGATCACGTACACGCCACCAAATAAATGCACTACTCCTACACGGGAGTTGGCGCAAAACATGCCTTCCATTAAGATCCACCGGAGAATGTTCTACTCCTATACTAGGAGTAAAACAAAAATATCTTTGTTAGGTTCTTTCAAAATAAATGCTCCAAACACTTGTTGATATCTCCCTCTCAAAAGTTTTACTAAAAAAGAGACATGAGGCTATCATCAAATGAAAAAAATATATAAAAAAATAGAGAGAAAAAATGGACAAGTGTCCGCTATTAAAACAATGGGTACCTAGATGCCCGCCTCTATAAAAAAAAAAAAAGGAGAAGAAAAGAAACAAAAGATGAAAAGATAGCCCATGATCGGACATATACTTTCTCCTAAGCCTTAATAAAGAGAGAGAGAGATTTCAAGGAGCATAGTACAATTAGGATAGCCACCATATATCCACACACTTGCACATCTTGATTTGATTGTATGACATTTTTTCTCCAATGGATCCATTGTTTGACCCAAAGAAAATATGCAATGCAAGTATGCCCATAGATCTTTCCCTACCCGAGCTCCACATAAGCTTTTTAGGAGTAGGAAGAAAAAGAGGGCAATGCCATAAAATGTATTTGGTGAGGAGAACATGCACCATTGAGCTATTTGAGAGTATCATTTGAGGAGTACCTATGAACTATGATTTATTTTCAAAAAAAAAAAAAAACAAGTTACTAAGATGCAAAAATGGGATGAGATGACTTTTGTTTTAAAGCCGTTCCGCTTTCTCAACCGCCCAAGAATATATGTTAGACACTCCACATACCCACGGGTATAAGGTATGCTTTGGGATGATCTTTATGTCGGGTTCATAACTTGAATTGCTATGTTTTATACTTACTTTATCATTAACCTTTACTCGAGACGAGCAAAGAACAAGTGTGGGGAACTTGTTGACACTCTCTCTTAACATATGTTTTATGACCGCCAAAGTGAACTAAAAACACAATATTCCATGTTATATCATAACATAATATTATTGATCTAACGAGTTCCATGAGTTTTGCTGGTTCTAAGTTGTTTTGCAGAACATCTCAAAAATACACATTAAATGATAGTATATGGAGGAGAAGCGCATTGTAGAAATACGCTTTCAACAAGGGGATAGCAAGAAGGCCAAATCACGCCGAACCGCACTTAAATCACCACCGAGGAAGCGAACAACAACAGCGCCCACAAGCCCACCTGCAAAAATTGGAGGCGAGGCGGGACACGCATGGCGCGCCAAGCGCCGGGCGCCGCCACACCCAAATTTTCACCGTTCAAGCTCAAATTTGAATCGTGTTCTCTCCCGGACTCATGCGGCGGTTGCATGTGGGGAACTATTTTTGGCGCCTGAACCCGACCTCCTCCATGTATAAATAGATGGCTAGAGCCCCTCAACACTACACACTACACCACACTTGAGCTTCAATTCCACATCATACACAATGTAGTTGTGTCCCTCTAGGTGTTCTTCACCTAGTTGTAAATTAGAAAAGAGGAAGACAAAGGAGAGGAGAAGAGCCGAGGAGGAGCCGGGACTTGTCGATCCTTCTCAACCTTGTACCTTTATGAGCCGACTCCTTTGTGAGTAATATCTAGGTTATCTTATGGTAATTTTGAGATTATTATTTGACTAAATTCAGTCCTTACTTTATTTTACTTATCGGATCTCCGTTCGAATCAAGGCTCTAGTTATCACGTGAAACTAGTTTCGCAATCGCTAGCGTAGACATGGCGCCCGGGCTAGAGTTTACCCGAGATTGCGCCCAACGCTACGGAATAGTTGTGATAGCCCCCGGGGTGACAAAATCCGACCAGTGCCTTTGTAATCCACCACGCACGTGTTGGTGTTTTCGTGAGAGCTTTCGGCTGCCTTCTCTCGATTACCGTTTCCCGGTCTTTTCGAGAATCGGAAAGGAATAAGCGCTCGAAGTAAGTAAAGTTTAGTAAGCCCGAACCTTGGTATTTAGTAATCTTGGGAAAACCTTAGAGAACCCCTCTCGCCTACAAAAATATTATTCTACCTCATCTCTTGGACGCACTTGATCCTTTCTAATTCACTTCTCCCCCATGGAAATCGATACCTAGGAATACTCCGTGAAAGCTACAACGGTACTTTCCGTAAACTTTTATGGAATTATTTGCTTACGCTAAGAAATACCAACAATTATGTGAGTCTATCACTTAAGTTATGACTAAAATAAATTAGCATGTCTCAAATAAAGTTTCCATTAAAGTTTTGCAAGACAGATTAAAATAAAGATTGAGACAACCTAAGCATTAAACAAATAAGATAAGACTCGAAACACATAATTAAAGATTATTAAAAACATAAGAATAGTTCTAACAGCACAGGAATAAATCTAAACAATATTATAATAAATATAAGTATAAAGTAAAAAATGTTTAGAATCTTTATAACCTGACTGTAGGCTGTGCTGTCGTTACGTTTCTCCCCCACACTTGTTTCTTTTGTCCATCTTTTCTTCTGCAAAAAATGTGGAGACAAACGCATATCCAAACAAAAATAATAGAGAGATAAAGTAAACAATAAAAATTAAAAACTTTAAAAGAAAAATTTAAGACTCAATAAAAAACTTTATTCATAATTTATTCGACTCACTGACTTGATAACAAAATGACTCGAAAAATTAAAGACTCTTACTAATACTTTATTCCGCTCACTTTATTCGCTGCTACCGGATACTAAGGCTTTTATTCAGTAAAGCCTAGGATCTCACAGATTAACTTAACAAACTCGCTAAGGTTTCTCACTTTACAAGTGAGCTTCACTACTTACTGATGAACTGTATTGACTATTTCAGCCTGAGTAGTGCTCGTCTTGATCACCATCCTGAGAGTGTCATTAACCATGCTGACTCTCTCATCGGCCATAGCTACGGTCTTTCTGAAATGCTTAGGAGCTTCTGATGGGCCTTTCTCAGGGGCTGCCCTTTTCTTGTTGTCTTGAGCAGGAGCTAGAAGATGAGGAAGGTACTGGACCTTGCCTGGTGGAGCGTATGTTCCCTCTGGAGCTGGCTGTGGAAATGCCGTCACAAACCTCGCACTGGACACCTCTTCAGGCGCCCTTCTTGTAGCTTGAGCAGGCCGAGCAGCTGGCCTAGCTGCTGGTCTTGCTCCCTCCTGGATGGTGATGTTGTTCCTCCTCCGAGGTGGAATGTGGACTGGCTCGTTGAGCCTGGCTTGACGGACCACCTCCCTCACTAGCTCGAGATGCTGATTGTTTAGCTTGAAGCGTGGCTTCCTGGAACCACTGGGTTCCATGGCTCTAGTTGGTGTTCTAGGCACGAGATCTGAACTTTTCTCTCTCTGATCAGCCGTGAATAAAATTTTAATTATAGGAACCCTCTCAAAAAGATGAGCAAGCTCCAAGGAGATGAGAATGAGATGGATGGGGGTGGTCTGGGGTTGCTTATATAGTCCAGAGGATGGGTCTGGCTTCCTAAAATAGGTTCCCTATGAAGGAAATTGAGATCTGATCGCTAGTATAAATTCCTAGAATAATAAAGATCGGATAAGGATACGAGAAAAAGGTCGGTGCGAATGGCCACGTGGGCAGGCTGCCCGGGCCCACAGGCTCGGCCGCCCGGCCCCACCTGGGCACCATTCCCGTCCTGTCTTTTTCTGCTACTTATTTGGCCCATATATGTCCCATAAATTCATATTAATGATTTTAATTCATTTCAGAAAATAAATAATCATGGCAAAATATAAAAATCCAGACTATCAACTACTACAGAAGGAATATCAGGCTCAAGAAAAATTTTAAGACGATGACCATTTACCTTGAATAACGTACCTTCGCTGGTTTATAGAGTTACCGCTCCATGTGATGACGAATCTACCACCGTGAATGGTCCTTCCCACTTACTTGAGCTTTCCGCGTCCGAATAATTTCACCCTAGAATTAAAGAGCAATACTTTATCTCCAAGTGCAAACTCCTTCTTGATTCTCTTATCATGCCATCTCTTTGTTCTTTCTTTATAGATCTTTGAATTATGATAAGCCTTTTCTCTCCATTCTTCTAACTCTGATAGTTGCATTTTTCTCTTTTCTCCTGCGGCTTCAAGATCCATGTTCCATCGTTTGATAGCCCAATGTGCTTTGAATTCTAGTTCCACAGGTAGATGACAGGTCTTTCTATAGACTAATCGATATGGTGACATACCCAAAGGTGTCTTGTAGGCTATTCTATATGCCCAAAGTGCTTCGGTAGTCAATCTCTCCATACGCCTCCCATCTCGTTTCACTTGTCTTTTGTAATATGTTCTTCATTTGTTTATTTGATGTTTCTGCTTGGCCACTTGTCTGAGGATGGTATGGTGTAGCAACGTTGTGTCTAATCCCATGCTTCCTTAGATACTCATGGTATTTCTTATCAAGTAAAATTTGTTCCTCCATCACTTATCACCATCCTTGGAACTCCAAATCTTAGAAATATTACTTCTTTGAACATCTTTCTTGAACTTTTTGAATTGGCCTTCTTGCATGGCATAGCTTCAACCCACTTGGAAATATAATCAATCGCCACCAAAATGTACTCACAATTCTTTTGATGATGGGAAAGGACCCATATAGTCGATTCCCCACATGTCAAAGAGCTCGACCAGTAGGTTGTTAGTGAGAGGCATGGCATCCCTTGCATTGATGTTGCCGTGCCTCGGCAAGCATTGCATCTTCTTATAAAACTCTTTGTATCTTCATACATTGTTGGCCAAAAGAATCCACTCCTGCGGATCTTAGCATGAGTTCTCAATGCTCCAGTAATGTCCTCCATATGGTGATGAGTGACATCTCTCAATGATTTGAATTCCTTCCTCTGTAGGTACACACACATCTTCTCGAGCAAACCATCAGCCTTGAGACTCAAGAGGTATGGCGGATCCCATATGTGTAGACGACTCTCATATATAAGTTTCTTCTTATTCTCCCCAGGAGGTATATATCCTGCAACCATAAAGTTAACAATATTTGCATACCGAGGGTCCGATCTAGTGATCTTGAAGAGCATGTCATCTCCGAGTGCATCATTGATCGGCAATTTCTGCGTATTCTCAAAATACATTCTAGACAAGTGATCCGCAGCAGAATTTTCTACTCCCTTTTTATTTTTTATTTCTAAGTCAAACTCTTGGAGCAATAAAATCCATCTAATTAATTGGGGTTTAGCATCTTTCTTCGTAAACAAATATTTTAAAAGCAAAGATGATCGTATAAACAATAACTTTTGCTCCCACTAAATAGGATCTAAACTTATCTATAGCAAAAACAACAAACAAGGAGCTCTTTTTTTCAGTAGTTGCATAATTAAGCCGAGCTCCCGACAAAGTTTTACTAGCATAAGCAATAGCATGATGCTTCTTATCTTTGGTTTGTCCTAAAAGCTGCTCCCTACAAAGATAATCACTAGCATCACACATAATTTTAAAAGGTAAAAAACAATCGGGGGTTGAATGATTGGTGCAAAAATAAGAGCTACATTAAGAATATTAAAAGATTTTATGCAAGCATCATTAAAATCAAAAGAAACATCCTTAGCGAATAAATTGGTCAAAGTTCTAGCAATAAATGAAAAATCTTTAATAAAGCGACGATAAAAACCACAATGACCAAGAAAACTACGAATGCCTTTAATATTAACAAAGGGGGTAATTGTTCAATTACCTCTATTCTAGCCTTATCTACCTCTATTCCTCTTTCGGACACTAAGTGTCCTAACACTATCCCCTCCCGAACCATAAAATGACACTTTTCCCAATTAAGGACCAAGTGTTTTTCTTCACATCTTTGTAAAACTCTATCTAAGTTTTCAAGACAATCATCAAAAAGTTTAACCATAAACGTAAAAATCATCCATAAAAACCTCCATAATTTCTTCAATCATTTCGAAAAAATATAGACATCATGCATCTTTGAAAAGAAGCTGTAGCATTACATAGCCCAAAAGACATTCTACGATAAGCATAAGTGCCACAGGGACATGTAAAATTGGTTTTACTTTGATCATTAGGATGGATGGGGATTTGATGATATCTAGAATAACCATCAAAGAAACAAAAGAAAGAGTGATTTGCTAATCGCTCTAACATTTCATCAATAAAGGGCAAAGGAAAATGATCTTTCTTAGTTACCTTGTTGAGTTTTTCGTAATCAATACACATCCTCCAACCATACTTGGTTCTTTGGGGAATTAATTCATTTTTATCATTTCTAACAACAAATATACCCCCTTTCTTAGGTACGACTTGGACAGAGCTTACCCACTCACTATACGGCACAGGATAAATAATCCCGGCGTGCAAAAGTTTTAAAACTTCCTTTTTCACAACTTCCCTCATCGCATTATTAAGCCTATGTTGCGGCTCTCTAGAAGGTGCTATATTTGGATCTGTGGGAATGCGATGGGTGCAAAGAACTGGACTGATTCCTTTAAGGTCTTGGAGTGAATAACCAAAAGCAGCTCGATGTCTCTCCAGGACAGCTATAAGGCGTAAAGACTCTTCTGGAGACAACTTATTGCTTATAATGACGGGTATTCCTCGTCATTATTCGAAAAAGCATATCTACGAACCGTAAGGTAAAGGTTTAAGCTCTATAGGAGGTCCAGGAGTTTCTAGTAACTCATCTATGGGTCCGGGATCAATAGGATCCTCATCCTCTTCTTCGATAAACAACTGTATATCTTCTTCTTCTTCTAATGGATCATCAAAAGATGCCTCCATTACTTCTTCTAAAGGTTCTAGGCGAGGGTAGACTCAAATTTTGAATTTTAAGTATGAGCATATGGTATAGAAAACTTAAGGTCTTTCCCAAAGCTAAAATCTAATTTCCCAGGTTCTCCTTCCAAAATAAATTTTTCTATAGGCTGACCTATCAAAATATCAAACTCCCTAATATCGAAAACATAAAAACTTAATTAAACTTGTATTCCATTTATAATCATAGGTGTAACATGTAAAATTCCCAAACTTGGAACAACGTGCCCAAAAAGGTTTTTCAAACGTTTGTTAGTAGGAGATAAGATTATATTGTCAACATAATCTTGCATAAAAGAGCGACATGATATTGCCTCCTACCATAGGATTATATAGGGCATCAAAAGGTCATCTATTGAACTATTATTTAATGGGTATAGAAGGCGTATCTAAACGAATTATATCGGTGAAAGCTCGACTCTTCTACCTTATGATAGAAACTAATTCTTTCATAGTCTCTTTTTAGAATTTCTCTTGAGAAAGCTCTATTGTTAGAGACTGCCCATAAGGTTTTCTTTCTACTTGGTATTTTGAAGTGTTTCCAGAATCAGCAAAAGTTCTTCTTCAAAATCAAGCATAAAATCGGAAAGAGGAGTGTCCTCCTTTTCTTCCTCGAGCTAGTTCAGGGTTCTAAGACGCTTATAGGTTGAGATTATTCTAGTAAAGGATAAACTGTGGTGCCGCTCTTCTAACAACTTCTCCTTTTCTTCGGGAAGACATTCTAAAATGCTTATAAGGCTGGCTTTAGCATCTTCTGGGGTTTTGTGCATGAACGATCCTCCTAAGGCCGTGATAAGAAAGTCCATAGTGTTATTATTTAGACCTATGAAAAAGTGTTGTAGAACCATAGGTTCGAGGCAAAAGAAAGATTGGGACCAGAATTTAGGATCAACTCTAGTCTCTCCCAAGCTTTACCTAAAGATTCATTTTCTAATTGTTTAAACTTTAAAATTTCTAAACGAAGTTTGACAACCCTGCGGATTGGGAAATATTGTAAACAAAATCTAGAGCGTAAGGCTTCCTAATCCCTTGACTATCCCCTATGCGTAGATCATACCAACGTTTGGCTTCTCCTATCAAAGAGAAAGGAAAGAGTTTCCACTTGAGGGTTTCATCGGACATACCCTCTAAGTGTAGGCTAGCACAAACTTGTTCAAACTCAAGCAAATGGGAATAGGGATTTTCATATTCATCACCAAAGAAAATATTTTCCCTGAACTAATTTAATTAAGTCGGGACGTAACTCATAACTAGAGGATAAAATAGGTTTATTAGATTCAGCTAGTCTACAGTATGAGTCCGATGGTGCTCCAAATTGATATAAATATTTTTGTTCCATTTTTGAGATATATAATAAAAACAAGAAATAAAGACCGAAAGTAAAGACGAAAAATAAATGCTAAAAAGTAAGGGACAATAAATAAATCTTGAAAGATAAGTGCGAGAAAGTAAATGCAAAAGGTAAATACAAGAAAGTAAACAAACAATAAATGATAAATAATAAATATATATAATACAAGATTAAGGTAATACTCTAAGTTACTATCTAGCAAAACTACCGTTCCTCAAGAACGGCGCCATGCTTGTTGGTATAAATTATATGTACACAATAAAGATAAAGATATCAAAGCAGCGCACGGATAGAAATACCGTTGTAGCACTTCACCAAAAGATGAACTCTCCCGGTTTTAATATCGAACCCAAAGGAATAGTAGGTAAATATAACTAGCGTTTACTCAATCCACTTCACAATCACAAAGACTTAAGAAACTAGCTAGACTAGGAGATAACTTCAGGCTTTCTAATTTTAATCTTGATAAACCTTGACTTATTTATTCTATCGTGGGCGCTAATTCTTAATAAAGTAAGGCAAAATTACTTTACTAAGAACAGATAAAAGCCTACCGTTCACCTATTGGGAAGTGGGCTACAGAGGATTCAATAAAGCTATAAAGTCACCTTTATGATACTACCACTGATTCCGAGCCAAAAGAGGGCATTCACAAGTAAACGTAATCTAAGCACCACGCTTAAATTAAGAATTACTCCTCTAATCTAGAGCAACCAAGATTAGAGTACTCAAATAAGAGTTGCAAACTTGAAGAATAAAATAAACCAAAATTTACTTTAAATTATGAAGTCGAACACCGATAATCTTAGAATACAAACTCCTCTTGCAATGAGCAGTTGATCCCACAAAATACAAGAGAGAAGATCCCGACAGGCCGGAGCTCCTCTAGAATACTCCTTACTAATCTCTCTATTTCTAATAAATTTGATTGCTAGTCAAGATTTGTAGTAGCTAATCTAGAATTGGTATAGCTCTAATCATGGAGATCTTGACTTCTCTAAACCTAGACTTCTACTAGAGAACTCTGAATTCTATAATGAACTAGCACTAATGAATTCGGGTTTCAGGGGTAGCTCTATCCTTACTTATATAGCCTCATAGGATGAATCTCAGCCCTTGGATCAAACCGACTTGATTGGACGGCTTAGATCTACTCCTTAGGTCGGTTGTGAGAAGCTTCGAAGCGGGACACGTGTCTCCACCGGGGAGGCCGCCCAGCCCCACATTGTCCCGCCGCCCGGCCCCACACCATGACAGTGGGTCCCAGCTTGTGCAAGCTGTCTTCTTTTGTCATATAAGTCCTTGGAATTTCTACTAATCCCTCTTTTTCGTCCTTTCTTCCAGTTTCTCTATTTTTTTTCTCTTTTTTGGATTTTTCCTGCAAAACTGAGTGTACACCAAAACTCGTGGAAATTATTAGAAACAATAACATTTTAATAACATTCATCCCTTGATTATGAGCGTATTTAGTAAATAAATTTAGACGTTATCTACCATCAACATGGACATTAACCCATTATTGAGTAGAAGCATTATTCATTATTGGTTTATTACTATTCCATAGTATAAAGATGTTATTAGTACTACACATTCTAGTTGTAGATACCTTCCCAGTGGTAGAATAGAAATGACAACCGGTTATTACTCTAGGTAAAATGCTACAATGGTATTATTATCTCGTCCGCTTGCGAGAACCTATTTTATCTTTATTTATATTATTCTTTATATTATTTTCTACCTAGTCTTATTTTATTTATGCCATGATATATATTTTCTAGTTCATAGCCGGGGATGACAACCTAGTCTCGTAGCTAGAAGTATAGGTTTCTTCATGACTAGTTTATTAGTGGCAAAACAATTTTCACATACCAAAGACTTGTTTGGGGTTATTGCTCTTGTAGCATTTTGGCGCAGTTATTTTAGTGATGTCGCTAAGCGGTGTCAACACGAGGCATGCAAGCCGAAAGTGCAACAAAAGCACCGCAAAGGAGCTACACGCTCGGCAGCTCGAGCAAGAGGTTTTCATCACGCCGTTGTCCACGTAAATCTTGTAGCAAGCTCGGGAATATAGCCGAAGAAAGCACCCTCAAAGAGCAACGCCGATATCGCATTGCCGTGCAACCGAAGTGCAAAGCGGGCGAACCGATCAATCTGGTCGAAGCTACATCGCAAATTGCGTGGCGAATGGACCACTTCCTACAATTTCGGCAAAATTGCGAAGGGCCGGGCGTAGTTCGCCAAGATCACCTTGACGCAGTCGCTCTTCAAGAAAATCTTGCGGTGAACCCAAGAAAAGCAAAATGTTCCAAGAAGGCCGGTTTAAAAAGAAATACCCGCAGCTCATCCCAATCGCAAACAAGGCGGTCCGAGCAATCCAGCCAGACTTAGATCAAGATTTACATTTTCGAATGCAAATTTTTGTATCACAATTGTAACCCCCTTTTTTATCCGAAAACTTCAAAAATACTAAAGGATGCCAATCAAAAACCGAAAATTGGGCATTCGGTAATCATATTACAACAATCACGCCTGGCTTACCATAAAGACTTTCGGCAATTACAAGAAGGGGGTGTTTCTTGAAGAAATCATAATACTTGCAATCATCGAAAGTGGGGTTTGACCCAGATTAGCCGAATGAAAGATGACTTAAGAGGGAGGGTGTCTCACAAGTCACTTTGTAAAATAAAATAGTACTTCTTACTACCGAAAGCACGCTAAGAATAAAACCGGTAAAATAGCGAAAACACAATCTCATTCCCTTGGCAAATAGTCTGTGTTATAATAGCAATACCGAGGAACGCCTAGTTCCTCGGAGAAATCCTCTAGTTCCTCCTTCGGCTCAACAATCCCCCTTTTGTCGGGTTGTTTTGCCTCTCAAGGAACAAACGAAAGCCCAAAACACTTGGCAACTTCACGCAGTCAAGGGCAACTTTCCTACAACGTGAGTTAAAAAACCTTTCCATCCAGTCAGAAGGAAAGTGTGTGCGAAAATTGCGCCACAACGCGCCACTAACGCCGAACCCTCCACGTTTGACTTTTAAAGGGAACTCCTCAATAAAATTCGCAGTCCCCTCCTCGGAACTGCGCAACGGCACATTAACAATTAAAAAGTTAACAAAATGTCTTACAACCGAACTTCAAGTTAACATTGTTTTACAACAGGAAGAGCGTTCACTCGTCTACCCTAGGTGTATCTTCTGGGCGCGAAGGCGAAGCTCGGTTAGAGGGGTGAGCCTTCGGTTCCGGATGAGGGGCTTCCCAAAACCGAACCTTCTGGACCTCCACCATCCCAGGCTGCCAAATAGGTGGTGACCTTTGCCTTGATCTCCTCCTTCTGCTCCGGAGTCTGTAACATAAGCCGAATCAATTAAATACAATAGCAAAAATGTAAGCACACAACCATTCGGTCAGAACCTCTCCATAGGTCAAAGCCGACCTGAGCATAGCAAGATCTCGACCGCCTTTATACCAGAAGCCATCATAGAACTTGACGACAGCCGAAGCAGCTTCATCAGAAACTTTCCAGTACATGGGGGTCTCCAGCTTCAGCACAAGCTCATCAAAGCGATCAAACCCATTATCCCTCAAAGTCTCGCAAAAAGCTCAGAGAGACTCGAGAGAGGAGTAGGCCCAAGCAGTGTCAACATGCCCCACCAAGCCTTGAATTTCCCCAACTAACCAGGTGAAGATCTGGTTAGCCGGAAGACCAGCCGGAGGAGCGGACTCAAAACCGAAGCTGGTGAGCAGGCGTCGATACGCACGAACACCAGCCTCGGCAGCCGAAGACATTTCCTCGGCCACCTTCCACAAGCTCTCTCGCTGAGCCGCAAGCTCCGCTTCCAATTCTTTAATGCAAGTTTCGGTGGCCGAGGCTCGACGAGCAGCTTCGGCGGCCTTGTGCTCGGCCTCTTTCCGAAGAGCAACTTCCTTCTTCACCCCCTCCTCTAGAGCAGTGACCCGAGCGTCCCGAGTCTTCAGCTGCTCGGACAAATCAGACTGAAGCAGCTGGAACTGCTTCTCCAAGGTACGCCCAGCAAGAAGAGTCTGAAAATCAAAAAAGACTCGGTAAGAAACGCCAAAATTTTTACAGAAAACAAGGACCGGAACATTAATACCGAAACGAAAATGACTTACGCTAGCTCCAAAGACATTAAGAGCTTCGGTCAACTTTTCATAAGAAACCCTTATAAGATCCCTCTCCACCTCGGGAATGTTGAAAGACAAAGAACATATCTCTCCGATCTCCAGTGCCTTCTCGGTGGGCAAGAACAAAAGCGAACGGTGATCCACGTTCCCGATCAGCATAGCGCTCGAAGAAGCTCCTAAAGCACGAGCAATTCAGAAGTCCTCTCTTTAGTTGGGCTCATGTCCCCCGGAGGCTTGAGCCCGAATACGCCCGAAGTCTCACCATAATCCTCGGGCAAGACCCCAACGAGAGAACCATGTCCGAATAGGCAATTACGCGGCGTCATCTCCGGGGTCATGACGAACGATTCACGATAAAATCTTGACTTACCGGCTCCGCCCTTCGGCAGCCTCTCGCGAGCAGTAGTAGATGCCTGCGTCGCATCAACATTATCGGCGGAGGATGTCCGGGCCGACTACTGCTTTTTCTTAGGCGGCACAACGTCTGCCACCGCATTTTCCTTCCGCTGAATCTTGGAAAACACACCGAGATGCTTTGGTGGTGTCGCTTCCCTTCCACGACCTCCCGGGGGGTCATGTTTCGATGGGGCCATCTCTTCGAATCGGTAGAAATAACCAAAAAAGAACATACCTCCTTAAGCAACTTTCCAAAGTTAACAAATACGAGATTCAAAGAAAATAATTTGAAACTTAAAAAGAAACCCCGTCAAAAAACGTTTAAGCCGCCTACCGTTTAGGTAACGCGAGAACCGAAACACCGCGTCTCACCAAAAGCCATGCTCCGGCTCGGCGACCTAGAATTTTCACCATAAGACGTCCTACCTCGACATCACCGCTCTCCTTGCCGTCCTCGATCGGCCAATTTCTTCCGCTTCAAGTTCTCTAGAGGAGCCGAATTCTGACTGCCTGTGCCCCGCCCCCTGCCAAGACCTCGACCTCAGCCAGCGCCAGCTCCACGACCACGACGGGCAGCTTTCGCCATTTTAGATGTCGCATGATCCATCCAGACCGGATAGGAAACCCTCATTGCATCGAAGACACGATTTATCTACGGCATATTGCCAAGAATTTTTTCCTTCATCTTATGCTCCTTTGACCCATACGGCCCCAGCACCACATCAGCCTGATCACTGATGGTGAAAACGAATTCCTCATCAGACCTATATCTTCTAGGTCTATCAACAACAAGGAGGGGGCCATGATAACCCGTCCCCTCTCGGTTTCGAATCAAATTTTGCATCCGGACTCAAGGGCGAATCCCAAGAGCAAGCCATTCCTCAACCAAATCTCTACTAGTCCGGTGTTCGGTTGTCTCAATAAAAGCGTTCATAGCCTCCTTGTCATCTTTGTTGACATTTCTTAGCGCAATCACTAGAGACGGTATAAAACCTATCCCCACAAACGGCACCGAAAATGCTTGTTGGCGTTTCTTAACGCAATCACTAAGAATAAATATTATCCTTAATGATAACGTCGAGAGAGTGTCGGGTGATAGATAAATTGAATATTGCAAGGGTCAACCCGCAGCGCGCGGGATCTATCATCGTAGCATTTCACCCGGAGTATTCGGGTATCGTTCATTTATATTTTCCCATGGGAAGGCGGGTTTAGATTTAATATGATGATGATAGCCCATAATGTATGTATGGATAGCCACTAATCATATACGAGGGGGTAAGTGACGATAATATTGGAGATAGTGGTGACACACACACTTCTTGAGCACTAGAAGGAATAAATAGAAAATAACATTAAAGGGAAAATCTATGTTGAGTTGGCTATTCTAATATCGCCAATGCGTCGGACTATAGTCTACATATGTCATTCATGGTTCATAGCGTAGAGATGGGCTAAAGTGATGAGGAGATGCCCGCGGCCGGTATATGCCCGGCCGGTGACACTTGATAGGACTCCAACCCAACACCGGACGTGGAGGAGTGCGAAGGGGAACAGAGTTGTCACCCTCGCCGCCTACCTCACTACCGTGGGATGCCGGCATTTCCCGATGATTCTCTATAGACCTAAGCACCACGCTTACGTTTATAGAGAACTACCTAAACCCCCTCGGTACCCGGACCCTACGGATCGACCAATGCAAGAGTAAAGGCAAACCCGAAGGTACACTGGACCATCACTCGAACTTAGTTCTACTACGTTCCAAGAATAAAATATGATTCAATTAGCCTAAAGTTAGTCATGTTAATTATCACATTATACTAACTATACTCTAGTTGGCACAATATGAATATAACATGAGGGTAACTATACTCTAGTTCATATGCATTGCGATATAAATAATGAGACTTGAATAAAGGAAAGAACTTCATAGTAAATTTACCAAAAAGATCCTTCCAAGGAGACAAGCCCTCCTTGAAGCTTTGCCTAACTCGAATCCTACTACTAAACTAATGAAGTGGAGAGAGTAGAGCTCAAGGTAAGGATGTAACAATGTGTAATGTGTTGTGTGTGAGTGTGTGTGTGTGTGTCACAAGTGAGGAGTGCCTCTCTTTATATAGTGGAGAGGAGGAGGGAATGGAGGGCTCTCCTTGCTTCGAGCTATTCTTGGCGGAACGAAACTTTGCACCGCATGCAACCGCCGATTGAAGATCGCTCCAAACCGCCAGAGAAAGGGCGGGAACTTTGGCCGAAAAATGCGCCGGCCGCCGCAAGTGGGCGGTCGGCCTGGGCTGGGCCTCCCGCCCCGGCCTTCTCCCCTCACGCGTTTTGTCGCCCATATGTTGGTCCTATGGTGGTGCATGGTCCAAAATGTGCGCGGGGTTTGGATCTCTTGCTCAATCCACTCCTTGGCGTCTTTTATTCAATGCGCTTTCTAATTTATTTGGCGACTTTGTACCTGTTTCCACTTTTATACCTGCAAGGCATAATTTCTACGAATACAAGTGGAACTAGGTTAGAAGTAAAGGCATATGCATCATAAGTTTGCCCCTTTCTCGTGAATTGGATATAAGTTGGCGGTATAATATACTGATAATGACCGCCAACAAGTCCCCTGCTTAACCTTTGCTCGTCCCAGAGCAAATAGCTAAGTGTTTGGTTGTTGATCGGGAGTTGCTACAATGCCGATATATTTCAAAATGTACCATGCTCATAACAAAGTATTCTTCCGTTGTTTAAATAAATTGGCATTTCTATCTATCCTTGTATGCTTAAATCATATGGGGCTTATAACATTTTTTTTCAAACTCTTGGGTTATTGCAAGATAGAACGGTTTTTATAGAAACACCAATCATTCGTTCTTTGATTGATCATTCATGCGGAGAGTTTTTTTTTTTTTGGAATGATTCCTTAAATCATCTCAGGTGTGCAAACCATAAGGAGAAACAAGTCATAAGCCTTGATCAAGATGTGCAAGTGAAATTTTATTTCTTTTTGATAAGGTATGGGCTAGCTCTTATTTCTTTTTAGAGAAGTGGGCTCTACTAGCCCTCGGACACTTGTCCATTATTCTTCTCTTTCTTCTCTTTTTTTTTTTTTTTTTAGGCGGGTATCGAAGTACCCATTGTTTTATTTTTTTTCTGACACGCGTCCATTTTTTCTAGCTTAGCCCATAACCTATTTTTTGGCAATGTGAATGTGAATCTTGATCAAAAGCGTATGACGTGTCTCACATAGGCTATCATGAGAATTTTGATAATTAAGGAATTTTGGAAATTATTCTCGAATGATGAATCTCTCTTAGAACAAAATCATAGTAGATTCTATTTTTACCATATCATACCCGCAATAGCTTAGAGAAGAATCATGTGTTTGCATACCCACAAATCATTAAGTTTTAGGACAAGACAAGTTAAGCCAATAAACTTAAACACCGGGGAATACAATGTTATGAACTAGGTGCAAATTGAACTATAGACGAGCAACTATTCATCATTTCAACTTCGAGAGAAATTAAGCATCCTTATACTACATACTCCCTCCGTCCCACTATATTTGACGTTCTACGATTCAAAAAAGTTTCGAAAGATTGACGTTTTAGCTTGTAAGCTTAGGTCCCCACCCCGTACTGTCCATCCATCATCTACCTGTCGGCCACTATTGGAGATAAAAAAATAAAAAGGCGAGAGACGGTGGGAGGCCGGGAGGAGCCTTATCCTTTCGTCCGTCCATGGCATGGTGTTCGTGGCTCATGGATTCATCCGTCGTGGGCGGCGCGCCCGCAGTTCTCCGTCCATGGTAGCGATCCATCCCTCCATTGGTGCCTCTGGCCATTAGCCATAGCCACATCTACCGCACCTTCTCCAAGGCTGCCGGGGGCGAGCTCGACATGGCCGCAGGGACGAGCTCGCCGGGGCAGCCTGCGTTGGGGCCGAGCTCCAGATGGCCACCGACGCTGAGCTCGCCGGTCGTCGGGCCGAGAGTCATGGCCACCAGGACCGAGCTCACCCCTCCCCATGGCTGCAAAGGGCAGTTCAAATACAGATCTTGCTCGCCCCTTCCATGTCCTCGCGGTGGGCGCTCGGCTCGCCATCGTCGTCGATCATCGAAGCTCGCGGGCGAGGGGTTGAGCTCGCCATCGCCGTCGGTGCCAAGCTCGCCTCGCCGCACCTCCTCTACCATCTCTACCATCGTCTCCACCGGCCCCGTCGCTGCCGCCTCCAATGCCAGCCCCTGGATCCGGCCATGGTGAGACACCACAGAGACACGGAGGTCGCGATGCGGATGTGAAGCCTGAGGGCGGGTGCGGCCCGAACGCCGGCGGGGAGAAGGTGTACTTGCCACTTGCCAGGCCTCGAGGACTGGAGGTCGTGCTCCTCGACGTCGACGGGATCTGGACGACGAGAGGAGCGCAGGAGAGAGAACATGGCATTGGGAGTGGGAACAACAATTACTGATGGAGTAGTAGGGGTATGCAGGACAATTGCCACTCTCCTTGGTAGTCGCGTTCGTTGCTAGATGTTGCATTTCTTAAGCGCAATCACTAGAAACAGGTTTAGAACCCATCTCTAATAACGGCGCCAGAAATGCGTCGTTGACATTCCTAAGTGAAACCACCGTGTCGGTGATAACACTAGGTACATCAATGATGATAGACCTTGCCAAATAAGATATTCATCCGCAAGCGCACGGATCTATCATTGTAGCATTTCACCCGGAAGTATTCATGGTATCGTTATTTATATTTTCCCAAAGGAAGGCATGGTGGAAAAGGATCTAATAGAGACATGAACAAGATAACATGACTGCGTAATGGACCAATGCTCATAACAGGGATATAAGGGAACAGTAAAGGGATAACTTGACACACTCACTCAAGCCAAACTCAAGGATAAAGATAAGTAAGGAATAAAGAAAGTCCTAAGTGGAGCATACAGATTCTAGTCATGGCTGTGCATAGAACCAGTTGATAGTCAGGCAACACGCATGAGCAGGAGGTCGGAACTGAGAATGAAATGGACAGGGAGACCTTCTCGGAGCATCCGCCCTATGGAAGGCATTTACGAACTCCTACAGCACACACGAACGTGGGGGGATTTCAAGGGACGGTCAAGGCTTGTCACGACCAAGCCGCCTACCGCCTACACCACGTCCGCATACTAGGACACTACTCATGTCCCCCATGGCCCCCACCCTACGGATGGACGGAATAGGACACGAGCAAGCCCCGAAGGACACAACAAACCGCCATTCAAAGACAATCCCGACACTACCCAATTATATTGCATGAATGGTTTAAGCATAAAGTTCTATATGACGATATCACGACATAGAAACTATAGACTAGTTCATGTGTCATGATCATGTCAAGAACAACATGTTAGATCATAGGATAAATCACGAGGTATTGAAATAACATGAAGACTCTAATCCTAATGCACAACCAAGATAAGATAAGAGCAAGGCTTTGGAAGAATACCATAGAAAGATTTATTCCCGGAATCCATCTTCCAAGGAGCCAAGCCCTCCTTGGTAGCTTTGCCTAGCTCCACATCCTAAATTACTAATCCTACTAGGAGGAGGAAGAAGAAGAAGTGGAGAGGAGAGAGTAGCTTTCTTGTGAGGTGTGTGTTGAATGAGGGGAGAGGGCCTCCTTTTATAGGTAGAGGAGAGGGTGCTCATTGAAAAATGTCCCTCCCCATATGGAAGGAGCCAAAACCGTCCTTGGGCACCTTCCAAATCTACTTGAACCGACCATCCAACGCCGACACACGCCTAGTTATGGAAGGTAATGTACCGCCTCGCCAAACTGGGCCCGAACCGCCTCGGGATGGGTGCGGGCGCACAGTGGTGCGCGCAAGCACTGCCTCGGGGCTCGGGCGGGCCGGCCTTGGCAGTCGGGCGTGTTTGGGCTTGAAAAGTTGTGTGGCGGTGTTTGCTCGGCCCAGCCTCTGCGTGTTTGGTCCATTTCTCCCTTGGGCTTGATGTTCTTCAGAATGCGCTTTCGGGGAGGCGCCTTTTGGTACAAATTCCACTTGTTTCTTATATAAATCTGCACAATAAGAATTTGGACACTACAAGTGGAATTATGTCAATAATAAATGTATATGTGTGTAGTAAGGTATAGTTTCAACCCCTTATTGGTAGAATGTTGACGTTAAAAATGTGTCGTTAGTGACCGTCAACACTAGAACGTCTTTTATTACGGGACGGAGGGAGTATTGGAGTGGAATCATTTTTTTGTTCTTTTCATCATTTTTTTTTTTTGGAAAATGAAAATGAAAATTTAAGGGATAAAATAAAATGATAGGGGAGGTAGGTACTTACCTCCATGGGGGTCCTCCCCAAGCTAGCCGATGGCCTCTCGGGTTAGGGGGTAGTACCCCATGTGGCGCCCGAGAACGCCATCATCGTGCCTCGTGCTCCTGCCGCCTCGTTCCGCCTCCTACGCTTGGTGTTGCGTGTACTGGCGATGGCGTTGATCGGAAACCTGCACAAAACCAAAGAGTGATCGCGCAATCTCACCTGTGCGGAGTTCCACATTCCCGAAGTCGGTGTTGATCTCTTGGAGCGCTCGGGATCCACCGTAGAGTGACGTCTTTGGTGGCATCCCTTCGAGTCGGAGGACACCGTGTGTGTGTCTCATGCCATGTTGACCCTCCCCCGCTTGGTCCGGATGAGGTGCGAACATCCCCTCATACCGGAAGGTGGGTGTGAGCCCGGGTTCAGCGTTGGTGTAAAGAACCCGGGCGGAGCATCGGTATGGGTGTAGGCCGTGGCATCTGTGAACCACTAGCCTCACCCGTAGCTCTCCTTCGTGATGACCTCGAGAAAGAAAACTCTCCGCGTGCTTCGCCTAGCTCAACTAGAGCGAAGGTGAGTGATGGGGGATTTATATAATGAGAGTTCCGGGTTAGGAGCAGTAATCTCATTTATATATCCCGAAAATAATAGATAATCTTCTCGTGGTCATTCTCATCAAATTTTATTATGTGCCCTTGCATCGTGTGATAATGAAATTTCCGGAGGTGGAGTATCTAGGTATGTGACATTCTCGCCTTGCAATGCACCAATGTTACTAGCAATCCTTGTCACAAGAGAGGTACAATAAACAGGTGTGGATTGTTTAAAATTGCTAAGCATGCATTTTATGATTTCTTTTACAGAGCAATCTTTCTCTTGTGAACTATGGCATAGAGGCATTGCATCTCAATATCTAAAAAAGACGGTGAAATTCATGCCTAGGAAACAAAGTTATGGCAATCCATTTTTGCATGAATTTCAATGTTGGATGATGTATGTTGGCATTAGAAGGACGAAACCTAGGATCTGTAGGAACTATGGTGGAGATCTCAATGAAAAAGGCGGCACGATTAAAATCTGTTAAAGCAACACTAAGTTTGTGAAACATTTCTTAGCATCAAAGCCTATGTGCCTAGCCGTTCTTGCCAAGTGTAATAGTAGTATTTACTAAAAAAGTCTCGAAACTAACACCCCGATCATGAACTTCCAAAGATCCTAAAAATTGGATGGTGAGGAGGCGAGAGCCCGGCTCATCCAGGGGAGCAATCCCGACCATCCGACGCTTTCCAAATGATGGGGAATTCGTTATCCATACCTAGTTTTTCGAGGACGTCGTTGGGGAAGCGAGGAGCGGGAGCGAAGTCTCGGTTCTTGAGGATGTTGTAGGCTTGCATCTCCCGTTCTCCTTCCAGTCGAGGTGCGGTGCATCGGCTTCCTCGATCGTCATCCCCGTGGGTGCTTGTTCTTGCTCTTGCTCTTGCGAGGGTGCGTCTTCTTCGTATGCTTCGGGCGTTGTCGAAGTGTGTACCCGAACTTCCTTGGGAAAGCCTTGCACTTCTTCTCACGCCCTTCTTGATCGCGTTTGCCGCTTTCCCCAACATGTTAGCGAACAAAAAAAATGAATGGAATGGAAACAAGTGCTTACTCTTGGAGAGAACTTGGGAGAGAGAACTTGTGAGAGAGAGAGTGTCTTTGGTGTTCTTGCACTAGAGCTTGGGAATGCTTTGTGGAGTGCAAGAAGTGAGCAAGTAGCAAAATGAGAGAGTGAGGGAGTGAGAATGAGAGGGGTGGAGAGCTCTCCCGCCACCTCGCGAATTTATAGCCCGATGCACCCCGACACTCGGGACGAGGGCAACGGCTAGCGCTTCGTGACCGTTTGGGTCCCGTGGACAGAGGCGCCGCTAGGGGCGGCCGCCCATCGCGGGCGGTCGGCCCCATCCCGGGCCCTCTTCGTCGCCCTGCTTTGGCGGTGTGTTCAAACGGTCGAATCCAACCGCCAGTGCAAGTGGTGCAACGATCGGGTTCGACCCAAACTTTGTTTTTTCATTTTCTCTCATTTTATAAATGTTTAAGAATTTTTTTTTTTTGGAATAAAGTTTTATTCGTAGTATGAAATCTTATCAATCTATTTATTTTATTTATATTATTATATTTTAATTGACATGGGAAATATGGCAATGGGATTAAAATATAAAAAGGAATTCTTTTAATATTAAAGAATAAAAAGGAAATGAATTAATTAAAGAGGTTTTGAATTCAAATACTAAAAAATAATTTAATATGAGGAAAATAAATTTATAGAAGGAAAATATTTATTTCTTACCTTTAGTGAAGCTTACCTTTAGGCCTGCTTCACACGCCATGCCTTCTTCGTATTTTTGGATGGTGACGTGGTAGGCGATGGCGACTTTATTTCTTCTTGAATCTTTTCGGGGGTTGCAGGGGTACGTTCCTCGTCCTTCTTGGCGAGAACAGTGTACGCTTCCTCTTTGGTTTTGTCTCTCCGCCCCTGCCTCGGGGTCCTTTCGCCTTTGATCGTTGTCTTTGCTTGGGGTTCAACCTTTTTTCTTTTTAAGGGATTTCTTCCGGTTGTATCCATTGAATAGGCATTGGACCACCTGTTCTTGAATTCGGAAGTCGACCCTTCCCTTGCCAACATGGATAGTAGCGTTTGTTGTGTAGAGGAACGGTCTCCCCAACAACAATGCTACGTGATCTTCTTCTCCCATGTCGACGACGATGAAGTCTGTGGGGACGTAGCTATCCTTCACCCTTACCAGAATGTCTCGAAGAATCCCTTCTGGCTTTATTACTGTTTGATCTGCCATTCTGAGTTTGGTCTTGGTGCGGGATAATGGGAAGTGTAGGAGTGTGTCATTGGCCTTCTTTGACATGATGTTGACACTTGCCCCTAGATCACAGTAGGCGTTGCCGAACGTGTATGGGCCTATTGAGCAGGTGATTGTTGGGCTCCCTGGATCCTCCTTCTTCTCTGCAAAAGGTGAGTCCACAACGACATCCGGTATAACCCGTTTACAGGTGTGGTTGTTTATTGTTACCATGTTAACGGATTCAATGGGGCCCTCAGATTCGGCTGAGTCCTTTCCCATGTTGGGTGCAACTGCAGCAGTTAATTGAGCTATTTGGGTTTCTATCATTTTATTAAAGCTCAACTGATTCTTTACTGCAGAAGATAGGGTTTCTAATTTTGTGTTTACATTTTCAAGCATTTTGTCATTGAAAGATAATTTCTTGTTTAGACTTTCATTAATCTTAGGTTGGCCATAAACTAAATCTTTCAAGGAGGGTTGATTGGAATTGAAATTGGAATTGTAATTCGAATTGAAAATGTTACCTCCTTGTGGGCGATTCTGATTGTTCCACCCATTGTTATTACCTGGACGAAATCCATTGTTGACGTAGGCTACTTCTTCTCTCAAGTTTCGGGACAAGAACTTCCTCTCCACAGACTTCACATGTCATATGTGAGTCCATGGGGAGTGTAGTACTGCTTGATGGAGCTTGGTCGCCCAGTCTTTTCACCAGAGATCGATCTTTGCAGCAAGCGGATCTGTCTCCTTTACTCGTGTGCATACCTTTCACGTGTTTTCGAGGGGCCCGTTCTTCTCCCCAGCCTTGGTTCTCGATCATCTTCTCGATGAGCGCCGCTTTCTCAACGGTGAGGGATAAGAACGCCCCTCCAGAAGAAAGATCTATGTGGCCCTTCGACATGGTCGTAAGACCATTGTAGAAGTTCTCAAGGACGAGCCACTTCTCCATGCCATGGTGCGGGCGGCGAGGATGTACTCTTGCGGCCTCTCCCACGCCTCTAGTATGGGTTCCATTGCCGTCTGGCTGAAAATTGGAAATTCTTGCCCGCAGGGCATTGGTTTTGCCCATTGGGAAGAACCTTGCGAGGAATGCGGTGGAGCATTTACTCCAAATGCCGACAAACCTCCTTGTCCTTGTAGAACCATTGCTTCGCTTTCCCCACAAGGGAGAAGGGAAACAAGCGAGCCCGACAGCATCCGGCTCAACGCCCCACGACGATTGTGTCGCACGTACTCCAAGAAGTTCGAGATGAGCATTTGCGCCCTCGCTTGGTAGTCCACGTAATGGACTTGCTTGTACCATCGTGATGAGGCCAGTCCTTATCTCAAAGTTCTTGTCGCCCAAGTTGACACGGGGCCAACTGACATTGCCCATGACGGGGACAGAGTAGTCACGGAGTGTCTTGGTGGCCATGAGTGTTGATGAAGATGGTACTTGGATGACAGGTGCAACCTCCTGGAGTGATGACAGGAGGAGTGGCCCGAGCCCGACTCCTTTTGAGCAAAATTTCTCTCGGATCGCCGACGGTTATTCGGCAGGTTGCGACCAGTCATACACTATCCCCTCGCTTTTCATCCACAACAGAAGAAAACAAAAAGAGTTACCCCGCAAAGATTAGGGGCTATCATCCATACATGTGGTTATGATCATTAATATTTTTTTTTTTAACCTTGCCCTCCCGCAAGAACGGCGCCGAAATGCTTATTGACATTTCTTAGCGCAATCACTAGAGACAGTATAAAAACCTATCCCCGCAACGGCGCCGAAATGCTTGTTGGCGTTTCTTAACGCAATCACTAAGAATAAATATTATCCTTAATGATAACGCCGAGAGCCGCGTCGGGTGATAGATAAATTGAATATTGCAAGGGTCAACTTGCAAGCGCACGGATCTATCATCATAGCATTTCACCCGGAGTATTCGGGTATCGCTCATTTATATTTTCCCATGGGAAGGCAGGGTTTAGATTTAATATGATGATGATAGCCCACAATGTATGTATGGATAGCCACTAATCATATACAGGGGTAAGTGACGATAATATTGGAGATAGTGGTGACACACACACTTCTTGAGCACTAGAAGGAATAAATAGAAAATAACATTAAAGGGAAAATCTATGTTGAGTTGGCTATTCTAATATCGCCAATGCGCCGGACTATAGTCTACATATGTCATTCATGGTTCATAGCGTAGATGGGCTAAAGTGATGAGGAGATGCCCGCGGCTGGTATATGCCAGCCGGTGACACTTGATAGGACTCCAACCCAACACCCGGACGTGGAGGAGTGCGAAGGACGAACAGAGTTGTCACCTCTCGCCGCCTACCTCACTACCGTGGGATGCCGGCATTTCCCGATGATTCTCTATAGACCTAAGCACCACGCTTTACGTTTATAGAGAACTACCTAAACCCCCTCGGTACCCCGACCCTACGGATCGACAGGCAAGAGTAAAGGCAAACCCCAAGGTACACTGACCATCATCACTCGAACTTAGTTCTACTACGTTCCAAGAATAAAATATGATTCAATTAGCCTAAAGTTAGTCATGTTAATTATCACATTATACTAACTATACTCTAGTTGGCATAATATGAATATAACATGAGGGTAACTATACTCTAGTTCATATGCATTGCGATATAAATAATGAGACTTGAATAAAGGAAAGAACTTCATAGTAAATTTACCAAAAGATACTTCCAAGGAGACAAGCCCTCCTTGAAGCTTTGCCTAACTCGAATCCTACTACTAAACTAATGAAGTGGAGAGAGTAGAGCTCAAGGTAAGGATGTAACAATGTGTAATGTGTTGTGTGTGAGTGTGTGTGTGTGTGTGTGTCACAAGTGAGGAGTGCCTCTCTTTATATAGTGGAGAGGAGGAGGGAATGGAGGGCTCTCCTTGCTTCGAGCTATTCTTGGCGGAACGAAACTTTGCACCGCATGCAACCGCCGCTTGAAGATCGCTCCCAAACCGCCAGAGAAAGGGCGGAACTTTGGCCGAAAAAATGCGCCGCCGCCGCCGTGGGCCGGTCGGCCCTGGCTTTGGGCCTCCCGCCCCGCCTTCTCCCCGTCGCGCGTTTTGTCGCCCATATGTTGGGCCTATCGTGGTGCATGGGCCAAAATGTGCGCGGGGTTTGGATCTCTTGCTCAATCCACTCCTTGGCGTCTTTTATTCAATGCGCTTTCTAATTTATTTGGCGACTTTGTACTTAAGTTTCCACTTTTATACCGCAAGGCATAATTTCTACGAATACAAGTGGAACTAGGTTAGAAGTAAAGGCATATGCATCATAAGTTTGCCCCTTTCTCATGAATTAGATATAAGTTGGCGGTATAATATACTTTTCGATAATGACCGCCAACAAATCACCGCAACGCCGAGCACTAATTGCGGACCGAACACCGCCATCGGAGTCATTCGGCTAACAAGCTAGTTGTTCGCAAACTAATCCAGCCCGCCGCATGTTGTTCCGCCTCCTCAGAACTAACCCGAAAGCATAAAACCAATATTCGGTCCAATCCGGCCCACTTGTTCCGAAGGCGTGAATCAAGCGCCAAGAACCGATTTACCCTTCCGAGGAATGGCGGAAGGTATAAGCCCCAAACCGCACTTCACGGTGCTCTCCGGCCCTCCGGTCCTGAATCTTATTTGATTTGCAATGACAATCATAAAATTTCGCAAAGGTGTCAACACACAATGGGGCACCCATCATCTTCAACGCCATCACAAAAGCACCCATCCGAGATATAGAGTTTGGAGTAAGATGGTGAAGCTGCAAATCAAATCTCTCAAGCACCATGGCGACGGCGTGCTCGCACGTAAAACCGAAGCCCAAACCACAAAGAAATCCTTGAACACCAAAGCTTCGGTAGGCTTCGTGCTTGGAACACCATCTCCATCCGTGCATGGCAAAGCGAGCGAGTCTTCGAATCCATATAGCCTTTACGAACATAATCATCAAGGTCCTCCTCCGAAACACGAGACGGACCAGCCCAATACACCAATCTCTTTGCTTTTGGTCCTTGCCTCTCTCCCGAGCCTTACGCCTCGAAAGCAAAGCTTTCGCCGTCGAAACCTTCAATATCAACAAACTCATTCTCGTCGACATGATCCATAGCTTGCTCAACGGGATTCGTGACTCGCTTTATCGGTATCGAGCGTAAAAGTTTTCTCCAAAGACACACTACTGAAGAAAACATTTCTAGATCAACTTCAGGCCGTTCCCTCCGCCCCCTTTCCGACCAAACCCACCGCCAAGAACCGAACTCGAAAAAGAAGTTGAAGTCGACATCAAGTAAAATATGAACCTAAGGTGTGCAAAAACAAAATAAAAAAGAAGACCGAAATATAAACATTGAGAACCAAAGCAATTGCAGAATAAAATTCTATTCCTAAGACAAATAGTACCTTAATAAACGAAAGCGAGGAAGTCCGAAATCGCTTCAACTCGAACGCCCAACCGAATCGCGAGAAGAGAGAGCACGCCATAATCCGAGGCAAGTGAGAAGGGGACGAGTCCCCGCCTTGCGCCAGAGGGGGGCTACTTATAGCCCAAGGGGCTCGCCTTTTCGGGTAAGAGCCACGACGCCAGTTCTTGGGCACGCGCCCCGATGCCAAAGGGGGAGGCGACGCTTCGACGCCAAACAAATAACCGTTGCTTGGCGCTAGGCCACGCTTCGCTCAAAAAAAAAAAAATAAATAAATATATAATAATAATAAATACATAAATAAAAAATATATAAATAAATAAATAATAATAATGATAATAAAATAATAATAAAAATAATAAACAAAAATTATCATTACGGGAAGTTCGGCCTTCCTCGCTTTTGTGGAGGATGTTTCGATGGACCGAATGGAAGTTCGACACTAAGCAAAAATCAAGAGAAAATTTGGTTTTCGCCCGATGCCGAGGGGCTACCGCTTGGGGGCGGGCTAGATGTTAGTCACCCCCTATTCGGTCCCGTGAAATCCACCGGGGCCGAAAAGCGGGATATTCGGCAAGCAAGGGAAAGCGAGGGAACACGCCGCTCCCCACCGCCGAAGCCTCTCGCTTTGCCGTGCCGGTTGGGAGCCCGCGGACCGAATGGCGACTTGTGCTGTCACCGAATGACGTGTTTTCGGTTCCGTATGGTTTCTTTCACCCCGTCATATGTTTGTCTTGAGCAGGCGTAAACCGAATAAAGACGCCCTCCATGGTGGGCCTAGGCAAGCGGCTGTCCCCTTGGAGTAGTTGGGGACCAAGGCAGGAAAGGACCGGGCGCCCACGCCCCGAAGAGAATATTCCGGGAATCGGAGTAGGTAGAGGGGCATTTTGGTCATGTAAAGCCAACGGGCGGGTATAAATAACGCTCATCGCGGCATTGTAAAGGACGGATGGAACTTTAATACAGAGAGTGTTCTGGTTTCATTCAGCATTCGGTGTCTTTCCTCAGCCAACTCGGAGAGTTCGGCGACCCGGGTCCTGTACTTTCGATGCAGGTCAACAAAATTCAAAATAGTATTTATAATTTGCAAAGCTGCTTTGAGAGTAGGGGGTGCAAATGCAACCTCCCTAGAAATGTCCAAACAGTAATTTTGTCACCTCCTACATAACATGTATATGCGCCCACATGGAAAGAGAACCTCCCTCTAATTTGAGATCAATGGCATCCACTGAGGAATGGTTTCCCGTTCTTAGTAACTTCTATGAAAAGTAAGCAGGTAAGTCCAGCAATCTATTCACTGATGCTGTTATTTTCTGAAGTTTTCAAATACAAGGAGACTCCAGTACGAGTGTACTGTTTGGGAAGATTTTTTTTAATCAAAACTTATGCATAACCCAGTACTCAGCAGTCACCTATATAACTATAAAGCAGGGAACAGTGGCATTTTCTCTGCAATTTGAATGACTCAACATGCTCAGATTTATAAGCCTTGCCTATTGCGAGTACATATCAACATTTATTGCATCTTTAGCATAATTACAGGGTTTTCTGGGCCACACATATATGGAGTCCGTGAGAAGAATCATCTACAGCCTGGGCTCTATAAAATTCAGCCTTATCCAATGCAAACAAGCATCTCTTGTGGCTGCCAAGAAATACTCACCAGTAGATTACACAAGTTATTCACTTCTTATTTCCATGGACCACCGTTCATAGATGTCAGCAGTTGTCAGTACTATTCTCATCCAAATTTCCAGTTTTGCCCAGTATAAAACTCATTGGACAACAATAATGTTGCTTCCCTTCAAGTAGACATTGGTTTCTGGTTTACTAATCAGCAAGCAAAGTAACTCAATCAGGTAGGGAAAAGGGATTCTCCAAGTGGATCAGTAGGCTGCAAGCCTGCAACAATGTGTGGCTTAGTCAAATTAAGCTAGGCTATTCCAATTCAACCGAGAAACTGGAGCACTTTTTTTTTGGCAAGCCCTGGATCGGGCAGAATGAGAGGGAGGAAAGAAACGTACGTGTACTGCTTGCTGTTGCCCTGCAGCTGACGCTGCTCGCCTTCCCCTTCCATCTAATTCGCCTCATCCACCAAAACCACCACCGGCTGCTGCTGACGACAGACCTTGCTCCGCGATGCCATGAGGGCCAGCGGCGGAGAGGGTGGGCGACCGAATCAGCTTCGCCTTCCCAGCAGCTGGGTCCGGTCGGGCATGGCCACGGTGGCGGTGCCTGGACTGTTGGCGAGCTGCACCGAGCCCACGCGGTCCCCGGGCCGACCGTGGGCTCAGGCGAGAGGCAGGCCGTTGCATGCTTGCCACGCACACAGGCCCGGCTGAAACGACCCAGCGCACGGCCGCAACCGCGGCATGGTCGCTGGGCGGGCCGGGACCCCACCCTCACCGGGGCGGCCGGGAACGCCACGGCCCGCACCCCGCCCACGCCGGGGGAGGGACGCTCGGGAGTCACCGCGAGCGGGTCGCACTATCCGACTCGATGGCTAAGCGGGTGAGACACCGCCCGCTATGACCCGTATCGAATGGACCGCATCGCGTGAACACTTTCGATCCAACGGCTCCACAGGTTAGCGGGCGACGCCGCCCGATCCGTTAGCCCGCTTTTTGTGCTGAAATCGTATATAGAAGATTTTTGAATGCTCCGACAACCTCCTTTCTTCGACGGGAGTACAAATGTTGTTCCGTTGTTTCCTTCCCCTTCGCTTGTGTGTCCCTACCGTTGTGTATGTTCTTGTTCGACCCTCGCCGGCCAGTGTGTCAAGGTGTCGCCACTTTATCTATACTATAATTGAATTCTCAAATAAACGTCCCCCGCTGAGAGATCTAACCTTCAAGCAACCTAGCCAATTGCACACGTAAAACTCTCTCAATTAAAATCAAGAGCTCATGAAACAACTACATCGTAATCAAGGGTTGAGATCGAAAGTTTGACCGAGGCATCTTACACCCTCATCTCCCGGACCGCGCTTCTCACCGCCTCGACGATCGAGCAAAGCATTCGAAGCACCAAGAAAACACCGAACAAAAAAAAAAAAATTAGAAAGAAACCATTCCACCCGAGATGCCGCACCCATTCCACCCAGGCGTGACTCCCCGGCCGCTCGTGCATCTCTCTCTTCCTCTCGCCTAAACCCTAGATCGAGGCCGAGACGAGGCAGGAGGCGCGGCCGGCTGGGCGGATGTTGACGGTGGATAACGTCAACATTTTATAGTTAAATAAACATATAAAGGATGATATCACTAGAGTCTAGGGTTTGATTCTAACGGATTCCACGAGTTTTGGTGCTCTCACTTATTTTGCAGGTTAGGTAATTTTTCACTGATTAGAGTGTACCATTGCGAAGAGCTCATCGAGACGATCGAAACAGATATATCATTCGCCACATTTGGAGTTCAGAATCAAAAGATATGAATCACGACCATTAGTATAAATTGAAAGGATATAGAAGACACTAGAAGACACCACGCTGAAGATGGAGCCAATCTGGCATTGAGCCAGGGCGCCCCGCCCCCAAGGCCCGCCGCCCCGCCCGCTCCCGGTGATGACATGTGTCCGGCTTCTAGAATCTTCTTCTAACCGACCTTGAGATCCAATCTAGGTCGTCCAATGAAGTTGGTTTGATCCAAGGGCTGAGATTCATCCTATGGGGCTATATAAGCAGAGGCAGACCACCCCCTGAAACCCTAATTCATTAGTTCTAATTCATTGTCTCTTGATCTATTGATCATAGAGGTGTCCCAATGTGAGGACAACCTCTCTACAATGTAATTAGATCTAGATACCTTCAATGTAGTAGATTAGATCTAGTTGAGAGTTAGGGAGAGCGGAGCTGCGGTCCGGTTCTGGAGAAGTCTTCAAAGTTTGGTATGTCTTTGTATCTTTACTTTACTAGACTTATGCTTTAATATATTTATCTTCTCTATTTACTTTTACGCCTTTCATATATATGGTTAGTATAGTATTTATGCCATTGCATGGGATCTTTGCTCGTATTGAGTGCTCTAGTTATTCACGGTAGCTAGAGTAGTAATCTATAGTATAGACATGGCGTTTAGACTATAGGTTACCTGAGGTTGCGCTCAACCCTCTGGTTAGTTGTGGTAGCCCCAGGGGTGACAGCTCTATCAGGCCATTGTAATCCACCACATTAGGGTTGATGTTCGTAGAGCTCTCGGCGGCCTTCCCCAACTACTCCTTCCCAGTCTTTCTCAAGAGTTGGAAAGGTACTGGCTGCTCCAAAGTGTTTTTGTATGATTGCTATATCTATCCAAGATTTAGTTACCTTAGAACCAAAGTAATAGAGAAGTACTTAGGAACCTTTATCTCTCCTGTTGTCTTCTTAATTAGCTAAACTACTCATTTATTATAGTACTCTCTTTTATTGTTATTATTCATAGATTTCTTTTTATGCATTTTTATTATTAGTTTATCATTTACCAACTCACTTTAGTTTAGTTGGTTTGCTAAGTTAGTAGATACATGATCGTGAGTTATTAGATTCTTTAACCAAAGCTTCCCTATGGATACGATACTCTAGAATACTCCTAGGGAAAAGCTACAATGGTGTTCTGTGCGCTTGCAGGATCTTTAATATTCTTTTAGCACTTAACAAACATCAACGAGCTTTTTGGCGCCGTTACCGGGGAAGCAATTGGCGTAAAGATTTTAATAATGATCTTGATGTCTGCTAATTTAGTATATCACAAGCTTTAGTAGGATTACCCCTGCTTACGTTGAGTTATGGAATAAACAGGACAACAGATGTCGTTGCGACCTTCCGGCAAGATTCCACAAGAAAAGGAAAGAAGAAGAAATATTGAAGAACCCAGGGTGCCTGATCATTCAAGATTTCATCAACATTGGAACCCCGTAATCTCAAAGGTTTGTCTATATATATATTGTTCTAACCATGTGTAGATTGGTGAAGAAGTCGCCATCACAAGAATTCAAATCATATCTCAAGTGACGAATATAGAAGCCGCACAAAGATGGTAAGTATGATCAAGAAAGGTGAGATAGTCTTGCTCATGGACTTTAAACTTATTGAGTAATTATCATTTAATTTCTTGTATTTCATTGCATGTTTACTTTGATTAATTCATGCATTCCCTCCATTTAGTTTATGTTTTCCTATATTAAATCCACTTTGCATGTTTAGTTTCTTACATGCATTCATGTCATTTGCATCTAATAGAAATAAATAAATAAATAGATAAATAAATAATAGTTTTCACCATGATCATATTCTTTCATCTTTATTTGAGTAAATCTCTACAAAGGCTTTTTATGTTACCTTTGTTTGCTATAGTATGCTTTGGTTTGGAAATACTTCATGAGTACTTCCAAAGGCTTTTAAATTAAGCGTGGTGCTTAGGTTAGAATGCCTTTCTTAATTAAGTTAGACATGGAGTCTAGTTTGCTTATTGAACTGAAAATTGCTAGTGTAGACACTGGTTATTTTGTTGGGCTAACCCCATGAGAAAATTCCCAAATCCAATTCGGGTAAGTCAAGAGATGAACTCATATTTGAGATGAAGTAAGGCATATGATGAACTCTAACAACTTTGCAAAAAGATCTGTAAGTATCAAATTCATGCACTTTGTCTTTTGCTACAAGTTACATTTGCCTTAAACCATGCTAGAGTGTAGCTACAAGTAAAATTTATTATAAATCATGTTAAACCTATGCTAAAGTGATTCAAGAATTATCTTTTCATTAGCATAGATGAAAATATATATTTATCTCATGTTTACTTTTATATATTTTTTTTATCTTATGTTATGAAAAGAAAAGAATAAAAAATTATGGGCACATAAAGGTTCACTTATAAGAAAATAAAAAAGTGAGCATATGAAGATTCATATGTATATATATAATAAAATGTTCTTAGGACAAGTTCCCTTCGGGTATTCTTGGTCACTAACCATTGCAGGGATAAGATTTAAGAGCAAAGGATGAACAATGTCTAAGGACATGGGAGTTACAACACACTCGAGGGATGATTCAACAACACACTTGACTTCAAGTGTCGAGCGATGGCAAGGTGCAAGCTTGGGGGGAGGAAGGCCGACACCAATAAGATGATCCCGACGTGCTCCTCCTCACATGCTCCAAATACTTCGACACGATGGTTTGCAATCCCTCTACTCACTATTACTTTATCTCTATAAGTTTTAATGCTTTCACAAATGCTATAATAAAAATCAAACTTAAGATGCAAAATAAAAATCAAACCTTTAGAAAAAAATAGTGTTGAATAAATATTCTATGCTAATTAATCAACCAAAACTTTTCAATAACATAGAAAGTGACCTTTAGCTCAGAATAACACTACTCTTGCTATTACTTGTATATTCCTTCAGGTATGTGTTGTCCACTAATGCTGCAGGAATAAAAAGAAAAGCAAAAAGGTCCGAGAACAGTCAAAAAAGAAACGTAAGGTGGCTTGACAAAAGGACAAAGAAGAAGTGGAACATAGGAGACAAGTCTGTTAATGAACAAGATACGCTAGAAGCCCATTAAGGAAAAACTTCAAGAGGGAAGGAAAGAACGTCCCAACAACAAAAGGTAACATCTTAAGGTAAGTAGGCAATATTTCCTTTGGCTCAATTATGCATATAACTAAATAAACAAACATGTTAGAGTTACAACTTTACTTGATATAAACTAACTAACTTAACATGTCCCGATCATTAAAGTTTGTTCATAGCATTACTCTCTTGATCTCATAGTCTTGACCTTATGAGCTAAAATATTACTTTATCTTTGGAAGATCGTAGTTATTCATATTTACTGCATAGCTTATTTACTTCCTTGCATTGCATAATCATTTTCCCTTAGCATATTTACATTAGTACTGCATTAGAAAAGAAAATAAAAATATTTGATTGCTGCATTTGCATTGAAAAACTCTAAACCCCATGTAAGTAATTTTGTGGTGTGTAACAACCCGCAAGGATATTCACCGTGGTGGCATAAAAGATAAAATAAATATGCATTCATCTAGTTGCATTTTCTGCATCATAGTTCTTTGTATGCATATAAATACATGAAACTTTTAAAAATATATTGAGAAGAGAAATCCTGCTGAAATTCTGCTTAGAATAATCATGATATATCTTAGAAAGCTCTAGGCAACTAAGGCCTAAATGGTCAACCACTAACGCTTAATCGCCATGAGCTTTGTTGTCTATTTGAGTTTCAACAGAATTGTGAGACATGACAAAAAGGAGGCGTTTGACCACCCGACAGAGCACTCATTCAACAATCATCATCATCAATGCTCCATCAAGGGAGGACGACATCACCTCAATCTGTCTACCTTATTACAAAGACCGACATTACTTCAATCGCCTTGGGGGAGAGCAACCCTAGTTATCGAGATAAGTATTTCTTTACTTTAATTTAATTATTATTAGCTTATTTATATTATTGTTTGCTTTAAAAAGAAATAAAAAGATGCATAATGGATTAAATCAAATAAAATTTTGTCTTAGTTATATATATATTAAGGTGTGGTTAATAAATTTAGAGTTAGAATAAATTTGCTTTGGAAATGATGAATAGTTGCTTTGCTCTAATTTCTTTTAAGTACCTTTATTTTAAATTAAAATTCCTCTGATGTTTTGATACACTTGTTTTGATCTAAGATTTGTTCTAAACCTGAACTTATGGGTATCATATACTTGATCTAAGTCTAAGTAATTGGGGTATATGATATGAGAAAGTCCGAGTATTTATTTATCTTGTCCTTAGTGAAACTATAATTATAGAGATTTATCTTTTAAAAATTTAAAATCTTACATGATGAGCTCTTGTTTGGCAAAGTGTTAAATTCCTACTAAAGCCATATATCTGATATTTAGATTAGGACAACTTACGCTACATACACCGCTAGCTTTGAGTTGAGTAGATCAAGCTTTGCCGATACCTGTGAGAGTTCGGTCATGAAAAATCAAGATTTATCCACACACCATCCACATATATTCATATGCATTGTTCCTACACTGGGAATAGATGTAACATCATTCTTTTTCCATCTAGATCTACTTGCAATTGTTTTATTCCTACACTGGGAATAAATAACATAAATAAACTATAGGAATCCCCCCGAATATTTACTCCAAATATTCTTGTTGCTATCTCTCAAAAGTTTATCACGATAAAGAGATTTGGGTTGCTACTTAAAAAAAAAGAGAGTGAAAAAAAGGTATAAGTGTCTACGCTATTAAAAACAATGGGTACTTAGATGCCCACCTCTCTATAAAAAAAAAAAAAAAAAAAAAAAAAGAAAAGAAGGTGTGCAGCCCAAATTATCTCAAAATTTCCAATGTTCCAAGAGAGATAAATTTATTCTTTAAAGGAGTAAAAAGTAGAATTAGTTTTAGCCACCAAAGATATACACCTATCCACCATATTCCATACACATGCATTCTTATTTTGATTGGCTAAACTCTCTATGGATCCATTGTTTGACTTATAATATACTTATTTACAAGTATGCTATATTTTTAAGAGTGCCACTCCTATGAGCTCCATATAAGCCTTATTTAGAGAGTGAGTGAGTAAAAGAGAGATAGAGGAAAGGCTTAATATATTCTCGCCTTAATCCAATACTACATATTTAAGAGAGAAGGCATAACACTATTATTGCCTTAGTGAGGATCCATAAATACCACATATTGAGAGACCGAGAGTGCCAAACAATAAAAAGCTCGAAGTTTTATTTAAAAACTTATAAAAACTCGATATTGGTTGATCGAAGACTTTAGACATAGTGCTTGACTTGATTGTTCTGTCTTTGAATTACTCAAGACCCAAGTGAAAGTTAAAAAGCCCCATGGTTAAAGGTAATATGGGTGAGTTTGAAGTCAAAATAATTGTTATCTAATCCAGAGTAGAGTTTTTGTTTAAAAGCATGTGTACTTTTTAAGAATGAAAGCATTGAAGCAACTCCTGATCTAAGTTTATTATTAATAAATAGTTTTACTAAGGGAGTAGCAAAGGGTAAGCTTAGGGGAGTTGTTGACGGTGGATAACGTCAATATTTTATAGTTAAATAAACATATAAAAGGATGATATCACTAGAGTCTAGGATTTGATTCTAAATGTGGTCTCATGAGTTTTGGTGCTCTCACTTATTTTGCAGGTTAGGTAATTTTTCACCGATTAGAGTGCACCATTATGAAGAGCTCGTCGAGACGATCAAAAAACAGATATATCATTTGCCACATTTAGAGTCCGTAATCAAAAGATATGAATCACGACCATTAGTATAAATTGGAAGGATCTAGAAGACACTAGAAGACACCACGTTGAAGATGGGGCCCATCTCGGCATTGAGCCGTGGCGCCCGCCCCTAAGGTCTAGGGCGCCCGCCCTACTCGTGACGACATGTGTCCGGCTTCGAATCTTCTTCTAACCGACCTTGAGATCTAATCTAGGCCATCCAATGAAGTCGCTTTTGATCCAAGGGCCGAGATTCATCCTATGGGGCTATAAAAAAGCAGAGGCGACTACCCCTCGAAACCCTAATTCATTAGTTCTAATTCATTGTCTCTTAATCTATTGATCATAGAAGTGTCCAAAGATATACACCTATCCACCATATTCCATACACATGCATTCTTGTTTTGATTGGCTAAACTCTCTATGGATCCATTGTTTGACTTACAATATACTTATTTGCAAGTATGCTATATTTTTAAGAGTGCCACTCCTATGAGCTCCATATAAGCCTTATTTAGAGAGTGAGTGAGTAAAAGAGAGATAGAGGAAAGGCTTCATATATTCTGCCTTAATCCAATACTACATATTTAAGAGAGAAGACATAACACTATTATTGCCTTAGTGAGGATCTATAAATACCACATATTGAGAGATTGAGAGTGTCAAACAATAAAAAGCTCTGAGTGTTATTTGAAAACTTATAAAAACTCGATATTGGTTGATCGAAGACTTGAGACATAGTGCTTGACTTGATTGTTCTCTTTTGAATTACTCAAGACCCAAGTGAAAGTTAAAAAGCCCCATGGTTAAAGGTAATATGGGTGAGTTTGAAGTCGAATGATTGTTATCTAATCCGGTTTAGAGTTTTTGTTTAAAAGCATGTTTACTTTTTAAGAATGAAAGCATTGAAGCAACTCCCGATCCAAGTTTATTATTAATAAATAGTTTTGCTAAGGGACTAGCAAAGGGTAAGCTTGGGAGAGCTTGTTGACGGTGGATAACGTCAACATTTTATAGTTAAATAAACATATAAAAGGATGATATCACTAGAGTCTAGGGTTTGATTCTAACGGATTCCATGAGTTTTGGTGCTCTCACTTATTTTTTGCAGGTTGGGTAATTTTTCACCGATTAGAGTGCACCATTGCGAAGAGCTCGTCGAGACGATTGAAATAGATATATCATTTGCCATATTTGGAGTCCAGAATCAAAAGATATGAATCACGACCATTAGTATAAATTGGAAGGATCTAGAAGACACTAGAAGACACCAAGTCAAGATGGGGCCCATCCGGCATTGAGCTAGGGCGCCGCCCCTTTCTCCGTGACGACACGTGTCCGGCTTCTGGAATCTTCTTCTAACCGACCTTGAGATCCAATCTAAGCCGCCCAATAAAGTCTGCTTTGATCCAAGGGCCGAGATTCATCCTATGGGGCTATATAAGCAGAGGCAGACCACCCCCCTGAAACCCTAATTCATTAGTTCTAATTCATTGTCTCTTGATCTATTGCTCATAGAGGTGTCCCAATGTGAGGACAACCTCTCTACAATGTAATTAGATCTAGATACCTTCAATGTAGTAGATTAGATCTAGTTGAGAGTTAGGGAGAGCGGAGCTGCGCTCCGGTTCTTTAGAAGTCTTCAGAGTTTGGTATGTCTTTGTATCTTTACTTTACTAGACTTATGTTTTAATATATTTATCTTCTCTATTTACTTTTATGCCTTTCATATATATATGGTTAGTATAGTATTTATGCGATTGCATGAGATCTTTACTCGTATTGAGTGCTCTAGTTATTCGCGGTAGCTAGAGTAGTAATCTATAGTATAGACATGGTGTTAGACTATAGGTTACCTGAGGTTGCGCTCAACCCTCTGGTTAGTTGTGGTAACCCTGGGGTGACAGCTCTGTCAGGCCTTTGTAATCCACCACGATAGGGTTGATGTTCGTAGAGCTCTCGGCAGCCTTCCCCCAACTACTCCTTCCCAGTCTTTCTCGAGAGTTGGAAAGGTACTGCTGCTCCAAAGTGTTTTTGTGTGATTGCTATACTATCCAAGATTTAGTTACCTTAGAACCAAAGTAATAGAGAAGTATTTAGGAACCTTTATCTCCCGTTGTCTTCTTAATTAGCTAAACTATTCATTTATTATAGTATTCTCTTTAGTGTTATTATTCATAGATTTCTTTTTATGTATTTTTAGATTCTTTAATAAATGTGAGTTATTAGATTCTTTAACCAAAGCTTTCCAAAGGATACGATACTCTAGAATACTCCTAGGAAAAGCTACAATGGTGGTGTTACGTGGCGCTGCGTAATCTTTTAATATTCTTTTAGCACTTAACAAACATCATCAAATGGACTCCATCCAGGGCGTGGCCTGCTCTGCCGTGGGCATGGCCGGAGGAGGAGCCGCCTCCCAGCCCAGAGGCGGCCCGGCTCGCGGTCTCCAGGGGGCGCGGCCGGCAAAACAGCCTCTCCAGTGAGCGCCCGGCCGTGGGTCGGCCGTGGACGGGCGCACGGCCATCGCCACCATGGGCAACCCCACCGCGGCCGGCCCGTGGGACGGGATGCCGACGCAGCCGGAATGTGGAGGGAGCTGTTGCGGGCCGCCGGGCCGTCCGGAGAAGTCGAACCGGAGAAGCCGGACGCATTCGCGAGGAGCTGGCCAAGGAGCAGGGCGGCGCGGGTGCGCAGCCCCGGGCTGCTGCCCACCGTGGTGATCAAGGGAGCGGTACATCATCCTGCCTCTCCCGCTATCTGCTGTTATGGTTCTGACCATCTCATTTGATAGGAAGAAGATCTCGGAGAGCAAAGACATCCGTACATGATAGCCGGCCGCGTGTCAAGATCGATGGTAAGTGATCCAGTTCACACCGAATTTGGCTGTTTTCGTATTTGGGTTGTTGAAAGGTGCCTGCGTTTAGGGATTGTGTAACTCAGTTCTAAATTAGTTGCACCTGATGTTGTGCTGGGGTCGATATTTTACAATGCTCGGACATCTCGATTTAGTGTTCTAAAGCTGCACATCGAAGCGGTTTCGATTGCTAGGAAATTAGAGTTATGCAAGCATTCACTGACTATTTAACTGATGCAAACTGATGAGGCCCTGCTGTTCATTGGTTTTTGGATCCTCCATGGTAAACAATTTTTTGAAGTTTTAGCTAAATTTATAGCTCGCAAACTTAAGCACAGCTGAAAGCATATTCTGTAAACGCCTTTCATTGTATACAGAAAAAAAGGCATGTTCAGTTAACCTCATAAAGGAGAGTTATTTCTATGGCTTTAGGACAGTGTTTGATTTGCAGCATAGCCTAGGTATGAATCGGAGGGGATGATCAACTGGTACCTTTATTTGATATGTTTTTACCTGTTTCAACCTTATTTTCAGCAGTTGTCAAAAAAAAAACCCCTTATTTTCAGCAAGTAAATAAAATCAATTATGAAGCAAAAAACCTGAATATGTCTCTCTGTGATAATTCCACGGAGTGCATTAAAGCTTGTAACTGTAAACACAGAGTGCATTTGCATGGGACAGGTATGATCTTTTTCTGCCATATCTCTGTGTGATAATTCCACAAGTAAACACTATTTATTTTGTGAAACTGGGCTGCTGTTTATGTTTGGTGAAGTTGACGAATTCTAGCGGGCTAAATTGAGAAAGAATTCAGATCTGACAAGAAGCTTCAGGTCTAATTTGCGAGTGATTAATGACTATGAAAAGTTCACATCAGTAAGGAAACAATCATAACACAAGCTAACATATTTTTGAGGGGTTTTCCTTGTGAATTGTGATGAATGATAATCTGTCCAGAACTGGGAGTTAACATTCTGTTGTGATCACCTTTTCTGTCATTAATGTTTTCAAACACTTTATTTTTTGGCACTTCCTCAGAATATTTTTTGTGTGGCTGCTAGCCTATTTCAGCCCTCTAGAACCTTTGTGGACTGTATCCGTGTTGATACTATTTTCCATATTTGTTAATAGACAAAGAAATTGTTCGGGAAACTGTCAAGGATTTGAAGCTCATCAATGCTGGAACGATGCTAGAGAATAGTAAAACGCTCACTCAATCTTAGTCAAATATTTTGGGCCTTGAATTCTTTATGCAACTTGTGACTTAAGAATTGGATTTGGATTTTGCTTTTCTATCATTTTTTTTAGAACAACTTTTCTATCCTTAGTGTTGTTGTTGTTTCTGTGGCAGGAGCTGATGGTGACTCCCAAGATGAAAACCATGCTTTTCTCATGCTGATTTAACTACTATCATGTCTTCCCATCAGTTGAGGAAAATGCAAGGTCCCCAAACGTGCTCCATGTACCTTGCGACTTGTGGTATGCTACTAAGGGATACCTGTGCACGTACTTAATATGCTGAATGATTTGAAAAGCCAGATAGGAAAGGGCCAGTCCGACCGGATGGCGAGAGAATTGGCTGGAACGCTCTGTCGTCTGGTCAGCTCAAAATCAACTCTGATGGCTCTTTTTCGTTCAGGAAACAATGCAGGGTAGCTGGGGCTTCATTGTTCGTGATCGTGACCATGATGGTGAAGCGGTGCTTGCAGGTGCTGGTTACCTAGGATAAATTCCAGATGCGCTTACTTCCGAAGCTGCAGCGTGTGCTCAGGCATTGCAAGCAGCTACAATTTCACGTGTGCAAGTTGAGGTGCACTCGACAGTTCTTGAGAAAGCTCCCCAAACGTGCTCCATGGACCTTGCGACTTGTGGTATGCTACTAAGGGACACCAGTGCATTATTGAACGAACATTTTGTTTTCTGTAAAATTATCTCTGCCTAGAGCTTGTAATGTAATAGCACATAATTTAGCAAAGCTGGCTTTGAGATGGGACCGGGGTGAATGCCATGTCTGGGGCAAGCCCCTCCTAGAATCTGCAATGACCTTGTTTGCTCGCTATGTTTTCGAGCCTATGTTTCTAATAGAAAGGCCATAGAGCCTGGGTTTGCAAAAAAAAACGTTGAGCCTAATGGTCATATACAATTGCGAGAAACTTGAATTATAGTATAGATATCGTCGTTTGGTTGTATTTATGTGCACCCCTAAAAATAAAGCTGTAGCATTAGCACGGGCCCTATACTAGTTACTAGTAGCATGCAAAATCCTTGAAAATATGTTTAGAGCTCCATGATCAATAAAAAGTGTACTAACTGATTAGGATCATCCGTTGCAAGTTTGTGACTGAGCCCAGAGCAGTTGGTACAATCCTTTCACCTGGATGTTCGTGTGATTATTGGGTAATTTTCGGCAGGCTGCTGGTGCAAACACTGGACATCAGCAGAAGAGCAGTGGGGATTGGTGGCTTCTCAGTATCAATCCAAGTGAGACGCAGCTCTGCTCTGCTCTACTCTATTTTTTCTTGGTTCCTCAGATAATTGCAACAGACTAGCCCATTATATTTAGCCATCCAGCACCGAGGACATCGACGAAGTCGCTCCGCGGAGGGCCTGTGCAGCGCCAAGAGCTACGCCAAGGCGAACCCGCAGCTGATCCAGGTGCCCGTGCTAGGAACCACCAAGAGGTTCTGGAGGCTATCCGACAAGGCCACGCGAATCACCCAAAAGCTCGCGCTGATCCCGAGGAGCCACCAAGCCGCCGCAAAGCACCGCCGCCCCGCGCAGGTATCCAACGCCTGATTGGCAGCCGCCGGTGGCAACGCTCAACGCCAAGAGGGGTCAGCTTCACCACCAAGGGCTTCGCATCGAACGCGGCGGGATCCGGTATCGCACAATCGCCTCTTTGGCCCGGCTAATCCGCCGCCTCCCCGTTCTTCTTCTTCCCCAGCAATTCCATTCTCTATTCGATCCTCGTTGCTAACATCCGGTATCGTGAGACACTGTCTCGGGCTTGTCGATCCGCCGTGCTGGATCGCTTCCCTTGTCCTCCTCCCCTCCTACCCTCTCTCCACCCCTCTCTCATTCAAATCTGATGGAAACCAACCTGTAAATCCAAACTAGTGAAGTACTTGAGCAAGGCCTTAGGACCGAAGACTCGCGGCCTGTCAACATATGAAAAAGAGTTCATGGCCATTTTGCCGCGGTTCAAGCTTGGCGGTCCTATTTGCAGTTTCAAGAGTTTATTATCTTCACGGATCGCTGGAGCCTTACTCGCTTGATCGATCAGCTTGCACACCTATTGGCAAAGCGTCTTCTCTAAGCTACTGGATTGCAATATTGCATCATCTACCGCCAAGGTTCGCTTAATCGGGCCGCATATGCTCTATCCCCGCATCCCGCGCCCGACGGCACAATGTGCAGCAATTTCGCTGTGATTCCCTCTTGAGTACTGCTGTACATAATAGCTATGCTTCTGATCTAGTTGCCTTAGACATGATCTCCAAATTGACCTTGATCCATCCGTGGTGCCGATTTTACTCGCTGAATTCTGCGCTTCAAGAACTGCATCCGGGTTGGCCAGACCTAGAGTTGCAGCCAGAAACTTATTACTGAATTCCATAGCAGTTCATGGGGTGGACATTCCGGTGTGCGGGTGACTTATATGCGCCTCAAACAATGCTTTGCTTGGAAGGGCATGAAAGCTGCGGTTCAAATATGGTCACTTCATCCCTCTCATGCACCCGGCCGCGAAGCGTGGCCAATTCATTCTTTCACTCGGTATCGCCATCATGGGTTACCAAGTGCCATGGTCTCGCATCGTGGATCGAATTTTCACCAGTAATTTTGGTCCGAATTGTTCAAGCTGGCAGATGTCAATCTTTGCCGCAGGTCGGGCATACCATCCGTAGTCCGATGGCCGCAGAATGGCTCAATCGCTGCTTGGAAACGCACCTACGCTGCTATGTTCATGCTTGTCCGCAGAATTGGAGTTCATGGCTGTCTTCAGCCGGAGTTCTGGTATAATTCATGTCAAAGATTCGCTATTGGTCGCGACCGCTTTGAAGCTTTGTATGGCCATGCCCCGCTTTCTCAACATCTCGCCCTCGATGCAACTTCATGCAACAACCCAGAGGTGATAACTTGGTCTTCGACGCATGCTGGATGGATCGCCTGCTCCAGCAAAGATCTCCACCGTGCCAAGAATCGCATGAAGCGCAGGCTGACCGTGAGCTGTTCGATCGCATCTTTGAGGTTGGTGACTTGGTGTTTCTTAAGCTTCAGCCGTATGTACAGAGTTCGTTGGCTCCCGCATCACACGGGCTGGCTTTCCGCTATTTCGACCATTTCGCGTCCAGATCGTGGGGTTCTGTTGCTTACCACTTGAGTTGCTCGCCATTCAAGCATTCACCCTGCCTTCCACGCTTCGCGATCAAGAAGGTGATTGGGCCACAGCATCGTGACTCGACTCGCCGACGGACTTCACTATTCATCTAGCTCCTGAAAAGATTATGCAAGACGCTTCTGTCTCGCGCGATCTCGCGAATCGCCCAGCAAGTTTTGGTGAAGTGGAGCAACCTGCCATCGCCATTGGCGACATGGGAAGGCTATGAAGCCCTTCGTCGAGTTTCCCGCAATAGCTTGGGGGGAATGTCGCGACGCGGCGCCTACCTTGTCTTCGCCGGCGGAAAGAAGGGACAAGCCGGAGATCAGCCCATGGGTCGAGGCCCAAGAAGGTCAACCCGGTACTTCGGAAACGAAAGTGGGTCGGGTGATTACGCCTGCGCGGCGGCGAGGGCTGAGTCCCTCGTAACTATAAAAAGAGAGCTGCGGGGCGAGGAGAGCGGGCATCGAATTTGAAAACCAAATACTCAACCGAACTAATCATTCGCCCGCCGCCTCCTGTTCTTCTTCTTCTTCTTCCCCCTCAATTCCATTCTCTATTCGATCCATGTTGCTAACACCGCCCCGCTGCAGGTATCCAACGCCCGATCGGCAGCGCCGCCGTGGCAGCGCCAAGCTAAGAGGGGTCAGCTTCACCGCCAAGGGCCGCATCGAACGCATCGGGACGACTACAGGCACCTCTCCAGATCCTACAGCGATCCTCGGGAATCTCCTCCGGTGGTAGCGACGCCGCCATCGCCAGGCTGCTGCCGCCGACTACCGGGAGTTCCTTCGCTCCTCCCGGGGCGACACCCCCGCCATGGACGACGAGTTCCTCATCGCCAACAATGCCGTGCTGCTGCCCATGAAAACCGGTGAACTTTCTGTTCCCGACGACTGTCATTCGATCTGAACAAAAACCAACTTTTTTCTTTGTTTTTGAAAACAACAAGTGTTAATTACTTGTGTTTGCGGCACGGAGGCGTTCCTGATGCTGCACGACAGGATCGTGAAGCACCTCGGCTGGACGGACAGGGCGAAGAAGAGGAGGATCCTCTCGGGCTCCCCTACGAGCGACTGGCTGGAGACGGCCAGGGCGAACGCGCGGATCAACCAGTGGGGTGGTGAACGTGCAGCACGAGTACAGGAGGACCTAGAAAGACCTGCTGCGGCTCAACAGGAACGTGAGGAGCCACCTGCATGACCACAACGACGACGACGGCATCGAGGAGGTCCTGTACTGCGAGTGGCCCGAGTTGCTCATGGCCATGGTCACCTGGAAGGCGAGCTCGAGGCCACTGACATCGATAACAAGTTCGGCAAGCTAGTCAATATTCCTGCTGCAGAGGCAGAACAGATGTGTGCTAGGTAGCTCATCTGCGTTTGATGTGGTGGTTGGCATGCTATTGTTGGTTCGTCTTCGGTGCGAGTGTTTATGGCGACGAGGTGGGAGGGATGCTGCTACCTGGTTTATGTAATATAATTGGCTAGTTATTTCTTAGATTAGGTTCTCTCGACTTGGAGACAAAAGGCTAGGGTCAGCTTTATAAAATATGCTCTAAAATATACCTGGTAAAATGTTGCCTTCAAACTCAAAACTATACTCATTCCGATCCTTTTTGGGTGCTTTTGTTTGAATGGATGGGTGGGCATGTCGAACAATACTAGAAAATATAAGCACACGTGTCACGAGGTGTACCCGCCTCAACACACAAAAATATACTCGTACCAGGTCTAGCTACACTATTTATGTGAATCATCTCTACTAGTAAATTCATTTTCGGAGGCAGTCGTTAATCGGGTATTGAGACGGACACCGTGCCCGCCTCCGTTAATCCTACCTAACATGCACTTCTTCCTCTCGATCTACCACTGCATTTGTGTTTATATATAATATCCTATTGTATTAAATCAACATTTCGTAATCTTATATTAGATATTTTAGCTGCTAAATGAACTTGGCTAAAAAAAGCTTTTAACTACAAAGTTTTAAATCTTGTCAAGTAATCCTCCATCCCAAAATAATTGTCACAATGGTATTCATGCACTAGGTTTATTGAAAAAATTGTATATCGTAATAATTAAGTTTATTAAAAAAAAATAGATTCAATGATCTATATAATGATATTAATTATGTACTATAAATAAATATTTTTTGTGTATATTTGGTAAAAGTTAAAAGCGTTTGACTCCTTTGCAAAAACGAGAACGCACTTATTTTTGTGACGGAGGGAGCGCTACAACTTTGGTGTAGGATGTGTCTCTATCCGAGATTGTTTAAAAAATAAAAAGATTGAATCTCAAAATATGTAAATTAAAACAAACAAGTAGGTCAGGTCAACCATTATAACTTTCATATTAGCTATGTGAAAAACATTCGAGATTGTTTAGGAATTCTAAATTTTGAATTTCAAAATCTATAAACTTAGAACACATATTTGGGACACTAAACGATTTCAAAAAAAATTCAACTATAAAGTTGTAGATTGTACTGAGAACTATAACTTTCTTATAGACCATGTCAACATCCAAAATTGTTTGAGATTTTAAATTTTAAATCTGTGAACTAACAATAATATTTTGGGACCCTATCAATTCAAAAAAACTTTTCAAATATAAAGTAATAGATCGTCGAGAGATAAAATTTTGAGATAAACTTTGACTTCATCCAAGTTTATAAGAAAATGTTATAAATTATTTTTTTGATACACTATGTATAGAGATGGACATTTTAAGATATTCGCCTCTATAAATCGATTTTAGGAGGGACGTTTAAAACGATCACCTTTAAAAAATCATCATTATCGAAGCTGGTCGCCTTAAGATGCCCGCATTTGAAAATCAATTTACCGAGAAGAACGCCCTAAGGCGTCCGCCTCCGCCTTTATTAATCAATGATTTTTTAGATACGATCGCCTTAAAACGCCCGCATCTGTAAATGAATTTGAGTCGACATTTTCCTCGAGCCTAACTAAACATTTACGGAGGCGGTCACTAGATGTACCTTCCTCATAAATGATTTGACAATGTCTCCTAAATCATTTTTCTAGTAGTGTTACTAGAACCTTGCAATCACCACATTAATTGAGAAAAAAATAGACTACATTATTAGAATGTATGATCTAATGGATTGATTAAACAAAAAATTGCCTCAATCATTAATTAGTAAATTTGAATAAGAATTTAAGAAAAATAACAATTTAATTTCATACCGTTAAAAGAAAGATACACAAACAGTTCATATAGAAAAAAAAAAACTAGTAAAATAATTGAGCAAAAAAATTATGAAAATTTATTTAGAAAAACATAAGTATAGAAATATCCATACAAATTATAAATAGGAATATCTAAATGATAATTTAAAGTCACAATTAAAAACTCTGAAAAAATGCAATTACAACCAAACAAATAAAAAAACTATTTATTTTATTTATTACTATAAGTCCGGTACACTTCTGATGTATAGCGGCCTTTGTGCCGCACCGTCCAGATGTCGTGCACCGTGAATTTGGCAATCAATCAATCATTCAGGATTTTTTCCCCCGCTGATCGATCATCCTCATCCAACCCATGGCCCAGGCCCAGGCCGCGGCCCAGCAGAGCCCACGGACTCGAGGATGGTAGCCGAAAGGTGCTAGACTGACGCCGCTCTGTGAATGCAAAGAAGCTCCTCCGCCCCGCCGCCGCAGATGGCTCCACCCTAGCTACAGTAGCCGCAAACCAGCACTTCCCACAGGCCACAGCACCGCCGCCCCTGAACGCCCGCGCCACCACCCGCAAAAACCCCAATCCGCCCCGCACACAAATCTTGAGCTTGCCCCCATCGCCTCCTGCCCCGGGAGCTAGGCATCCTCCCGCAGCCGCCCGGAATGCCTCGCGGTAAAGCGCCAAGGGAACGCGGCAAACATCTATGGTGAGCAGCGACCGCGCATCGGGTGCCCTCCCGGACGAGATCCTTCACCGTGTCCTCTTCTTCCTCCCCGCGCAGGCCGCGCAGACATGCGCATCGGCCCAAAGATCGGGCGACACCTCTCGAGGTCCGCCACTGCCTGCGCTGCATCGCCGGCGCCGACGGAAGTCGCCGTGCCCTTTGAAGAAGAAGGCCCGAGTTTGTGAATAGCCTCTTGCTCCTCCGTGGAAGCTCGCCTCTGGAGACATTCGAGCTCAGGCTCGCCGGGGCCCCTCGTTGCTTCGCCACGTGAGGCTCGGGTTAATTACGCCGCGCAGTGCAAAATCCAGGTCCTGCGGCTCAGCTTCCATAGGGGACCCCTCGCCTCCTTGGTCGTGACCAAGCTTCGGCCGGAGGACCCACCTCTCGCATCCACTCATCTAACTAAGCTAGAGATTCATGGCCTAACGTTCAATAATGATTTTCTTGACTTCTCGAGATGTCCTAAGTTGCAAGATCTAAAGATTACGGACTGCAGCTTCAAGCATGGCAAAAGGATCTCATCCTTAAGGAACTAAGTATCAAAAAGAGCCACATTCAACCGGAGTTCCTGAGCTCGTATTCTTGCCCCGAATCTTGCTTCATTGCTGCTACAAGTCACTACTGGCAGGACTCTGTCAATTGAAGTCTTTGACTCTCAACGAAAACTGGTGTGTGCCTGATGAGCATCCACTAGAATGTATTCTTGAACATTCACCATTTTTAGAGGAGCTTAATCTTTCTCTATATTTCAAGATAAACAATTTCTAAATTGGCAACTGTTACATCGTGGAACTTAATGCAGATAGTTGGTTGATCTTGGTGAAATCTTTTAATTCTTTATGATAATGCAAATGCAGCTACCTGAAGTTTATGTGGAAATGAAAGGAAGGTTCAATCCAAATGAGCTACCACCAACCATATCATCACACCTTAAGCAAGTTGAAATCATTTGTGGACAGTTTGATGGAACTGCTCTTAAAGTTTTGAAGTTCCTGAGCGAACTTAACATCAGTAAGTTAGCTAGCAACACTCTCACGCTTTCTACATTTCTTTTGTTTGGCTTAACATGTGGGTAAATTAAAGGGGCAAGCTGTGAAGAAACTCTATATTAGTTAATAAAGCAGTGATTTGGGTGTTATCAAGTTATTGTTGAAAAGAAACTCTATATATTAGTTAATAAAGCAGTCCTCAAGATGCCGTGCCCTTGAGTGCAGGAAGTAGATTCTACTGTAGCCAGATTTTAGTTGTCCATAACTCCAGCTTTGGAATATTCCAGTTTGCTACAGTTTAGTGAAGTGAAATTTTCATATGCTAGTCTTTTTCTTGTATCGCATCTTTTACTTGCCTTTTCACCTCTCAATAATTTGTCAGATAGTACACCTTGGCACTTACTATGCTTTTCAATTTGTACAGGTTTTAGTTTAACGGAATACAAAGCTTAAAGCTGAAGACAGATCTTCTGCCACTTAATTACATTGGGAAACCTGATATCACTAAGAATGTTGCCTTCTTCCTTTGGGATTGCTTTAAGTTCCTCCACCTCCACTTGTTGTACCAAGTTAAGATTATCTACTTGGACATGAAAAGTTTCATCCGGGGAAACACTTTCCTGCCAATTAAGTAAGAATGCTGCCTTTTGCGTCTTGGATTGTTTCCCAGTTCTACCTATGTAATGCCAACTTAAAGAGTCGGTGATTAGTTGTTCCTATTATCTAGCTGGACCTTGTTTATGGTGCTATGTTGTTTCTTGCAACCTTTCCTCAGCAGCTTCCTCAAGGTGCCTAGCTGCTCTTTTCCTGCTGGTAGTATGCAAGATCAACCCTGTTGTTTGTATCTTCATGTTATGTGCATGCCTATTGTCTTGTACGTCCTAAATGAGACAGATACGTGGCCTGGTACTTAATGCCCATGGATTGTAGCTTTGTTGTGTAAAATGGCTTCCAATGATGTTCTTAAGCTCTGACTTAAAAGTTTGGAGTTTCGTCTGTGTGTATGTAGGTTCCTGTTTTCCAAATAATCTCCCGACTTCTCTGGTTGCCCTGTTCGATTAATGAATGAGCATGATTTGATGCACATATTGCAAACTGATCTTCACAAATTGCTTCAACCTTCTTCACTTCTACTGTACTGATTTTGAGAAATGATCAAGCAATTTCCTCTCCCAAATTAAGAAAAAAAAATGAAAGAAAAGCTGTACAGCCGTTCAAGACGATGCTGCCTTCCACGGGGACCGAGCTCGATCTGGCTATCTACATTAGTTATAGTTGGATTGATATCACGTGTGGGTTGTTTTGGGCAATCTGAACCATTCTTGTTCATTTGGCTTAATCCAGCTGTTCAGTTATCTCTCTTTGTTATTGTGTGCCACAATTCAAAATGACATGAGGTAGCAACATTGGAAACAAAAACTAGCAAGATTGGAGCGGTCAACGGAGGATTGAAGAACAACTTGCTTATTAGAGCTAGGAGATGGTGACACGTACGTAGGGTGAGTGGCGACGTGCTCGATGAAGGCCGGATGGCAATTGGCATAGGGCTGCAAGGGGGCGTCGGGTGGAGTCGGAGGAGACGGAGGATGCGAGCGGAGCAGGGAAGAGCTGAGAGCTGGCATCAAGGACCGGATCTACCTAGTAGGAGACCTGATCCACAAGCACAACCATCAAATCGGCCTTAAACCTGGACGAACAGAGGGCTTACGGCAAGGGAGCTCAAGCAGCCATGGATGGTGAAGGGCAGAGATGGAGCTGCTTGAGAGAGCATATTTATTTTTATTTTATTTCTAATGACCTTCGCTGCGATGTCGCCGACAGCGAGGTAGATACGTAAGAACACCACCACGGCAACGGCGGCAATGATATCAAGGCAGGACTTTCCCCGAAAGGGATTCTAGTCATGGAAAACCTTGGTGGCAATCTCCATGGCTGACAAGTGTGTGGCGAGGGCCTTCTCCACGTTGTTGATCTACATTGTCACGAGCTCTCAGGTCGAGAAGTTGCTTTGTGGATGCCCTTCAACTCATCCAGAGACCAGGACCAACAAGATGTTGGGATCCCTGGGTGCCCCGGTGTTTGGGAATCTTGTGAAGTGGGTGTGGTGGATCTAGCTGGGATCTAGAAGGTGTCTCTCGATACCACTTTGTTAACAGCTCTAGTGACTTGGATGATGGGAAGAAGAGGTAGAGCAGGATAGCAATGTGGACAAAAAATAGAAGGCTTGTTCAAGTGGCTTGTTCGGTTACAATTCTAATACTTTAGCACATGTGGCACCCATAGGTACCGCTGCAAAGCAGGGTGATCAACTAATCCATTATTGGCCATAGATCTTCAAGTTGGGCTTTCTTCGGTCTTGGCTACCAATGGAGATGATAGCCCACTTGGTGAAACTTGATGACCATCGGAGACCTTCGCACAATCATCACAGATGTTGCTGTTAGAATTGTCCAAGAACCAAGATGAGATGAGTTTGTGATTCAAATTTCAGGCACAATCACAAAGATATTCCTCAATTTTATTATACAAAGTGTAATATCTTTTTTGAATCACAGTATAAACGCACACTCATCCTTTATAAACACACGAACATACATCATATTTCTATGACCACCACTGAAAGACTAAGACTATGTCGGCAAAAATCTTCAAATTGACAAGATCACCATGAGTGTCTCGTTGTCAATGGGCATATCGCCTAACACCCAAAGAACAACACTGTTAAACAAAGCTTGGAAAATGTGAGCACCTATGTTAAGTTGACACCTTTGATCCGATGGATAGGTTTCACCACAAAGAACCCAAACCAGTTGAGCTACACTAAGCTTAAAATAGAAAATATAAAACCCGAACACAAAAACAAATTTAAAATGGTATGAGGTGTAGCCGCACTATTTGTGTGAGAATCACTCTTAGGTACAACAATATCTAAAGAACAGGGCTAATGAAGTCAGCATGTTCACCACCAGGTCCACCGGGAGAACCTTGAAATCACCACATTAACTGAGAAAAATAGCCTACACGGTTAGATTGTATGATCCAATGGATTAAATTAAACAAAAAAAAGTTTGCCTCCAACGTTAATTTGTAAATTTTAATTATAAATTGAAGAAAAATAAAATTTTAATCTCATAAGTGTTGAAAAAAAATATGAAAAAAGGGTTCACCTAAAAATATACAAATACTAAAAAACAATTGAGCGAAAAACTATGAAAAAATTATTTGAAGAAAAACATAAATAAATATCCATATGAATTATAATTAGGAATATCCAAATGAAATTTTAAAATTACAATAAAAACTATTTGTGCGAAATCGCATGAAAAGCGAAATTTACAACAAAAAGAATAAAGAAATATATAACGAAAAACTAAAAATATTTGTGCAGGCGTTCCTTCCAGCTGTTGTGCATCGTTGAATTCGGATGGCCCAGCCCAAATTTCCCCAGCAGCCTGTTCACAACCGCTGGCCCAGCCCAATTTCCTCCCGCAGCCCAGCACAGTTTCCGCAGCCCAGCACAGCCCACGACTCATGGATGGCAGCCGAGTGCTGCTGGACTGCCGCCGCTCTACGAATGCATACTTGCAAAGAAGCCACCTCCAGTTCCGACGACCTCCGCCGCCGCCGCAGATATGGCTCCGCCCTGGCCCCTAGCTACAGTAACCGCGAGCCAGCACCTTCCTGCACAGCGCCGCCGCCCCAGTTCGTCCGCGCCGCCACCGGCAAAACCCCAATCCGCCCCATCCCCAAATCTTGGAGCTCGCCCCCGTCGCCTCCTGCCCTGGGGAGCTAGGTATCCTCCCGCAGCTGCCGGAATGCCTGCCAGTAAAGCGCTCGAGGGCGCGCGGCAAGAAGATCCGGCGAGCGGCGCCGACCGCATCGGCGCCCTCCCGGACGAGCTCCTGCACCGGATCCTCGCCTTCCTCCCCGCGCAGCAGACTGTGCGGACCTGCATGCTCGGCCGGCGATGGCTCCGCCTCTGGAAGTCCGCCTCTGTGCTGCGCGTCGTCGGCCCCTATGGGATTGCGCCGGTGCCCTTTGAGCAGGCCCGGGATTTCGTGGACAGCCTCTTGCTCCTCCGTGGAAGTCTGCCTCTCGAATCTTTGGAGCTCAGTGTAGACAGCGCCGCCATTGACGTTCGCCGCGTGATGCTCTGGGTCAGTTACGCCGTGCAGTGCAATGTCCAGGTGCTGCAGCTCAGCTTCCACGGGAGTAAACATGGTTTGCACTCGCTCCAGCCACAGGATCCACCGCTCGCCTCCATTCACTTGACGAGGCTGGAGCTTCAAGGCGTCGCGTTCAATGGTGACTTCCTTGACCTCTCGAGGTGTCCCACGTTGAAAGACCTAGAGATCCAAGGGTGCTCCTTCGTGGTTGCAGGAAGAATCTCATCTCCGTCCTTGAAGCGTCTAAAAATCATGGAAGCCGTATTCAACCAGAGTTCCCGAACCCATATTCATGCCCCCAATCTCACTAAGCTGGAGCTACAACTCAGCTGTGGCAAAACTCCTGTACTTGAGAGCATGCCCTTGTTGACCTTCGCATTTGTTGTGATCAGTGGGAAGTTCGACTGTTGCAGCCATTCTCACTATGGGGACTGTGGTGATGAGAGCTGCGAAAATTGCATACCAAACGACACTTCCTCTGTGCTTTTGCATGGTCTATCACAAGCAAAGATCTTACAGTTGGGAGTGAGAGCTAATGATACGGTATGCTTACTCCTCAAATCATCATGTTCATTTTCATGTTCACCTTGTTTTGGACATCATGATTGTGGTAAAGACCTAATGATACACATGATGTTGTTTGTCTAGTATATTTTCAGAAGGGATTTGAAATGCTGCCCTACTTTTACTCAACTAAAGTCTCTGATGGTCAATGAACACTGGTGTGTGCCTGATGTACAAGTGCTAGCACGTATTCTTGAATGTTCACCAGTTTTAGAGGAGCTTTATCTTCTCCTCATTTACAAGGTAAACAATTTTTAAACAGGCAACTGTTGAATCGTGGAACTTTTATGTAGATTGCTTATTGATCTTGGTGAACTACTTACGACACTGCAGATGCGGGACATTAATGTTACATTGAAAGGTAAATTTAGTCCAAAGGAGCTACCACCCACAATATCTGCACACCTTAAGAGAGTGGTAGTCAAATGTGGAAAGGTTGATGAAAGAGTTATTCAAGTTTTGAAGTTCCTGAGTGAACTTAAGATCAGTAAGTTAGCTAGTGCCTAGCAACATTCTTATCCTTTTTATTTTTGTTGTTGTTGTTGTTGTTGTTTGGCTTAATATGTTGGGAAAATAAAAAAGTAGCAAGCAATGAGGAAACAAAAAAGAATCATTTTATCAATTTTGTTCATGAATCAGAAGTGTTTCGATAAAAAGTGTTTGCCTCTTTTTATGTGGGAAAGAGAAAGCAACATTGCTACTTTTTATGTTGCAGGGCAGCAGCACATTGTGCTGCTTGCTGATTGGTTGTGTGCCATAAAATATGTCAATATGTCGGATTTCGTTGAATAGCTCCTACTGTATATGTAATTTTTTAGTTGTGCTCAGTATTTTTTCTCAGAAGTTCAGTAGATAACCTTCTCTTTGTTCATTGGGAATCTGTATATAACTAGTGTATAAGTGTATTCCATAGACTATTCTTTTGTCCCCCTCGTTTCATTTTCTTTATTGCTGGGTTAATCATCATGACACTTTGGATCACCTGAATATGTTTTCACCAACTTTGAAAGTTTTAGGACCCATGTGCTGGTTAAATAGTTACGAATGTAGTCAGGTTCATCTATGCAAGGATGCAAAGAGACAGATACCCAAACAGTTTTTGTTTGTTTACTTAAATAACTTATTTATCAGCTTTTATATCGACTTCATTGGATAGAATTCTTGATTTTCTTGCTAGCATTGCTTGTAGTTGAAATACTGGGAGATGCATGTTACTTAAAACCAAATGGAATACTCCCTCCGTCTGGATATATAGAAGTACTTTTACATTACTCAGTAGTTTTACAGTTCGTTTCTCAAAAAAAAAAAAAAGTTTTTACAGTTCTGTGCCAACATATTTTATTGAAAAGTGAGACTCAATGTTGCATGCAAAAATACAATAATGTACCATTTAAGTGAAATTCATAGTTGTGTCTCAAGACCAGCCAAGTTACTGAAGACGTCATGTTCTTGAATAGAGGAAGTAATTGAGTAAAGCTTTCTATTGATGCTGCATTTTAGTTGTACATCACTGCAGCTTTGGAATATTACAGTATGCTACAGTTTCGTCTTTAGGAATTTACATGCACATTAGTCTTTTTTCTGGTATTTGATTTTACTTTCACTTTTTACCTCTTATCAATCATTTCTCAAATGATACCCCTTAGCACTTACTCTACTTTTTGATCTTTATAGGTTTTAGTTTCTAGGAATAGAAGCTGAAAGTGAAGACGAACGGCGAATGAGCTTACACCGACTACATTCGTCAACACGGAAGCAATGGCAACTGTTATCATCACTAGTAGTGCCTTCTATCAGTGGGATCGTTTATCAGTTGCCCTCGTTGGGGCAAGTTGAAAGTTACTGGTAGTAATTAACTAGCTGTTTCATCCATATAGCCACATTGCAACTGATATCACTAAGACTGCTGGTTTCTTCCTTTGCGATTGTTTACTAAGTTCCTCCACTTGTATCTAGTTTAGATACTCTACTTGTACCTGATAAGTTTGATCTGGGGAAGCACATTTATCTGCCAATTTAGTAAGCATGCTGCCTTTTGCCTCTAAGATTGTTTCCCGGTTACCTATGTAGAGTGCTCCTAAATCGTGGTTGTTTTTTGCAATCTGGACCGTTCTTTCTTTAGTTGTTCAAATCTGGCCGTTCAATTATCTCTTTCTTATTATTATTGTGTGCCATGATTCAAAACAACGTGAGATTCACCGAGAACTTGGAGTGGCATGATCATGAAGAACATGGTGGTGCTATGAGGCTGATCCATTGTGTTCTTCTTATCGCCATCCACCGTTAATCTTGATGGGATCATTGGGTGCCTAAAACTAAAAGCATCTCCAAGAAGTGGCAATAAACCATCCTAGAACTAGATGTGGCTGTGGTCACACAGAAAAAAGATACCATCCCTAATAACTCGATAAACTTGCTTCAATCTTTTTCAGGTGGTGTAAAACCACCGTCTTCTACATTATGCTGAGCAGTCAAAGCACTTCTTGTGGTGCTATAAATTCGACATTCATCCTCAATGATAAAAAAAAAAACACACACTTTACACTCTCCATCTAAAAAGCGTCATCTGAAGTTTCAAATCTTCCAACTAAATATAGCAAGTTTCGATCTGAAGAAGTTTGCAGTTTTCCAACAGATTAGTACGTGACTCAAATGATCATGGTACTCTTAATTATTTACTCGAGTATTGGTGGTCACATATGTAATTGGCTCGGGATAAGCTAGAGAACATAGCACACGTAGTACATTGAAAATAATGTAAAAATAACGCTGCCGTTTATCATTATGCAAGAATAGAACTAGAGATTAAGCTAGAAGAACGTAGCATACGTAGTACATTTAAAATAATGTAACCTCAAATGAATAACCTAATCATTAAATATATAAAAATAAGAAAATTCTATAAATAAATAATGGGAGTTGCTATATCTCTTTCACAAGAAATTTACCCAACATTTCTTTTTAGCCCGCACCCTTGGATCATCATCCAAGGGTGGGACTAAATTAAACAGAAAACACTACCTACTGCATCGAATCTGCGGGCTCAAAGACTGTTCATTAACAGGTCCGAGTACGATAGCGGTTTTAGATCTAACCCGTTAACCCGTTAACTAAGTCAGTGCTCAATTCGCCATGTTCCAAAGATGGGGAGCAATTAAACAATATTTACAACTGTGCCACTAGACCCGTCCCAAAGAACTATAAAGGTACATGGTCGCCCTTGGTTGTCCTCTCTGTACGTCCCAGCCACACGCACACCTGGCTTTGAGGATCAAGTACGAAGCCCGAGGGCAGCAACGGTGCATCGTCGGCAAAAGATTCATCAATAGGAGCAAAGACAAGTTGTGCACAAGCACCGTGTGCATTCTCAACTGCAATAGCGGATAATGTCACACAATCATAAGGATGTGAGAAAATCATGAACCAAGACACGACAAACAAATTGGAAAGCCTCATACCTGCAGAAGAAACATATCCCGAGACATAAGAACCTCTTCAAGCCTAATAACGTCCCAAGGACTGAAATTAAAATAGTAAGTTAGATGGAGCTTATATTGGACATTAAAAAGACAGATGAAAGGAACCATAATCAATAGATTACCTCTTCATGCTCCAAGGTGCGTGCAAGGGGTAGTATAACCTGGTTACCCATAAACCCACCAGCCCTTAAACCTAGAACAGCATATGCGTTGGCCCTCAAAGAGGCGGCGGAGAATAAGCATCAACACCGGGATCAGCCCATTCCGAGCGGTGCTCCCTCAAAAATCGCACAAGTATAGCGGGTGGCACATTCTACAATATCAAAAGAAGTACATTGGGGTAAGGACAATTATACCACAAAAACAATTTTGTGTAAGGAGAACTACCACAAAGATTTTTCATTTAGTATTGTAACTACTAACAAGCAACAAAATGGGCTATAAGGTTATGTAGCATGGAATAAAATTGAGTGCAATATACAAACCTACAAATAGCATTGATGCTTTTGCGCACATGATGCCACCCCCATAGCGTAAAAAAGAATGGGGAAGGGCTGACATGAGATCCAATAAGTTTGTTTGGAGATGAGTTGATTGTAATTGTAATATCATCGGCACCATCACTTTGCTCAACAAAGAAGACCGACCATCGCCCGGAAAGCCACTCACGCGGCATCATTGAAGCCTACGCAAATTACAGTTTAGATTTCAGACCGGTGATAACCAAGAATGGAATGATATTATAAGACACTCTTGCAGATGCTTGATGGTCAAAAGGCTATTCCATCTTTTACACACCTGACAGCCTTTGCCGAAAGTTCGAGAACAAATGCATTTGTCGACCAACACCATAGGGCATTTCACCACTTGATTCATGTGCAATTTGCCTAATGTGTCGCAACGCCTACACAGAAACCAAGAAAATGCCCAGTTTCGGGTTATGGCATAAGGTACTAGTATTAGGTGGTGCGGCGCGATGGAATCATGAAGATGACAACATTATGAGATGCACGCAGGCGGCACCAACCGATTGGACCGACCGACCTTGAGAGAGCAGCGAGTATTGCGTTGTTGTGCTTCCGCAATGACATCATGGGACAGTCCATGGCGCGTTCGGTGTGCGACCCGGCGGATCTCTATTCCAGTGTGCACCCTGGAATTTTGAAATCGTCAGGAACTCTTACACAACTTGACAGCACACAATTCCACATTTACTGCTATGCCTTGATAGCACACGATACAATACAAGGCAGTGGGTAGGGGACAATACAAGGAGCAATGCAATGCAATACAATACAAGGGGACAATACAATAAATAAAAGGCACAATACAAGGGACTATACAACACAATCAACTATACAATACAATAAAAAGTACAAGATAAGGGAAAATCCAAACACAATTCGCGGGGTCCCTCAGGATGACTTCGCGTCTCTACCTCGAGGGCCTAACGGCCCACTCGGCCTCGAGGCGAAAAGTGTTATTTTCAAAAGGCGCCTTCAAATAAGGTTTATATAGGGAATCAAGCGATGTCATTTTTGTACTTTGTTGTCTTGTATCGTAGGGTCCCCGCTTGTTTTTCAACAATTTGTTTTTAATACAAGGGACAAAACAGGGGACAAAACATCGGACATAAACAAGGTTCTGAGTTAACAATTTTTTCTTTTTTTTGCGTGTCCACATCCAAGGAATTCATGAAATGGAAGAACCAGATTCTTTAAATATTGTGAACCCCAATTATACTCATGACAGGAGGTTACATGGACTTGCTCAATGGGCAAGAGGTATTTACTTGTTATCTACAAATAAAGCTACATTACTTTATTTGCTACAATACATGATGAAATATCAAACAATACACCTGTTTTATCACAACCAAAAGAATCCCTTTACTTGTTATCTACAAATTATGCCTAGATTTTAAATTGCAAATGTCGAGAGCTACAATTGCAGTACCCAATATCTGCAATTTACATTATCGGTGGCTGCAATTTGTGTATCCGAATGTTTAAATTGTCGGCAATGCAAAGCCCTATGAAACTCTAGACAAAAACACCGGTTAGCACCTGCGGTATCTTCAAAAATGCTAGGGGCATAGCTATAAACCTACAATACTCTAGATACACACTAAGATACAAATGGCCAGGGTGCAAAAGTGAAAATATCTTAAAAGCGTAGCTCTTTGTAAAAGGCAATCATGAATCGGAATAGAGAGAGCTAGAGCTTGGTCCGCTTGAGCTTGGAGATGGAGAAGGGGATGCCTATAACTCTACATACAACAAGTTTCCGCACAAAACCCCGCAGGGACAAGACAAAAGACAACCTGTAGGGAACACATAACGCTTTCGGGCTAAAATAAAAATACAAATAATAAACAAGCTTATACAACCAAATTGCATATACTAAGAACTACAATTGCAATTCTCTATACTTGCAATTTACATTATTCCGGTTTGCAATTCTTTAGATGACCTATATGCATAGTTCAACTGCGAATGACATACAATAACACGAGCAAAGAACATATGACATAAAAATTGCTTCTCTCTAGGACTGGACATCAAATTCAGTGCAAACATACAGATGCCTCTATCGGTATATACAATAAGAAACATGAAAAGGTCACCCAACTAGATAATATTGCAAAGTGTTTGGTGGTGTGGAGGTCTCTTTACCTGATAGATGATCTGGAGCAGGTAACCCCAGAACCTAGCAATCTCTCTATCACCACCGTGTTCGTCGATGGTCGGTTTAGTAGCCAAGCCGTGAGTCATATAGTTCGTGTCATGCTCCATGCCTGCTGCCACTGCGGTGACATTGTCATCAGTTCCTGTAGCCATGGATGGACAGGGCCATGCCAAGCTGAAACACTTGAACAGAAACTAGATCTTTCAGAAAAAAATTAGTGCTGTCAAACAGTCACAATAGTTCTATAGTGACGTACAGATAGCCAAAACGTGCTAACATGCTTTTTTCTGAAAATTCTAGATATCAGCAACATAGATAGCAAGCTGGAGAGTAGTAGTAGTAGTTTAGAAAAATTTAGTGCTGTCAACCAGTCACAATAGTTATATAGATGACGTACAGATAGCCAAAACGTGCTAACATACTTTTTCTGAAAATTCTAGATAGCAGCAACATAGATGGCAAGCGGAAGAGAAGGCACCATAGAAGTAGTAGAAGAAGCCCCACTTAGAGATGCACATGGTTTCAAACGAACTAGCAACAGATGGTAAGATGCACAATTGCAACAGCCAGAACTAAGTTCTTGAGCAAGAAAGCCGAGTTAACACTTAGGATTAATTATCATCAACACCTGAAGACAACCTGTAGGGAATCACCTAATGTTTTCAGGCTAAAATCAAAATACAAATAATATAACAAGCTTATAGAACCAAATTGCATATACTCATAACTATAATTGCGGTGATCTATACTTGCAATTTACATTATTCATGTTTGCAATTATTCATGTAATTTCAAGAAGCTACTATTTAAAGGTTGATGCCAAGAAGCTAGAGGGTGTAACAACAATACTGTAGACAATGAGAGTTCAGACACCTTGCAAGGTGAATCAAAAGGCTATGCTATTGAATAGGTTCCTTATCAAGAAGGATCTCATTTTTTAGATCATTCCAGGTATATGTACACATATTGTCAAGTCCTTGGTCCAAACTAGTTCACTAAATTCTAAGGTAACACATATGCAGAAAAACAAACTATAAACTAAAAATTACATTTTTTTTTTTAGACGAAGGTTGTACATTTTTTCAAGAGCAAGACAAACCTGGAGTCTTCCCAATCTTATCCATTGAGGGTCCAGCAACTCTGCTATTTATTTCAACTGCCTAAACAATGACAAACAAATTCAATAAGTCAAGTGAAGCACAAAATGTATATTTTCTGAGTATTTCCCTCCTAGTCTATATATTGACACCCAGCAGCATACTTCTTGAATCCAAAGGGAACAGAAAAGTTGAAGCTACAAAAATTGAAATTGCACCTTAGAGCCATAAACTACAAAAAAGAAATATTAAAACTAACTGTAAATCAGAACTATTATCTGAATCTGAAATGGACAAAAAAAATAGACACAAATGAGAGCAGCAGCGAAACAATTAATCACTGATATTATATAGCTGATCAGAGCCATAGGCAGTGCTAGGCTAACAAATACAATATTACTGCTGACCTAAGCTACGACCACCAAATAGGAACACCTTGTGTATATCAGGAAAGAAAGCACAAGATCTCAAACAATGGCAGCTAAATAGCACAACAAAACTAAACACGACCATTTGATTTTGACTACCACTAAACAATTTTACCTTACATACCATGAAATTGTGCATTTCCAAAGAATTTGATGTAAAAGATACAATCCCTATCTAGGTGTCCCTCCTAGTCACTAAATCCTGCTGTCTCCTCCCCTATGACCTTTCGTTTTCTCACAAATCCCCACTACTTGTCCTTAGTCAACCGCAAATAACCCATCAAATCCTAAAACAATACATCAGACTAAACCCAATTAACAAGTACGCTATTCATAGGATTTGAATAAAGGAGAGTAGTTTAAACAAGAAAAAACAAATGAAACAGTACACTCCCAACAACTCCACATGCTCTTCATTCTCTAATTTAACAATATATATTCAGTCGACAAAGACAAATCCTAATGGAAGAACAATTGAAGGGCTTATGAAGAAAGCATCTAATAACAAGGATTACATTAAAATGTCCTAAAAATAGGCTCCATTCAGGTGCCATAATGCAACTGCTTTGCTGCACAAAAACAGACATACGCACATATGAAAAAACTTAAGTGCAGATAGAAGAAGAGAATATCACAAAAGAAGCAGAGAAACAAGGACATATGTAGAGGCATTTAAGCAAACAATTGAAATGGTGTTCTTATAGGCATTTAATCAAACAATTCAAGTGCAAATTTCCAAATAATAGTATTCTTGCATTGATTAGAATACGTGGCTCACGCAAGCAAGCAAAAAAATTTCAACACAGTTCTCTGTTCCATGATTAGCAGCATGCAGTGACCACAATCTGACAGGTACAGAGGTTCAGCAACAATGCAAAGAGCGGATATTGTTGCAGGGGCAGTAAACACTCGGGCAGGAACCACTCCACTAGCATTTGCAGGAGCCGAAGGATCTCCACGCACCCTGCAGGAACCGGAGATACGAGATGATGTGGGGGCCGAGGACCTACATAGCACGAGCAGGCAGATAGGCAGATAGGGTTTACCTGATTATGCTTGTCGTCCTTGTTGCCCTCACAGCTGCCGTCCTTGCTCGACACTGATGAGGACAAGGGGTCTGTGCCCCCCCGCCGATCTCCCCGAGGGAGGCACCTCCTCCACAGTCGGATCCCCCCACAGCCTTCGTGCTGCCTGTACCCACCTCCTCCATGGCCAGGTGTGCTGGATCTGCCGCGCAAGGAGCCGACAAAGGAGCCAGCCGCCGCCACTTTGGTACTGAAGGGGAGAAGGGGAAGCGGCAGCGCCACCACAACCGGTGCTCCACGCGCCGGTGGGAGGCTGCCAGCGATCTGGCGGAGACGGAGGAGCGATCGGTTCTAGAACTCAAGAGAGAGAGGAATGGGAGCGAGAGACAGAGGAGTGGGTGCGAGAGACAGAGGAGTGGAGAACGAAGGATGTGCTGCGTTTAATGGGTCCGGTCTCCAAACAGCACACCCAATAACAAGAAGCCGACCCGTTTTCTCCCCACACACATCCCCCGGGCATCGTGAGTCTCCCATTTCCGCAGACGCTGCCAAGACATCGCCTCCTCCGCAGCGCTGTAAAGCAAGACGAGGAGGACAAATTTCTTTCAAAAGACAGATAGGAAAAGTGATAAATAATTATTCAATCTTATATAAAATAAATATTAGAAAATAAATAAGTTGAAGTATATGAAATAGTATTGAGAATAGAAAATAAAAGAATATATGTCACAGCCCCAAAAGGCTAGGCCCAAAGGGCCTCACGCGCGCCTAGGGCAGGAGGGACGGACGGCGCCGCCGTTGTCGCCACAACAAGGCAATTAATTTAGGAAATAAAAATATTTAATAGGGAATAGATTAGGAGATTTCTTTAGATGCAAGTTTTTCCCCGACTATAAATACAAGGGACTTGTAATCATTTGAAGCAATCACGAAATAATCAAGGGTAAGACCCTAATCTTTCAAGTCTTCGGTCTCTCTCTCCCACCCTCATGCGGCGCCGCGTGCCGCCATCTCCGCCGCCGACGCTGCTGCCCCCGCCGCCATGCCCCTCGGCGGCGTGTGCCATGCACCGCTACCCTGGCCACCGCCGCCCTCTACACGCACGCGCGCCACCATCCTCCGCCGCCCGCTATTCTATGTCGCCGCGCCCGTAATACCGCTGGAATCCATTCGACTATTACATGTGGTACTCAGAGACCAGTCCGATCCACCAAGGACCACCACCGTCAAGATCTGATGGCCACTCCACTGCCATCCTACCCAAAGGTGATCATGGAGGCCATCTACGCGCTTGGTTCCAAGAACGCCGCTGACAACGCTGCGATCTCCAACCACGTCAAGGTGAAGTACGACTCCATCCTCTCGCCCTAGCACAGCGTCATCCACGTAGGCCACCTCATGCACATGAAGGCTGTTGACGGTAACCAACGACATATTTTTCCCGTCAACTTACTACCATAAAGGGAGTAAAACTATACCTTTTTATACTCATATACATTTATCACTAATAAAATTCCACTTGTAGTGTCTAGTATTTTATTTTGCAGATTTATAATAAATACAGTGGAAATACGACCAAAAGTACGCCATCCGGGGAAGCGCAATATTGCAAAACACAAGCCCGTGAGCAAATCGACCCAAAACATCAAAATCGGGCCGAGCCAAGCTCGGCCCACAACTTTTCAAGACGAAGGAATCCAACCCATCGAGACCCGGGCCAAAGCCGAAGCCTGTGGGGTGCGCGCCACAAGACCACCACTGGTGCGGTCGCACCCTCCCTCGAGGCGGTTTCGGCCCACCGGGGGAGGCGGTTCATGAACCTGCCTTATGGGGGTTACCGACGTGGGATGGTCGGTTTGGTCTGATTAGGAAGGTTTACCAGGTCGGTTTTGGTGTAAATTAGCACTTCGGCCCCTCCTCCAAGTGTATAAGTAGTCCCCCTCTTTCCTCTCTCAACACACACCACTTGGAGTCCAAAGAAACCAAAGAATCTTCCTCTCTCTCTACTACCTCTACCTCTCTCTCTCTTCTTCTACTACTTCTTCTTCTTCTTAGTTCTTGGTTAGCACTTGGAGTAGAAGAGCTACAAGGAGGGCTTGTCTCCTAGAAGAAAGTGCCTTGGTAATATATATTCTCAATGGAGCATTCTTCTATTTACAAGTCTTATATCTATGTTCTTGGCCTAACTTATGAACTAGAGTATAGTCTTGTTCATGTTCTTGTGTTGGTATATGAACTAGCATATAGTTTACATATCAAAATCTTGACATGTTCATCTTAGTTCTTCATCGATCATCATATGCCTAACTTGATTAGAGGTGGGATATCGGTTCGTTGTTCCTTCGGGTTTGCTCTTGTTCTAGTCCGTCCATTCGATGAGTGGGGATCCCGGGGGACAAGAGTAGTGCTCGATATGCGGGCATGGTGCCCGGTATTACGATACCCTTAATATGAGAGCATGCCACGGTTGAGGGGTAGGCGGCCGGGTCGTGACAAGCCTTGACCGTCCCTTGAAATCCCCCCCACGCTCATATGTGATGTAGGAGTTCGTAAAATGCCTTGGTGGGAAGCGTGACTTCCTGGTGGGGTCTCCCCGTATCCTAGACCTAACCATGCTTAAATCATGTTTGCATATGATCCTAACTATTCATTTGTATGGCCATGACTAGATACATTAGAATTACTCCATTAGGTTATTCATTTATTCTTTATCTATTTTCTTTATCCTTTGTTTGGTGGATTCTTAAGTGTGTGTCACACTATCCATAAACCGTTATTGCTTACCCCCGTTATGAACAATTTGGTCTAAGCAAACACATGTTCCTCAATTCGGATGCCATGCTAATAAACACATGTCTTCCTTTGGGAAAATATAAATAACGATACCCTGAATACTTCCGGTGAAATGCTACAATGATAGATCCGCGCGCTTGCGGATGAAATATCTAAGATGGCAAGATCTATCCCGCTGACGTTCCCGCTCGGATCACCGACATGGTGGTTTTACTTGGGAATGTCGGGCGCGCATTTCGCGCCAAGTTATTGGGGATGGGTTTTATACCGCTTCCTTTGATTGCGCTAAGAAATGTCAACAAGCATTTAAAGGGCGCCGTTGCTCGGGGAGGGCATTGTGAAAAAAATATATATAAAATAGCCGGCTATGAATATGAACTGTGTGTGTGGCTACTATTTGCTCATACAAAGGCTAATCTTTTTATGTTTTCTCCTGTTGTGGATGAAAAAAGGATAGTGTATGTCGTTTCCAACCGCCGAAAAACTTCATCTCCAATCCGTAGGCACTCCTAAGGAAGAACAGGTCTCGCATCGCTTTTCTTCTTCTACGAACCCCAACATTCGAGACCGACATCCCCGCACCAACCGCATCTCAAGCTATGGCCTTTGTCGCTAAACTCTTTTTCTATTTCCCTACTGTCACCAACGCGTGCCACCGGGCCGGTGGTGAATGTGGCGACAAGAACTTTGAACTCGCGCGACCGGGCTGATCACTATGGTGCAGGCCCCGTCCATTCTGCGGGATCGCCTCGGCGAGGATGCCAACGCTCATCTTCAACACTTCCTTGAGCCGCGGCGACACAATCGTTATCAAGGACGCCGAACCCGATGTTTCAGTTCGCTGCTTTCTTTCTCCCTCGTGGGGAAGGTGAAAACAAAGGTTCTACAAGGACAAGGAAGTAGTCACGTGGGCCAAGTGCTCCTCCGCAATGTTCGGCTAAGTTCTTCCCCATGGGCAAAACCAATGCCCCGAGGGGAAGAATCGCCAATTTCAAAGCAGACATCAATGGAACCCATTCCCGAGGCGTGGGAAAGGCTGCAAAGAATACATTCTAGCATGCCCGCACCACGGATGGAGAACGGCCGGTGCTCCGTAACTTCTACAATGGTCTCACGGCCATATCGGCGGGGCACCTCGACGCCGCCGGCCGGTGGCGCATTCTTATCGCCACCATCGATCGGGCAACAGCCCCGATTGATAAAATGGTGGCAAATCGAAAGCAGGGAGAGGACAGAGCCCGAGCCAAAACACAAAAAGGCATGCATACCGTGAAGGAGGCGGATATGCTTGTCGCAAAAATGGATCTACCGCCGAAGAAACCGGAGGAGCGCAAAGACGGACTCTACTACCCGCCAAATACGCCAGCTTACGCCACGATGCTCACATGACCTCGTGGAGACCCGGGTGGAGTTGGCCACTCTGGGGATAATTGCCCCGAGACCCGTGAAGAAGCCGCCTTCATCAACAACAAAGAACGGGTATCGCCAACCTCGGCAAAGGTGGAACAACCGACCCGTGCCACCCTTCCAAGGTAACCAGGGGTATAATTCCAATTACAGCTCCGGTCAACCTTCACTCAAGGACCTGGTATTGGGCCAAGCCAAGATCAACGAAAACCTCACCAACAAGATGAGCCCTTAGAAGGAGTCAGTAGCAAGCTGGATGGACTTAACTCTACTATGACAAATCAGTTGAATTTCAACAAGAAGATTGAAGCACAAATATCCCAGCTAGCTGCTCGTCTCCCAGTAATGGTTGGAGAAAAAGCTTCAAGACAATCTGAAGCCCCCCAGGAGAGCATAAATGCGGTAACTACCAGAGGGGGAAGGTCTACTCGTGACCCACCGAATCCCAACTCTGCGGTGAGGAAACAGAAAGTGAAGCTGCCTGAAGAGGTAACCCCACGGAGTACCGAAGAGCCGGAAGTGGAGGAGGTACCATTGGAATATACGTACACAACGCACCTACCCTTCACCACGAGAACAAGAAAGCGCACGCCGGATGAACAGCTTCACTTGCGGTTCATGGAGATGATCCGTAAAGTACATGTAAGTGTGCCACTCCTAGACATGCTCCATGTGCCGCCATATGCCAAGTACATAAAGGATATCATCCAAAACAAGCGGCCACCGCCAACAACAGAAGTTGTGAAGTTAACCGAAGAATGCAAAGGCCGCTATCCTGAATCGTCGTCGAAAAGAAGAAAGATCCAGATGCCCTACAATTCCTTGCTCAATTGGAACACAAACATTCAACCACGCCTTATGTGATTTGGGCGCCAAGTGTTAGTGTCATGCCAAAATCGCCTCTCGATAAACTCAAGCATACAAATCTAGAGCCAACATCTATGACACTACAAAAGCGGCACTCATCTATAAGGTATCCAAAGGATTGCAGAGGACATACCCGTGAAAATCGAGGGTATTTTGTCCCCGCTTGACTTTGTGGTATTGGACATGGAATTCACTAAAGATACACCACTCATCCTTGGACGACCATTCTGAGCACCGCCGGGCACGATTGATGTTGGAGCAGGAGAAATCCGCTTCAATATCAATGGCAATGAAGAAAAATTTGAATTCGCACTCCGAGTCTCGAAGAGTGCAAAATGATCTAGATAAAATATGGGGAGCAAGGCATTAAAGAAATAGAAATCCAAATTTCTCCAAAGACCGGCAAAGACTCCCAAGGCAGCCAACAAAAATAAAAAAGGTGGGAACAAAAGAAAAAGACAGCTCCTAAACCAAAGAAGGAAGGAGCAGAAAAAGAATCCCATCTTTACAAAAGGACAAAAGGCTCCTAAGGTAGCTCCACACCAAAAGAAACAAAGAAAGAACCAAAACAAAAGAAACAAATAAAATACGCCCCTCCTCAAAAGGTGTGGAAGCTAAAAGAAGTGCAGCCCTCCAGATCTCCAAGAGCAGGTGCACCATCAAACGACAAAATTGGAGAAGGTCACGATCCACGGACTCAAAAGAGTGGACCCTCCGCCCAAGGTAAAACAAAGAAACTACCTCGAAAAAGAACAAAATAAATAAAGGCACCCACGGGCCTCCAGATAGCTTGGGGAGGACCCCCGCAGTAACATTGCATTGCATATTTACTTTCATCAAATTTTATTTTATCCTCAGATGTTTAAATTTCAGCAATCTTGCAATGAAAAAATGAAAAAAAAAATAAAAAAATAACTAAAAAAAATTCAAAAAAAAAAAATATAATAAGTAGCTCTTCTATGTGCCTTAATGCTTATATATGTGAGCTATGAAAGCGTTTAGTCTTAGTCCCTTGTTGAAATGATGAATAGTTGCTCTGCCTTATGATTTACCCGTGCCTAGTTTATAATTCGAATTTCTCTAAAGTTTGGGTTTAGTGGCTAAAGTCTAAAACTCATCCCTAAAAAACCCGATTCATGTGGGTTGCATAAGCTCTATCTAGTCTAAGTTGTTGCCAAGTATGATATGGTACAAATAGATTTGCTATGACTTCATCCAAAAAGAGAAACTTGACATCCTGAATCTACTTTGAAAGAAAAGAGAAATGATATGGGCTATGCTAAAAAAGAAGAAGAAAAAGAAAAATGAGATGAAAAATGGACACGTGTCCGAGGGCGAGTAGAGCCCACATCTCTAAAAAAAAAGAGAGAAGAAAGAGAGGAAATAAAAGACAAAAAGTCTAGGGCTAGAAGAGCCCACCTCTCCAAAAAAAATATATATATATAGCAATAAAGCCCATACTTTCTCGAAAAAATAAATATTATCTAAATAAATAAATCCCGGATAAAAAGTTGATAAAAAGGATGAATGATAAGTATTTCTCGTTATAACCGTTTCTATCCGCAACCGCCAAGACTTTGAGAAAAAGCTAAAAAGCCCCCGCTACGATGAAAGGTAATAAAGGGTGGGAAAAAGATATGCCATTTTATTCAAACTCTAGTAGAAAATCTTATTATAACCCCGCACTTGTGAAACGTAATCGGCATAGTAGCAACTCCCGATCAACAACCAAGTAATTATCTTTTTTTGCTCGAGGACGTGCAAAGGGTAAGCTTGGGGAGTTTGTTGACGGTAACCAACGACATATTTTTTCCCTGGCCAACTTACTACCATAAAGGAGTAAAACTATACCTTTTATACTCATATACATTTATCACTAATAAAATTCCACTTGTAGTGTCTAGTATTTTATTTTGCAGATTTATAATAAATACAGGTGGAAATACAACCAAAGTACGCCATCCAGTGGAAGCGATTATTGCAAAAAACACAAGCCCGTGAGCAAATCGACCCAAAAACATCAAAATCGGGCCGAGCCAAGCCCCGCCCACAACTTTTCAAGACGGCGGAAGCCAACCCATCGAGACCCGGCCAAAGCCGAAGCCTGGGGGCGCGCTACAAGACCACCTGGTGCGCCGCACCCTCCCGAGGCTGTTTCGCCCAGCCTCGGGAGGCGGTTCATGAACCCGCCTTTATGGGGGTTACCGACGTGGGATGGTCGGTTTGGTGTGATTGGGAAGGTTTACCAGTCGGTTTTGGTGTAAATTAGCACTTAGGCCCCTCCTCCAAGTGTATAAGTAGTCCCCTCTCTTCCTCTCTCAACACACACCACTTGGAGTCCAAAGAAACCAAAGAATCTTCCTCTCTCTCTACTACCTCTACCTCTCTCTCTTCTTCTACTACTTCTTCTTCTTCTTAGTTCTTGGTTAGCACTTGGAGTAGAAGAGCTACAAGGAGGGCTTGTCTCCTAGAAGAAAGTGCCTTGGTAATATATATTCTCAATGGAGCATTCTTCTATTTACAAGTCTTATATCTATGTTCTTGGCCTAACTTATGAACTAGAGTATAGTCTTGTTCATGTTCTTGTGTTGGTATATGAACTAGCATATAGTTTACATATCATAATCTTGACATGTTCATCTCAGTTCTTCATCGATCATCATATGCCTAACTTGATTAGAGGTGGGATATCGGTTCGTTGTTCCTTCGGGTTTGCTCTTGTTCTAGTCCGTCCATTCGACGAGTGGGGATCCTTGGGGGACAAGAGTAGTGCTCGATATGCTAGCATGGTGCCCGGGTATTACGACACCGCGAATATGAGAGCATGCCACGGTTGAGGGGGTAGGCGGCGGGTCGTGACAAGCCTTGACCATCCCTTGAAATCCCCCCACGTTCGTATGTGATGTAGGAGTTCGTAAATGCCTTGGTGGGAAGCAGACTTCCTGGTGGGGTCTCCCCGGTATCCTAGACCTAACCATGCTTAAATCATGTTTGCATATGATCCTAACTATTCATTTGTATGGCCGTGACTAGATACATTAGAATTACTCCATTAGGTTATTCATTTATTCTTTATCTATTTTCTTTATCCTTTGCCGGTGGATTCTTAAGTGTGTGTCACACTATCCATAAACCGTTATTGCTTACCCCTCGTTATGAACAATTTGGTCTAAGCAAACACATGTTCCTTCTATTCAGATGCCATGCTAATAAACACATGCCTTCCTTTGGGAAAATATAAATAACGATACCCCAATACTTCCGGTGAAATGCTACAATGATAGATCCGTGCGCTATGGATGAAATATCTAAGATGGCAAGATCTATTCCGCTGACGCCTTCGCTCGGATCACCGACATGGTGGTTTTACTTGGGAATGTCACGCGCGATTCTCGCCTGTTATTGGGGATGGGTTTTATACCGCTTTCCTTTGATTGCGCTAAGAAATGTCAACAAAGGCCAGCGACAAGCTAGACGACCTCCTCGACGGCGCCTCCACCTTGGGCGCCACTAACAAGGACGCCCCTACCATGGGCGCCTTCAATGACAATGGTGCTCCCACGGCACCGCCGCCGTCCCTCCATGATCACCGACACCGCCATCCAAATCAGATCGGATCGAGGCTACCGGACGACCACCACCACCCGTCGGAAAAAGCCTAACCAATTAGGTCAACGCCTCGTGGCTACTACAATGGCACATATAAGTCCCCGTCAATAGCAATATCATCGTTGACATCGGGAACATCGGGAGCACCGACGCCATTACCATTACTAGTGTTGACAGTAGCTAACGTCAATTTTTTTACCATCAACTTTTGCATGAAATTATACAAAAAGGAATCACAAACTCTAGATGTAGGGTTTGATTCTAACAATTTCCATGAGTTTGGTGTTCTCACTTGTCTTGCAGGTTTTCACTGAATAAAAGTATCTCCAATGATGGATTAGAGTGGATCATTGTGAAGGGCTCGCTGAGACGATCGAAATGGGCATATTAATTACTTGCCACATTTGGAGTCCAGAATCAAAAGTTATGAACCACGACCATTAGTATGAATTCCAAGGATCTAGAAGACACTAGAGGACTCCACGCCAAAGCTTGGGCCCACCTGTCATAAGGTGGGGCCACCCGCACCATACATGGGGCTACGCGGCACCACACAAAGGATTACAAACACTAGATGTAGGATTTGATTCTAACAAGTTCCACGAGTTTTGTGATTTCGTTTGTCTTGCAGGTTTTCATAGGTTTCACTGAATACAATTATCATAAATGATCGATTAGAGTGCACCATTGGGAAGAGCTCGTTGAGACGATCGAAACGGACCTATTACTTGCCACATTTGGAGTCCAGAATCAAAAGTTATGAACCACGACCATTGGAGTGGATTCATAGCGCGCGGCACCGCGCCGAGGAATCTCAGGCCCAGCTTCTGGAAGCTTCCTCCACCGACCTATGGGAACCCTAGAATTCACTCCAGCCGTTAATTTAAGTCGGTTTTAGGTCGGTTTGATCCATAGGCTTAGATTCATCGTTCAGGACTATAAATACAGGGGCAGACCTTACCCCCTGAAACCCTAATTCATTATTCTCTTTGGTTGCTAACCTCCAAGGACCCAAGGGAAAATGGGTACCTAAATATTATTGATTTGCTTGTAGGTGAATTACAAGACCGGAGGGAGGCATTGGATACTTGATAGTGGGTGCACTCAACACATGACCGGTGATGCAAGAAAGTTCACATCTATTGATTCAACTCAAGAAAATGGCAAGCCTATTACATTTGGTGATAGCAAAAGTGGCAATATACAAGGACTAGGGAAGATAGCAATAACCAATGATATGAGCATCTCAAATGTGGCACTAGTTGATATCTTGAAGTACAATTTGCTTTTGGTGGCACAAATTTGTGATCTTGGTTACAAATGCATATTTGGTGAAGATGGTGTTGAAGTGATAAGTGCAAAAGATTCTAGCTTGATCTTCATGGGGTTTAGATTTGAGAATCTCTATCTTGTTGACTTTGGTGCTAGTGAGACACAAAAATTTGTACATGCTTGATCTCTCAATCTAGCATGGGTTGGCTATGGCATAGAAGGCTTGGTCATGTTGGCATGAAGCAACTCAACAAGTTAGTGAAGCATGATCTAGTGAGAGGCTTAAAAGATGTTCACTTTGAGAAGGACAAACTGTCACGCCCCACTTTTAATGGGTCGTTAACTTTTACGTATTTGCGCCCGATCATGCACAAATACGGTCATTAGTGTTAGATAATGGTATGCGTATATAATAGAAACCTGAGCTTTAATAATATAGGATTAGAAAGTCTTATAGTGGCGAATATTTTATCGAGAGTTAGCCAACCAAAAGCAGTGGATTAACTATGACTGTTGCCTCATACTCCACAGGAAACTTGAGCACGGATGGAAACCCTTGGCAACTACGTCTTCCTCCTAAGCAAACGTCTTGCAAACTCCTATGAACGCCGATCGTCTACCTTGACAACGATCTTACCTTCGGATGTGCCGATATCTATAAAAACAGAGGGGTGAGTACAAACGTACTCAACAAGTCCAAACCAGGGTGGTTTGGTAAATTAAGGGTTTGGGCCCTAGCAGAGTCTCTAAAACTGCTCTCGCTAGTTCCCGAGGTTATCTCACATCATCACCTTCACATTATCACCAAGGTTAGTTAAATCTAATCATAGATGTTCAGGCCTAGCATTCGCCCATTGTTGACGATCACCAACGACATATTTTTCCCGTCAACTTACTACCATAAAGGGAGTAAAACTATACCTTTTTATACTCATATACATTTATCACTAATAAATTCCACTTGTAGTGTCTAGAATTTTATTTTGCAGATTTATAATAAAAGTAAGTGGAAAACTGACCAAAGTACGCCATCCGGGGAAGCGCATTCTTGCAAAATCCAAACCCAGGAGCAAATCGACCCAAAACATCAAAATTGGGCCGAGCCAAGCCCGGCCCACAACTTTTCAAGACGAAGGAAGACACCCCACCGAGACCCGGCCAGGCCGAGCCCACGGGTGCGCGCGCCAAGACCACCACGGTGCGGCCACACCCTCCCCGAGGCGGTTTCGCCCAGCTCGTGGAGGCGGTTCATGAACTTGCCAAATGGGGGTTACCGACGTGGGATGGTCGGTTTGCTCGATTAGGAAGGGTTTACTGTGTCGGTTTTGGTGTAAATTAGCACTTAGGCCCCTCCTCCAAGTGTATAAGTAGTCCCCCTCTCTTCCTCTCTCTCAACACACACCACTTGAGTCCAAAGAAACTAGTGTTGACGGTCACTAACGACATATTTTTCCCATCAACTTACTACCATAAAGGAGTAAAACTATACCTTTTATACTCATATACATTTATTACTAACATATTTCCACTTGTAGTGTTCAAAATATATTTTGTAGTATTTATAATAAATACAGTGGAAATACGCCCAAAGTACGCCATCCCGAAAGCGCATTTTCAAGGATATCAAACCCAGGATGGAAATGGACCAAATCTGCACAACCGACCGAGTCAAGCCCACTCTACAACTTCCTAGGCCAAATCAAGACGACGCGCGCCGAAACCTGGGCCGCCCACCCACGGGGTGCGCCCGCACCCAGGGTGCGCCAAGACCTCGATGGGGGCGGTTCGAGCCCACCGCGCGCTATGGGCGGTACATTAAGTGCTCCAATGGTCGGTTTGGGTGTTGATGGCCGGTGCAACGTACCTGGACGCCCTGCTTAGGTCGGTTTAGGGGTAGTTAGGTCATTTAGCTCACTCTCCTTTGTGTATAAATACCTCCTCCCTCTCCCTCATTCCACACACCACACTTGGAGTCACCACACCAGCACACTCACACTCTCTACCTCACTCTCCACCACCATCTTCTTCTTCTTTTTCTTACTTGGCTAGAATTGGAGTAGAAGAGCTACAAAAGGAGGACTTGTAATCTTGGAGCAAAGTGAGCTTTGGTAATATATATCTTCCATGGATCTTTCTCCATTGTGCAAGTTCTATTTCTATGATCATGGTCTAACTTATGAATTAGAGTATAGTCTTGTTTTCATCGATCATCATATGCATAACATGATTATAGATGGGATAACGGTTCGTCGTTCTTTCGGTTTGCTCTTGTCTTAGTTCGTCCATCCGTAGGGTGGGGATCCTGGGGGGACAAGAGTAGTGCTCTGGTACGCGGGCATGGTGCCCGGGTATTACAAAGACCTTCGAATATGAGAGCATGCCACGGTCGTGAGGGTAGGCGGCAGGGTTGTGACAGCCCCGTCCGTCCCCTTTGTAATCCCTCCACGCTCGCATGTGATGTAGGAGTTCGTAAATGCTTTCCATTGGGCGGATGGTACCGGGAAGTCTCCCCCGTTATCCTAGACATAACCATGCTCATATCATGTTAGCATATGATCCTAACTATTCATTGTAAGACCATGACTAGAATACATTAGATTACTCCATAGGACATTCATTTATTCTTTATCTATTTTCTTTATCCTTTACCTGGTGGATTCCAATGTGTGTGTCACACTATCTATAAACCGTATTGCTTACCCCTATTATGAACGAGTTGGTCTTTGCGTGCACACATTTCATCATCCAGATGCCATGCTACTTCTTATACAAACATGCCTTCCTTTGGGAAAATATAAATAACGATACCCTGAATACTTCCGGGTGAAATGCTACAATGATAGATCCGTGCGCTTGCGATGAAATATCAACTACAAGAAGATCTATCACCGTTGATTGAAAGTGCGTTATCACCGACACGGTGGTTCCACTTAGTGATATCAACGGCTCGTCTCCTACTGTAGTCATCAGAGTTGGGTTCTAAACCTGATTCTAATGATTGCGCTAAGAAACGTCAACAACCAGCAATCTTCCTCTCTCTACCACCTCTACCTCTCTCTCTTCTTCTACTTCTTCTTTCTTCTTCTTCTTAGTTCTTGGTTAGCACTTGGAGTAGAAGAGCTACAAGGAGGGCTTGTCTCCTAGAAGAAAGTGCCTTGGTAATATATCTTCTCAATGGAGCATTCTTCTATTTACAAGTCTTATATCTATGTTCTTGGCCTAACTTATGAACTAGAGTATAGTCTTGTTCATGTTCTTCTGTTGGTATATGAACTAGCATATAGTTTACATATCATAATCTTGACATATTCATCTCAGTTCATCATCGATCATCATATGCCTAACTTGATTAGAGGTGGGATATCGGTTCGTTGTTCCTTCGGGTTTGCTCTTGTTCTAGTCCGTCCATTCGACGAGTGGGGATCCTTGGGGGACAAGAGTAGTGCTCTGATATGCGGGCATGGTGCCCGGGTATTACGACACCTGCGAATATGAGAGCATGCCACGGTTGAGGGGGTAGGCGGCTGGGTCGTGACAAGCCTTGACCGTCCCTTGAAATCCCCCACGCTAAATATGTGTTGTAGGAGTTCGTAAATGCCTCGGTAGGAAGCAGACTTCTAGATGGGGTCTCCCCGGTATCCTAGACCTAACCATGCCTAAATCAGTTTGCATATGATTCTAACTATTCATTTGTATGGCCATGACTAGATACATTAGAATTACTCCATTAGGTTATTCATTTATTCTTTATCTATTTTCTTTATCCTTTTGTTTGGTGGATTCTTAAGTGTGTGTCACACTATCCATAAACCATTATTGCTTACCCCCTGGTATGAACAATTTGGTCTAAGGAAACACATGTTCCTCTCTTCGATGCCATGCTAATAATCACATGCCTTCCTTTGGGAAAATATAAATAACGATACCACAATACTTCCTCCGGTGAAATGCTACAATGATAGATCCGTGCGCTTGCGGATGGAATATCTAAGATGGCAAGATCTATCCCGCTGATAATCCCATTCAGATCACCGACATGGTGGTTTCACTCGGGAATGTCACGCCGTGCATTTCTTTATTATTGGGAATGGGTTTTATACTGCTTTTCCTTTGATTGCGCTAAGAAATGTCAACAAGCATTTTCCGGCGCCGTTCTTGGGAAGGCATTGTGAAAAAAAAAAAAACTAGCTGGCTATGAATATGAACGTGTGCGTGGCTACCATTTGCTCATACTGAGCTAATCTTTTATGTTTTCTCCTTTGTGGATGAAAAAAGGATAGTGTATGTCGGGTTTCTTCTTGCCCGAAAAACTTCATCTCCGATCCGGAGGCACTCCTAAGGAAGAACAGGGTCTCGTGCCGCTTCTTGTTTGGCAGGAACCCCGACAATCGAGACCGACATCCCCGCACCAACAGCATCTCAAGCCTTGGCCGTCGCCACAAGGCGATTTCTCTACTCCCGCCGTCACCAACGCGTGCCCATTGGGCCGGTGGTGAATGTATGACAAAAACTTTGAATCACGACTGGGCTGATCACCATGGTGCAGGCCAGTCCATTCTTGGGGATCGCCTAGCGAGGACGCCAACGCTCATCTCCAACACTTCCTTGAGCCGCGGCGACACCATCGTCATCAAGGGCGCCGAACCGGAGCGTCATCGCTCCGCTTTGTTTCCTTTCTCCCTCGTGGGGAAGGCAAAACAATGGTTCTACAAGGACAAGGAAGTAGTCAGCACGTGGGCCAAGTGCTCACATTGCGTTCTAGCTAAATTCTTCCCCATGGGCAAAACCAATGCCCCCGAGGGGAAGGATCGCCAATTCCAGCAGACATCAATGGAACCCATTCCGAGGCGTGGGAGGCTGCAAGAATACATTCTAGCATGCCCGCACCACGGGATGGAGAATTGGCCGGTGCTCCGAAACTTCTACAATGGTCTCACGGCCATATCGAAGGGGCACCTCGACGCCCCATCTTTGGTGGCGCATTCTTATCACTCACCATAGATCGGCAACAGCCCCGATCGACAAAATGGTGGCAAATCGAGAGCGGGGAGAAGACAGAGCCCTAGCCAAAACACAAAAAAAGGCATGCATACCGTGAAGGGAGGCAGATATGCTTGCCGCAAAAATGGATCTTTTGCTGAAGAAGCCGGAGGAGCGCCAACACGTACTCTACTACCCAAAGCGGCGCCCGGTTTTACGCCCGCATGCTCACATGACCTGTGAGACATGTGGTGGAGTTGGCCACTCAGGGGATAACTGCCCTGAGACCCGTGAAGAAGCTGCCTTCATCAACAACAGCAACGGGTATCACCAACCTCAAAGAAGGATGGAACAAACGGTCCAGGCCACCATTCCAAGGTAACCGAGGGTACAACTCCAATTATAACCCCGGGCAGCCGTCATTGAAGGACCTAGTGTTGGGCCAAGCCAAGATCAACGAAAACCTCACCAAAGAAGATGAGCGGTGATAACATCTTAGAAGGAGTCAGCAGCAAGCTGGATGGACTCAACTCTACTATGACAAATCAGTTGAATTTCAACAAGAAGATTGAAGCACAAATATCCCAGCTAGCTGCTCGTCTCCCAGTAATGGTTGGAGAAAAAGCTTCAAGACAATCTGAAGCCCCCAAGGAGAGCATAAATGCGGTAACTACCGAGAGGGGAAGGTCTACTCGTGACCCACCGAATCCCAACTCTGCGGTGAGGAAACGAAAGAGAAGCACGCACAAGAGGTAACCCCACAGTACCGAAAAGAGCCGAAGTGGAGGAGGTACCATTGGAATATACAGACACAACGTACCTACCCTTCACCACGAGAACAAGAAAGCAGACGCTGGATGAACAGTTCACTCGGTTCATGGAGATGATCCAGAAAGTACATGTAAGTGTGCCACTCCTAGACATGCTCCATGTGCCGTCATATGCCAAGTACATAAAGGATATCATCCAAAACAAGCGGCCACTGCCAACAACAGAAGTTGTGAAGTTAACCGAAGAATGCGAAGCGCTATCCTCGAATCGATACGCACGAAAAAGAAGAAAGATCCGGGATGCCCTACAATTCCCTCGCTCAATTGGAACACAAACATTCAACCACGCCTTATGTGATTTGGGCGCCAGTGTTAGTGTCATGCCAAAATCAGTCTTCGATAAACTCAAGCATACAAATCTAGAGCCAACATCTATGACACTACAAATTGGCGGACTCATCTATAAGGTATCCAAAGAGGGATTGCGGGAGGACATACACATGAAAATCGAGGGTATTTTGTCCCAGTTGACTTTGTGGTATTGGACATGGAATTCACTAAAGATACACCACTCATCCTTGGGCGACCATTCTTGAGCACCGCCAAGCACAGTTTGATGTTGGAGCGGGGAGAAATCCGCTTCAATATCAATGGCAATGAAGAAAAATTTGAATTCGCACCCGAGTCTCCCTAAGAGTGCAAAATGATCCGGATAAAATATGGGGAGCAAGGCATTAAAGAAATAGAAATCCAGCCTCCAAAGACCGGCAAGACTCCCAAGGCGACCAACAAAAATAAAAAGGTGGGAACAAAAGAAAAGACAGCTCCTAAACCAAAGAAGGAGCGTAAAAAGAATCCCATCTTTACAAAAGGACAAAAGGCTCCGGAAGGTAGCTCCACACCAAAAAGAAACAAAGAAAGAACCAAAACAAAAGAAACAGTCAAAAATACGCTTTCGCCCTCAAAAAGGTGTGGAAGCTAAAAGAAGTGCAGCCCTCCGTATCTCCGGGAGCGGTGCACCATCAAAAACGACAAAATTGGAGAAGGTCCCGATCCATGGACTCAAAAGAGTGGACCCTCCGCCGAAGGTAAAACGATAGCTACCTCAGGAAAGAACAAAAATAAATAAAGGCACCCACAGGCCTCCAGATAGCTTGGGGGAGGACCCCCACAGGTATCATTGCATTGCATATTTACTTTCATCGAATTTTATTTTATTTTAGCATGCTTAAATTTCAGCAATCTTGCATTGGAAAAAAAATAACTAAAAAAAAAATCCAAAAAAGAATAAGTAGCTCTTCTATGTGCCTTAATGCTTATATATGAGCTATAAAAATGTTTAGTCTTAGTCCCTTGTTGAAATGATGAATAGTTGCTCTGTCTTATGTTTCACACCTTGCCTAGTTTATAATTCAATTTCTCTAAAGTTTGGGTTTAGTGGCTAAGTCTAAAAACTCATCCCGAAAAAGGCTGATTCATGTGGGTTGCATAGGCTCTGTCTAGTCTAAGTTGTTGCCAAGTATGATATGGTACAAATAGATTTGCTATGATTTCGTCCAAAAGAGAAGCTTGACATCCGGGAATCTACTTTTTAAAAAAAAAAAAAAAAAAAGAGAGAAAAGATATGGGCTATGCTAAAAAAAAAGAGAGAAAGAAAAATGAGATGAAAAATGGACAAGTGTCCGAGGGCGAGTAGAGCCCACATCTCTAAAAAAACAAAGAGAGAGGAAATAAAAGATAAAAGTCTAGGGCGAGTAGAGCCCACCACTCCAAAAAAAAAATAAGTATAGCAATAAAGCCCATACTTTCTCGGAAAAAAAAAATATTATCTAAAATAAATAAATCCCTGGATAAAAAAGTTGATCAAAAGGATGAATGATAAGTATTTACATTATAACCGTTCTATCCGGCAACCGCCCAAGACTTTGAGAAAAGCTAAAAAAGCCCCCGCTTCGATGAAAGGTATAATAAAGGGTGGGAAAAAGATGTGCCATTTTATTCAAACTCTAGTAGAAAATCTTATTATAACCCCGGCACTTGTGAAATGTAATCGGCATAGTAGCAACTCCCCGATCAACAACCTAGTACTTATCTCTTTTGCTCGAGGACGCGCAAAGGGTAAGCTTGGGGAGTTTGTTGACGGTTGTTAACGCCAAAATTTGGTAGAGCCCGGATGACGAGATGGGCCGGGCACACGATGGTTCGGTAAGGGGTCATTCGCTAGCGGCATGGTGCTAATGGTACCGTAGCATTCGGAAAGCCGCATTTGTTATTCGGCTAAGGAGCCCGAGTCCGAGAAGGAGCCGAGCAGAGATGATTCGGCAAGCGTGGAGCGTCAAGGAGAATATTCGAGGACAAGGGCCCACATCACGTACAATTCCCACGACTCCGAGAAGACTTGGAGGACAATGTATCTTAGCTAGATATTTTTGTTATTATTATTCGTGATTAGTTAGGACTCAATAAGCCCGAGGTATAAATATATGAGACCCCGGCAACTATAAAACGATCTACCAAATCAAATACAACCAACCCGGCTCCGTGCCTTGGCTCCGGCCACCCTTCGAGTCCGGTCGTGTCGCCGATCTACTGCGAGAGGATTCATCGACACAATCGACCTCCGTAAAAATACCGGCGCAACCTTGCACCATGTCTAGTATCATCGGCGGATTTAGATTATTGCAAGAAGTCTTGTTCACGCTTAGTATCGTCAGGCGGATTTAAGCTATCGGGGGCAAGAGGGTTCTTTTGTCGATCATGAGCCATCCGGTGGGCTAAGATCCGGCGAGAGCTAGTTATCGGGCATTAGGCTTGGCACCCTAATGAATTCATTAAGTTACCGAGTGGTGCATGATTCTTACTTGATTATTTATTTATTTATTTATGTTTGCACACATTCTTTGCCCAATCTAGATTGATATAGCTCGGCTTTATCTTTTGTTAGATCTAAATGTCATCAATACTTTCAATGTTTATCATTAAGCTTGTCATTAGATCTATTTGTGCTGTCATAGCCGAGCCTAGATCAATCTAGGTTGTCACGTGTTGTGGGTTCTTACATGTTTAGTCATGACTCGTGCGGCAGGCTAAGGTTTTATGTGTAAGTTTCTTCTTCATGGACCTGGATTCGGCAAGCTTGCCGAACACGCTTATGTGTTTACTTGTATCTTGCATGTGTAAATCTACCTATCGTCGAGTCTAGTCTGGCAAGCCGTATCATGCGGTGGATTAGCTTGTTGCAGTGTATCATGCGGTGGATTGCTGTTAGGATGAAGAGGGTTTAGAACGGTTAAGTCTGGCAAGCCGTATCATGCGGTGGATTAGCTTGTTGCAGTGTATCATGCGGTGGATTGCTGTTAGGACTGATCGGGATGAATCTCTGGCTTTGCTTTAGACTAGGTTTGCATGTGTACTTTATTTGTCTATGCATACGCGCTTCAACGAGTAATGAGTATTTATAGATCTATTTAGATGTATGCATGCTTTTAGCTTATCATGGTTAGATTGTATCATGCGGTGGATTGATCTAGTTGTGGTAAGTGGTTTATATCTGTAAGCAAGTGGTATCATGCGGTGGATTAGCTTGCAAGGGTTTAAGCTTGACGGGTTTAGGAAGGCTAGGCGTCTTGGCAGACTAGTTGGATGAAACCTATGCATGTGTCTTTTAGATTAGGTTTATATTTATGAGTTACCTGCTTTTGTTTCATGTTGTCAATTAATTCAATCCATGCAAGAGAGCTTTATGATGTCATATCATGATGATCGACTTTACTTGTTCAAACATGTCTTTTATGATCATTCGGCAAATCAAGTTATTACGTTACATCTTTATACATGCTTACCAAATGCATTCATTATCGGCGATAGATAGCTCTCATAGCTATATGTCTTTACATCCGCCTTAGAGCCATACATGCGAATCGTCTTGGTCTCACCGGGCATGTTCCGGATCTCACGTTTACCTCCTTGTCAATTAACAGGTCAAATTGGTGGCACGCCTCAAGACGCTCGGGCGGCCGAGTAAAGCCAGACTATTCCGGCTTGTCGGTGTGCGTGTTGCAAGGAGTAGGATTTTTGTGCCTACAACGGTCACCAACGACATATTTTTTTTCCCGGTCAACTTACTACCATAAAGGGGTAAAACTATACCTTTTATACTCATATACATTTATCACTAATAAATTCCACTTGTAGTGTTTAGAATTTTATTTTGCAGATTTATAATAAAAGTAAGTGGAAAAATCGACCAAAGTACGCCATCCGGGAAGCGCATTCTTGCAAAATCAAACCCCGGAGCAAATCGACCCAAAACATCAAAATTGGGCCGAGCCAAGCCCGGCCCACAACTTTTCAAGACGAAGGAAGACACCGCACCGAGACTCGGGCGAGGCCAAGCCGGGGGGTGCGCAGCGCACCACCGGTGTGGCCGCACCCCCCCCGAGGTGGTTTCGGCCCAGCCTCAGGGAGGCGGTTCATGAACTTGCCAAATGGGGGTTACCGACGTGGGATGGTCGGTTTGCTCTGATTAGGAAGGTTTACCAGCTCGGTTTTGGTGTAAATTAGCACTTAGGCCCCTCCTCCAAGTGTATAAGTAGTCCCCCTCTCTTCCTCTCTCAACACACACCACTTGGAGTCCAAAAAACCAGCAATCTTCCTCTCTCTACCACCTCTACCTCTCTCTCTTCTTCTACTTCTTCTTTCTTCTTCTTCTTAGTTCTTGGTTAGCACTTGGGTAGAAGAGCTACAAGGAGGGCTTGTCTCCTAGAAGAAAGTGCCTTGGTAATATATCTTCTCAATGGAGCATTCTTCTATTTACAAGTCTTATATCTTCCTAACTTATGAACTAGAGTATAGTCTTGTTCATGTTCTTGTGTTGGTATATGAACTAGCATATAGTTTACATATCATAATCTTGACATGTTCATCTCGGTTCATCATCGATCATCATATGCCTAACTTGATTACAGGTGGGATATCGGTTCGTTGTTCCTTCGGGTTTTGCTCTTGTTCTAGTCCGTCCATTCGGCGAGTGGGGATCCCGGGGACAAGAGTAGTGCTCGATATGCGGGCATGGTGCACCGGGTATTACGACACTGCGAATATGAGAGCATGCCACGGTTGAGGGGGTAGGCGGGCGGGTCGTGACAAGCCTTGGCCGTCCCTTGAAATCCCCCCACGTTTGTATGTCTTTGTAGGGGTTAAGTAAATGCCTCGGTAGGAAGCGGACTTCCGGATGGGGTCTCCCGGTATCCTAGACCTAACCATGCCTAAATCGGTTTGCATATGATCCTAGCTATTCATTTGTATGGCCATGACTAGATACATTAGAATTACTCCATTAGGTTATTCATTTATTCTTTATCTATTTTCTTTATCCTTGTCTGGTGGATTCTTAAGTGTGTGTCACACTATCCATAAACCATTATTGCTTACCCCTGTTATGAACAATTTGGTCTAAGCAAACACATGTTCCTCTATTCAGATGCCATGCTAATAATCACATGCCTTCCTTTGGGAAAATATAAATAACGATACCACAATACTTCGGGTGAAATGCTACAATGATAGATCCGCGGCGCTTGCGGATGGAATATCTAAGATGGCAAGATCTATCCCGTTGATAATCCCGTTCGGATCACCGACATGGTGGTTTCATTCGGGAATGTCGATTGGGCGCATTTACGCAATTTGTATTGGGGATGGATTTTATACCTGTTTCCTTTGATTGCGCTAAGAAATGTCAACACCCATTCCAAGGACGTGGCTATTCAAATAGATTTATATAACTCTGCAGAGGTTGTACAATTTCCCCACACGATGGGCACTGTGTTTCCCATCCGGTTTGGTTCCGACAAGCCCAATGAGATCCGTACCCGCTTGGGTGCTACCCTAGGTATATTGGTATAATCCTACCAAGATTTCTCAGGGGTTTGAGTTGGGGCCACTTCCCCCTAGGGGCCACTTTCCCCTTTCATAAAATATTGGGGCCACTTTCCCCATTCATCAATTCATAAAATATTAGGGCCACTTTCTCCATAATCAATAGCTCAATTGTTTAACGTGGAGGATAAATCAACCACGCCAACCTAACCATGGGGCCACTTTCTCCATGTATGCTCCCGATAGATCTTTTTGCTGCTTGGCCGGCCACCTAGGATCGAAATTATACCGCAACCTAATGGGGTGTGAATCAAGTCGCCCCATCCCGGCGTGTGGCTGTACGTAATATCACACTAGGTAGAAGGTCTATGAACCGGTCCTTAGGGAGGCGAGTATCTCTCCGCAGGAATCCCACACAACGATTCCCGTAGTAATCCATCTCACTATGAATTACTATCACCCACCTCTTTTGTTGGTTAGGGTTCATTAGGCGATCTCATGTTATTCTTGATTATAACGTATGAGCGTAGATAACGTGGATGAGGACGTCATCCCGCTTAGCTCCATAGCTTCACGTTATCTAGCTCATACCACACTATACTAATCAGGTTATCACAGGTGAGCGTCATGTCTATTATCGTATGCTTTTCACAACTCATCAATAAACTGGGCACCTCGCCCTTCAATAATATCGAGCACTCGGCTCCTCATAGCATTGCGGAAGATCACACAACATCCGCTCAACATCATCTCATATTTCATTGCATACCATGATAACCCATGACCTCGAGATCTTATCATCATTATATCATTATTTAAGGTCATGATTAGGGGGGGGGGTAAGGACTTGCACAGGATGTTCTTACCGATCGTGAGCTTAACGTCTCTACATACTCGGGAAAAACCTCTAGTCCGAAAGTCGAAACTACCTCGCGTCGGGCGATAAAACCTAGCATGAACTATGGCACACAAAACAAGCATAGAACATTATGGTGGTAATATCTTAGTTGCATAGATCTAGTTTTTAGATAAATTATGGAAGTCGTTTCACGCAGCGACGGAGCTAAAATGCATGAGTTATGGGTTTTATAATATTAATCCCTAATTTATTAATTAGGGTGATATTATAATATAATTTTATCATATAATAAATTTGGAACTAATTACATGATGATGAAATCCCATAAATCGAATAATGAATTTACAAATTTTCGGGGAATTTTTGCACATGGGAAATAGGGTTTCTAACACATGGGGTACACTTGTTCGGGTGTACCTAGCGTTTTCCTATGTGTACCCCGACTATTCTCCATGGGTGTGTGACACGTGGGTCCCAAGGACGCCATCGCGGGTTTCCACGTGGCGCCACGTGGGTCGTGGGCCATGGTCCATGTGGTCGGGAGGGGTAACGGCGTCGGCCCTTCCGTTTTGCCCGGCCGCATAGCGAGATGGGAAGGATGGGCGAACGGGCGGTGGCGCGTCTACAAAGAACGACGAACCGAAGTTCCGTTTCCCGTCGGCCGCACATGCCACGGGCGGTGGTTCGCCGGACCCCAAATTTAATGACGCCCGAGCTTCTTCTAGGGCTCGCCGCGCGAGGTTCGTGGGGATCCCTACCCTCGTTCCGGTCTCGCTGTCGGGAAGCGTAGCGGGGAGAGGGGTCAGCCCCATGCGCGGCGGCTATGGCGACCTCGGCGATGGCGGCTGCGGCCGGCATCGCAACACAAGGAAGGAAACGGGGTGCTATCTACGTAAAAACGAAGGGGGAGCTTCCGGTTAGCTAACCTGCCCTTCTATTTGGCTAGCGATGCAACCACGAGGAAGGGAAGATGAAGGGAGCTCGATTGGCGGTGGCGGGCACCCGATTTGGGGGCAATCGAGATCTTTGGCGATAGGGGCAGGGAGAAGGGGATGGAGGGAAGCACCGCCTGATCCCCGAGAATGGCGGGCCGTGGAGTAGAGTGCGAGCTCGATTGCTAGCCGGGGTGGGCTATTTATAGGGCGCCGCGGCGGTGTCTTTCCGGGAATATTTCCCTACGCATGCTTGATCTTTTCGACTGCGCTGGTTGCCCGTGGACCGTGAGGCCGGTGCCGGCTATGCCGCGTGCCGTGTCGCGTGTGTCCCTCATTCTCCCGCCAGGTCGGTTCGGCGTATTGTCACGTCGTCTACACCGCCGGCGGTCTTGCCCGCCACGCATAATCAAATCACCGGAATCACGGAAAACGTTTTGAGTACCCGCTAGCGGCAAAGGGTGATCGTCTTCTTTGTGGGCATGGAGCTTTCCTCGTCTTGCTTGTGACCTTTGGCGGTGGCTAGCTGGCTGAGAGGCTTCGTGTGTAGCGCCCGGTGAGGCGGCTATAGCCCGGTCTTCTTGCACGGGGGCGCGATTTGCCGGCCCACGATGACGGCAATGCTCGTGAGCACGGTTTCGGCGCCCTGTTGGCGTTGGTTGAGCCATCCTGTGCTCTTGGCTTGGCGGGACAGGCAGCCAGGAGGTCGGTGGAGGCGGCGTATGCGTCTTCTTCTTCATCGGCTTCCGGCGGCGAATTCACGGGTTGGCGCCACTGTTAGCGTTGGCTTCGTCACGTGCGCGGGTGACGGCGCGGGGGGTGGTGTAGCGAGGTCATCGCGTTGGGCAATGCGCTCGTCGTCTCCTCGGATGGCCGAGTGCGGTGGGGAGTAGTCGAGGGTCCGATGGGGCGGACCGCCTTGTCGCCGTCTTGGCGAAACGAGAGGGGAGGAAGAAGACGGCGATGGGTACGTGGGGTCTAGTCATCGCGAAAGGAAGAGGGGTGCAATCGGGCCTGGTTTCGCGGCGGGCCTTGGGCTTGTCTGCTGAGCATGAGGGAAAGGAGGGAGTAGGTCGCTCGGTCGGGCTTTGGGCTCGCGCTTGCTGGACCGGAAAGAAGGGATGAGGAGGGAATGAGTCCGTGATTCATTTTCCATTTTCCCATCTCCTTTCTATTTCTCTCCTTCCATTCTATTCCCCATGTATACTTGTAATTTCTCCCATTTGTATTTATGCAAATGTATATATATTTCTTAGGGCTTTTATTGAGCACCAATAAATATATACACTTGTTTGGGAAGAATACATATTAGTATACATGTTTTACAGAATTCCCCGATTATTCTCCTTGCTCATTTCTATTTTCATGTATACTTCTTTATGATGGCATATGGATGTAAGTATCTTCCATTTATATATTCAAGCATATATATATTCTTAGAATTTATCATGAAGGACTTATATATTCTTGCTTGGAAGGACACACATACATATACATATATTAGTATACATGTGTTGACATTTCTTAACGCAATCACCAAAAAGGCAATCACGCTTAGAAATGTCCATTTGGTATTCTCGCAACGTTCTGAGAACAAGTCCGCAAGCACACGGAAATACTATTGTAGCATTTCACCCAGAAGTATTCAGGGGTATCGTTATTTATATTTTTCCCAAAGGAAGGCATGGTGTAAAAGTCTCTAATTCGGACATGGTCAAGATAACATGAATGTATAATAGACCAATGCTCATAATAGGGGTAAAACAGGGATAGATAGTAGGATAACTTGACACACTCACTCAAGCCAATCTCAAGGATAAAAAGTAAAGGAAAGAATAAAAAGAATAAGTCTAATATGGAGCGGGCATATCCTAGATAGTCATGTCAAGATAGCGTGATACACACATGTTTTCTTGTTAGAGATTCTAAGTCAAGATAGCCAAGGTCTCTATTGACTTACTTGGCACCGCAAACAATCGCCCAAACTGGGATGGAGACCGGCAATTGCACTACGCCACACCTGAACATGGACGGACAAGGTTGTTACGACCCAAAATTACTACCCCCTCAACCGTAGGGTGCGCCACAAAAAGATAGGCAACCCCTAGCCTAGACACCACGCCTACACTAGTGATTATCACTCTAGCGTGTTAACAAGGCTTACCCGCCCCCTGGGTCCTTCTACTAGAGCGCCGCCCCGAAGGAAATCCACTATCAATCCCAAAACCCAACATCAACCAAGTCTAACTTTAGGTAGAACTCATCATAACAATCGAGCTCTTAGTCTAAACATGTATGCATGAAAGATTAAGCACAATGTTCTATATGACAAGATCATGATATAGAAACTATATACTAGTTCATCAATCAAGATTATATCAAAAGAACTTTGCTCTAATTCAAGAACATGACTATATTGATAAATAGAGAACAAGAACAAGATGAAGAACTATAAATTGCAAATACCGAATAGCTCCAAAATGTCTTGCTCTCCTTTTATAATCCTTGCCAAACTCCTCCTATGTACAAACTAAGAAGAAGAAGAAGAAAGGGAGAGAGGCTCTCTTGTGTGGTGGTATTTTGAGAGGGGGAGAGGCCCTCTACTTATAGGATGAGAGGAGGGGGCTAAGTGCGAATGTTACACCATGAATGCACCAAACCGACGTCCTCTAGGCGTCCACGTTCACCGAACCGAGCCATGCACCCCCGAACCGACGTTTTGGACATTTAATGTACCGCCTCGTGAAGTTGGGCTCGAACCGCCCCTAGGAGGGTGCGGGCGCACCTTAGGAGTGCGCGCGCGCACCCTTCTCCCGTTCGCCCCTGAGCTTTGGCAGCCGGGCGTGATTGGGCCCGAAAAGTCATGGGGTGGCGTTTGCTCGGCCCAGTTTTGGCGTTTTGGTCCATTTTATCCCTGGGCTTGTAATCTTCTAAAGTACGCTTTCCAGGGTCGCGCCTTTTGGTCGTATTTCCACCTGTTTTTATTATAAATCCTACAAAATACATTTTGGACACTACAAGTGGAAATATGTGAGTAATAAATGTATATGAGTATGATAATGTATAGTTTCACCCCCTTCATGGGAGAATGTTGACGGGAAACATATGTCGTTAGTGACCGTCAACAACATGCCCTCATTATTTCCCTTAAATTTCCTAGGGCTTACACATGGATCATGCACATATATGTATTCCATGGATATTTTTATAATCTAGGAATTTACATATGCCTCCACCTATGTACTCTAGGGTTTTGCGGATTTATTCCCAGAGAAAGTGTAAATCATGCTCATGCATACTTCCATAATTTAAAGTCTAGATCAAGTGTACATACCTTGGCCACCATAAGCTCATCAAGCAAGCAACAAAGGGAGTCTAATTTCTATATGATGGATTTCAATGCGAGGGTTTTTTGAAAACAAGGGTTTGGTTTTGCGTAAAAGTAGATCAAGTTTTAGTTTAATTCAAAAGTTCAAATTTTTAGTGAATTTTAAAATGATGCAAAACACGGGTGTTACACAAACTATGTAGTGCATGTCAAGTTTTAAAGCAAGTGGGCAACACACATCCAAAGAAGAGCTTCATGAGTACTTGCAAGGCATTTGACTTGATACACATTGACTTGTTTGGACCAACCACATATACAAGCATTGGTGGCAATAAGTATGGATTTATGATTGTGGATGAATACACAAGATTCACTTGGGTGTTCTTTCTCAATGACAAGAGTGACTCTTATTCAATCTTCAAGACATTTCTCAAGAGGGTGCACAATGAATTTGATATCATAGTCAAGAAAGTGAGAAGTGACAATGGAAGTGAGTTCAAGAACACAAGAGTTGATGAGCTTTGTGATGATTATGGAATCATGCATCAACTTTTCGCCAAGTACACACCACAATCGAATGGCCTAGTTGAAAGGAAGACTAGGACTCTCATTGAAATGGCAAGGTCTATGCTTAGTGAGTACAATGTGAGTCAATCATTTTGGGCGAGAAGCAATCAACACCGCATGTCATTACATCAATAGATTGTATTGCCATCTCATGATGAACAAGACACCTTATGAGCTATTGAATGGAAGAAAGCCAACTATAGCATACTTTAGGGTGTTTGGGTGCAAATGCTACATATTGAGAAGGGTGCAAGACTTGGTAATTTGACAAGAGGTGTGATGAAGGGTTCCTACTTGGTTATTCCACTACAAGCAAAGCATATAGAGTGTGGAACAACTCAAGTGGTCTATTCAAGAAGTCCATGATGTTGAATTTGATGAAACCAATGGGTCCCAAGATGAAGATGAGAACCTCAATGATGTTAGTGGAACTCAATTGGTAGATGCCATGAAGGGTATGGACATTGGTGACATGTAACACCCATGTTTTTGCATCATTTTAAAATTCACTAAAAATTTGAACTTTTTGAAATAAACTAAAACCTAATCTACTTTCCGCAAAACCAAACCCCTGTTTTTTGAAAACCTTGCATCAAAATCCACCATATAGAAAGTAGACTCCTTTTGTTGCTTGCTTGCAGAGCTTATGGTGGCCAAGGTATGTATACTTGATCTAGACTTTGAATTATGGAAGCATTTATGCATGAGCATGATTTACATTTTCTGGGAATAAATCTACAAACCCTGTAATGCATGTGGAGGTATATGTATATTCCTAGATCATAAAAACATAGGAGTATACATGTGCCCTTGATCCATGTGTAGGCCCTAGGAAATAGAAGGAAATATTAGGGGCAAGTATACTAATGCATGCATCTATGTGTATGTCCTTCCAACAAGTATATATGTGAGTGCCTATAATGATAAATCCTAAAAGAACATATATATACTTGAAAATATAAGTGGGAGGCATATACATACATGTGGGTACAAGTATACTAGAAATGAGAAAGGAGAATGAATAAGGGAAATACAAAAAACATGTGTACTAATATGTATTTCTCCCAAACCGGTGTATATAATTGTTAGTGCTCACTCAAGGACCCTAACAATATATATTTACTTGAATAAAAATGATGGGAGAGAAATACATCAAGCATACATGGAAATGTGAAGAGAAAGGTAAATAGAGAAAGAAAAGAAAAAGGAAGGAAAGCTCGTGGGCTCCTTTACCAAACTCGCCCAAAGAACAAATCTCTCTTCCCTTTCCTTCTTCCACAAATCATAAGCGGGCGGCCCACCTAGTCTTGGCAAAGAACCGAGCCCGGCTAAACTTCCCCTTCCCTCTCCGGCCCATTGGAGCCCACCCTCGTCTCCCTCCTCCCCTCTGTTTCTCGCACACGGACACACCACCATCGACCCCGCCTGCCGGACGCGGACAAGCACACCGCGACGAAGTTGGAGCCAGCTAGGGCTCACGGGGGACTCGAGCCCGCGACCCCGGCCCACGGCGGACTGGGCGGACCATGCAAGCGCCATCGCCCAGCGTCGTCATTCCGCCCGCGGAGCGACACTTCAATGCCAACAGCGGCGCCCGGTGTGTAAAGCACGTTCCGCCGGCAGTGGCGAAGAACCAAGACACGGTAAGGCTACTAACTCCGGCGATACCGTCCGAGATAATGCCGCGGGCACAGCGGCAGCGTCACGCCAATAAGCGGCACGAGCGCCCGTGCTGCATGAGCTTGCCATAGATCGTGGCCGGCAGCCGCGCCTATGCAAGGAGCCCGGCGATGGGCAAACTCACCGGAACCCGAGGCGTGCGCGAGAGCGCAGTGTGAAGAACTGTTCCATGGTCGCCCATGCGCACAAGAAGGCTTGCCGGAAAAGATCAGCGGCGGCGAAATATCTCCACGGCGAACCCCGACGGCGAGGCTATAAATAGCCACCTCCAGCCCCAATCGACCTCGCCCTTCCACGAGGACCGCCGGAGTCGGGGAACACACCGCTCACCTCCGACCTCCCTCTCCCTCCTCCTATCGCCTCGGTTCCATTTTTCCCCCAAACCGGCACCACCGCCACCGGGTTAGGTCAAGAGGTCGTCGTCGATTCCGCCGTGCGAGGTACCTAATTAGTCACCCCAGGCGTTGCTTAGACCCCATGCTATCATAAGCTGCTCCTTTCCTTTCCTATTACCTAGCCTCGCCTCGTCGCCACACGGCTTCGCCGTCGAGGAACCGCTAGTCCCCGCCGCCGTAGGTCACCACTGTCCTATCACCGCCCACACCACTCGGGGGCGTGTTCACGGCAACCGCTACGAAAGTGTCGGCGACCCTACCACGGGCGAGCCTTGGCGAAAGCCCTTGGTCGTTAGGTCAAGTCCTACGAACCCGCCACCGCGACGGGCGTGTCAACGGCCGAACGGGATGGAAATCCTATCCCGTCAACTACCGCCGACGCGTCGTCAAGCCGGGACGAACCGAGACTAATGACGCAGTTACGCCCCACGCGGACGAATCCCACGCCCACCTGTGCCACATGGCAGGCTCGCGTGGCACCTTGGGACCCACCTATCATGGCACAAATGAAGCAATACAAAGCTTTTGGTACACTAAGGTTGAATGCTAAGCACACCGAAGCTTTGTACCGCGTGGTCTTAAAAGTACTATTTCCCATGTCCATAAAATTCCCGAAAATTTGTAAATTCATGATTTGATTTATAGAATTTTATCATGTAATTAGTTCCCAATTTATTACATGATAAAATTATATTATAATATTACCCTAATCAATAAATTGGGGATTTATATTATAAATTCCATAACTCATGCATTTTACCTCCGTTTCGCATGAAACGACTTCCATAATTTATCTAAATTCTATATCTATGCAACTAACCTATTACCACCATAATGTTCTATGCTTGTTTTGAGTTCCATAGTTCAAGCTAGGTTTTATCGCCCGACGCGAGGTAGTTTCGACGATCGAAGTTAAAGGTTTGTCCCGAGTATGTTAGAGACGTTCGACGCCAAAGGTCTTACCAAAAGAACATCCCAGCAAGTCCTTACCCCCATAATTTTGAACTTAACTTAATTAACTGGATGTTAACAATATATGGAACATGATTTAAGAAGTGAGCTTAATCAACCAAAAGCGAGTTTGGGGTGATCCATGTGGGATGGATCATCTCGGCAGGTTTCACATAGTGAGGGTTTCCTGTCTTGGAGGGCTCGCTCCCCTAAGGACCGGTCATGGACCTTCTACCTAGTTTTATTATACGCATGACCACACGCGGATGGGGCGTTTGATTCCACACCCCGTTGGGTTAAGGTATAATTTCGATCCAAGGTGGCCGGGCGTAGGCAACGATCTATCGGGGAGCGCATAAAAGGGAGAGTGGCCCCATGGTCCGGTTGGCATGGTTGCCGAAAGTGATCCTCCACGTAAAACTTTTTGGCGCAATGTTATCGTGATACCTAATTGTTAAGTTGACGGATCTTTGAGTGATCTTCCGAAATGCTTTGTGTGCTAATGGGATGCTAGGTGATCTTCCCATTTCCAACCCCCGAGAAGTCGTGGTAGGATTATACCGAAACCTAGGTTGGCCGCCAAGCTGGTACGGAATCTCGTTAGGCCTGTCTAAAACCAAGTCATGATGGTGAAGACAACACCTATCGTGTGGGGAAAGTGTACAACCTCTGCGCAGAGTTTAGTGAATCTATTCGAATAGCCACGTCCTTGGAATGGGTGAATGCTAGGCAAGAACATCTATGATTAGATTTAACTAACCTTTGGTGATAATGTGAAGGTGATGATATGAGATAACCCCGAACTAGTGAGAGCAGCTTTTAGAGACTCGCTAGGGCCCAACCCTTAATTTACCAAACCACCCCTGGTTTGGACTTGCTTTGAAATACCTTTGTACTCACCCCTCTGTTTTTATAGATATCGGCACATCCGAAGGTAAGATCGTTGTCAAGGTAGACGATCGACGTTCATAGGGGTTCGTGAGACGTTTGCTTAGGAGGAAGATGTAGTTGCCAAGGGTTTCCATCCGTGCTCAAGTTGCCCGTGGAGTATGAGGCAACAAATCATAGATAATCCATCGCTTTTGATTTGGCTAACTCGATAAAATATTCGCCACTTTGTAAGACTTCCTAATCCTATATTATTAAAGCTCGGATTTCTATTATATCTGCATACCATTATCCAACACTAATGACCGTATTTGTGCGTGATCCTGGCGCAAATACGAGAGGTTAACGACCCATTAAAAGTGGGGCGTGACATGACATTAGGCCAACTCAAGTTGATGATGATGACAAAGATGAAGTGCAACCAACTCAAGCTAGTGGTGCTCAAGTGCAAGATCAACAAGCTAGTACATCATCTCATGACACTTCAAGTGATCAATCAAGCTCCAATACTCCAAAGCTCAAGCATAGCTAGAGATCACCCAATTGATCAAATTGTTGGTCACATTGCAAGTGGAGTACAAACAAGAGGAAGGCTAGCGGCATTTTGTGAACACTTTGCTTTTGTGTCACAAGAAGAGCCCGAAAAGATTGATGATGCTTTGAAGGATGAAGAATGGGTCATCGCAATGATAGAAACAAAGTATGGGAATTGGTAGAATGACCAAAAGACTACAATGTCATTGGAACCAAATGGGTTTTCAAGAACAAGCAAGATGAAGATGGCATTGTTGTGAGAAACAAAGCAAGACTAGTTGCACAAGGTTACACTCAAGTAGAAGGTCTTGACTTTGGAGAAACATATGCTCCGGTGGCTAGATTAGAGGCAATTAGAATCCTATTAGCCTATGCATGTGCCCACAACATCAAGCTATACCAAATGGATGTCAAAAGTGCTTTTCTCAATGGATTCATCAATGAGCTAGTGTATGTTGAACAACCTCCCGGTTTTGAAGACTATCATCATCCCAACCATGTGTACAAGTTGAACAAGGCATTATATGGGTTGAAGCAAGCACCTAGATCATGGTATGAGAGGTTGAGAGACTTCCTACTCAAGAAAGGCTTCAAGATGGGAAAAGTTGACACTACCCTCTTCACCAAGAAGATTGGCAATGATTTGTTTGTCATGCAAATATATGTTGATGATATTATCTTTGGCTCAACAAATCAAGACTTTTGTGAAGAGTTTGGCAAAATGATGGCAAAAGAGTTTGAAATGTCTATGCTTGGTGAACTTACATACTTCCTTGGTCTACAAATCAAGCAAATGAAGAATGGCACATTCATTAGTCAAGGCAAGTATATAAGGGACATGATCAAGAAGTTTGGGATGCAAGATGCAAAGGGCATCAATACACCAATGGGTACTAATGGATCATTGGACAATGATGCATATGGCAATATGGTTGATCAAAAGTACTATAGGTCATTGATTGGAAGCTTACTCTATGTGACCGCTTCTAGGCCCGATGTGATGTTTAGTGTTGGCAAGTGTGCAAGGTTTCAATCCTCACCTAGAGAGAGTCATCTCACGGCATCCAAAAGAATTTTGAGGTATTTAAAGCATACACAAAATGTTGGACTATGGTATCCCAAGGGGTCAAACTTTGAGCTTATTGGATATTCGGACTCCGACTATGGGGATGCAAGGTGGATAGAAGAAGCACAAGTGACACTTGTCAATTCCTTGGAAGATCTCTAGTATCATGGTCATCAAAGAAGCAAACCAGTGTGACACTTTCAACCGCCAAGGACGAATAAATTAGTGCCGGTAGTTGTTGTGCACAATTGCTTTGGATGAGATCAACCTTGAAGGACTATGGTTTTGATTTCCATCATGTGCCTTTGTATTGTGAGAATGAGAGTGCTTGCAAGATGACACAAAATCCGGTCCAACATACAAGAACCAAGCACATTGACATAAGGCATTACTTCATAAGAGACCATCAACAAAAGGGTGACATTGCTATTCATCCAATTGGCAATCAAGATCAACTTGCCGATATCTTTACCAAGCCATTAGATGAGAAGAGGTTTTGCAAGCTAAGGAATGAGTTGAACATTCTTGATTTCTCCAACATGAGTTGAATGCACCCCACATCTATGACATGCCTCTCCTTCGAGCAAAGCTAAGGTATAATTGATTGACATGGCATTCATGATATCTAAGGACTTGTTAGCACATATAGACATATAACTTGTGCCTTAGGAAGCATTCATGGAAAATCAAAGGATTTCAATGTATGTATGCCATCACTATTGCTATTTATGCTTGTTTGATCTAGTGATGACATATGACATGTTTATGGGCTTGCAATCTCAAGTGTTGAATTTGGCTACCTTTTCACACATATACTTCAACATAGGCAAGATAACCCTTGTTATGAGGTGTGAAGAAGCTTGTCTTTGGTTCAAACCGAAATATATGTTTGGCAAGCATACCAAATTTGACCAAATTTGAGCACTATTATTTCCTCCATAACACAACATGGTCATACTTTTGTGGAATTGTCGACAAAGGGGAAGAGATTAGTGCATGAAAGGTTTTTGAAAAATTTAAAAATTCCACATGTTTTTGAAGCAAAATCTTTCAAAGTGGTTTCAAGTGGTTCACACAAGTAGGGGGAGCAAGCTCATAGACAAATTGTTGCATTTGTTTGTGCACTAACATATGACTTGCTCATTGTTGACGGTAACCAACTACATATCAAACACCGTCAACATACACCAAAACCACCTAGAGATAGGGTGTATAAATTAACAAATTCCATAGTTTTGGTGTATATTTGGTTCTTGCAGGTACAAGACAAGACATGTGCACTTTGGACCAAAAAACAAGGAAAAAGAATAATAAATCAATAAATAGAAAAAGCCCAAAAATGACAAATGGCAAGACCAACCCAACTTACCTCGCCAAAGCCACAAACTCAAGTTCTCCACGCCGGAACCGGGCCCAAGACAACGAAACAAGATGACACGCGGCGAAGATGGGCGGTTTGGGGCGACGACGGTGCGCCCCGCACCCTTCTTTTGACAGTGGGGCGGGCCGTGGCGTGGCGGTTCCATTACTCCGAGAACGCCGATGGCGCCGTGGACCAGGTTCATGAACCCTCAAACCGACTATTCCTGGTCGGTTTGGCCATAATGGGGTGGAGCACATTTTCCAAAGACCCCCTCTACTAAAGCTATAAAAGGAAGGCTCCTACCTCTCTACCAACAAGCATTCCAAGGAGAATTCAGCACATTTGAGCAAGAGAAGTAGATTAGTCTCCTTCCTACCTTCTAAATTCTAGAGAGAGAGAGAGGGAAAAGCTAGAAGGAAACTTTGCTCCTTCTACTCGGAGTTGTCGAGAGTAGCTTCGGTGATCCGCGGTTCCTAGGAGGTCGGAGTGCCTGGACTTGTCGGCACCACGACGCTTTGTACCTCTACGAGCTTCTTACAATTTGGTGAGCAAGCTTGTGATTATCTTTCGCTTATTGTCTTTCCGGCATATTATCTTAAATTGTTATAGTCTTACGGGATCGGTAGATTGTCTCGTAAGAGCCGTTAGTTCTGGTGAAGGAACTCTTTGATCGGGGAACCTTGGCCAACATCAAGAACTCGTGACCAATAGTGCAAACGTGGTGTTTGGGCTAGCGTTCACCTACCTTTGGCGAAGCATCCCACGGCCGTGAGGGTAGGCGCGGGGTTGTGACAAAATTTTGTCCGTCCCTTGTAATCCCTCCCACATTCGTGTGACGAGAGCTAATTGCCTGACTACCTCGCTTGGGCGAGGGCCGTGCCCGTAAAGGAGATAACAACGCCGAGAAATCCCCCCGCCTCGGAAATCTAAGCCCATAGAGATACCTCATTACTCATAGAACCTAACCTTGCCTTGGGTAGACACAGGCCCGTAAAAGCCCTCAACGTAACCGTCCTTGCGAATTATACGATACCCCGCTTATCACCGGCTGAAGTGCTACAACGGTATTTCCCGTGCGCTATGACTTTGCCGCTTTCGCTAAGAAACACCAACAAGGATTTATGGCGCCGTTCGGGACGGTTTATCGTAGTTGTATTTCGGACCTAGTCGACCCGTGTGTCTAGATTTTCTCCTATAAACAAAACCCAAAAAGCAGTTCCTTACCCATGGAGCAACCCACCATCCAAATCCTATACGCTCTCCGAAGGGCGAGCTCAGAGAACCACTCCGACCGCGAAGCCAATCACAACTTCCGATTATGAGCTCCGCCCGGCTTCATAGCCATGGTTCAGGCCGAGCCTTTTCGTGCTCGGAATATGAAAACCCATATCATCACCTACGGGAGTTTGAGCAGCTCGTGGATGCCCGACTATTGCGTGCATGACACATGACACGCTTGAGGTGGAAGTTGTTTCCGTTTTCTCTCACGAGAGAGGGCGACTCAATGGTACGCCCACAATGTAGGGTTGGTAAATGGAGACCGGGAAGAATTGCGACATAGGTTTTGCCTCGCGTTCTATCCTTTATCCGAATCGCGGCCCTACGACAAGAGATCATCAACTTCCAACAAAAAGAGGGTGAAACCATAGGTGCGACACAGGACCATTTTACCATTCTTACCGATCCGCCCAGATCTGTCCATCCCAAACCATGTGTTGTTACAACACTTTTGGCTAGGTTTGGATAGAGCAAATGCACTACTTTGCTTGATTTAGTCTGCGGAGGGTCGCTTCGACATAAAAACCACAAATGAAGGAGAAGCTCTCCTAAACCGTATTCTTGAGAATACTCCTCCGCTAGAACCCATCCGAGTAGAACCCAAGAAGAAACAAGAGGAAGTCTCTTCGCCACGCCAAACCTGAAACATCTTTAGAGAGACCCTCGCCCGAACCTTGAAACCAAAGGAGACCGCATGGTCGGATCTCCCCGCTTTTCGAGGAAGACCCTACTGAGCAAAATGGACATGTGTCCGAGGGCGAGTAGAGCCCACATCTCAAAAAAAAAAGAGAGAAGAAGAAGAAGTAGCCTGTATCTCTCCCAAAAGCATACGTAAAAAAGAAAAAAAAAGAGAGATCATGAGTCAAGGAGTAACCCAAAAACAAAATACCACAAATATTTTCGATCTAAGGGTATGACCCTTCCCTCCAATGATCCGGAGCTTGACCCGACAAAACATACAAAGGTACATATGCATCACTCCATTCGAAGATCCACAAAACCCCGCAAAAAGATAGGATGAGTGAGAGCGAGAGTGCTTTGGCAAGGAAGCACAAAATGAGTGACTATGTGAGAATCAACCATGGAGCATTGCTATTCTATCTTTAAAAATTCAAAAATCAACCAAGTCTTTGCACATGAGTAGTAGCAAGGAGATACGATTTCATGTCGTTCCATTGCTCAATCGCCCAAGATAACATGGTAGCCACTCTTGAATGCTCACAAAGCGTGAGGGCCCTAATAACTTGTATGCGTGTCTACATCTTGGAGATTGAACCACTCTAGTCGCTACGCCTTCACTTTCGAGGACAAGTAAAGGGCTAAGTGTGGGGGAGTTTGTTGACGGTAACCAACTACATATCAAACACCGTCAACATACACCAAAACCACCTAGAGATAGGGTGTATAAATTAACAAATTCCATAGTTTTGGTGTATATTTGGTTCTTGCAGGTACAAGACAAGACATGTGCACTTTGGGCCAAAAAACAAGGAAAAAGAATAATAAATCAATAAATAGAAAAAGCCCAAAAATGACAAATGGCAAGACCAACCCAACTTACCTCGGCCAAAGCCACAAACTCAGGTTCTCCACGCCCGAATCCGGGCCCAAGACAATGAAACAAGACGACACGACGAAGATGGGCCAGTTTGGGGCCGACCAGGTGCGCCCGCACCCTTCTTATGACAGTGGGGCCGGGCCTGTGCGTGGCGGTTCCATTACTCCGAGGAACGTCGGTGGCGCCGTGGACCAGGTTCAATGAACCCTCAAACCGACTATTCCTGGTCGGTTTGGCCATAATGGGGGTGGAGCACATTTTCAAAGACCCTCCTCTACTCAAGCTATAAAAGGAAGGCTCCTACCTCTCTACCAACAAGCATTCCAAGGAGAATTCAGCACATTTGAGCAAGAGAAGTAGATTAGTCTCCTTCCTACCTTCTAAATTCTAGAGAGTGAGAGAGGGAAAAGCTAGAAGGAAACTTTGCTCCTTCTACTCGGAGTTGTCAGAGTAGCTTCGGTGATCCGCGGTTCCTTGGACACTAGTAGAAAAATGCTCATCTATGACATTTTTCTAGTGACGCTGGTTACTTTGGTCATGGAAGGATAACATGCTATGACCAAATTGTATTCTTCATCATAAATTACAAGTGACCAAGATTTGACTTAAAGTTTCATGACGAAAATGATAGGAACGACACAGAACAACAGAATATCATGGTCATAGATTGTGATTCCCATGTGCTGCATCGTTTGGTGCATTTTTTTTCTGAAACCTTTGGTGCATTTTTTTTTTCATCGTTTGTCGCACCTAATGATGAATGCTCAAATTTTAATGTTCTCAAAAGTGGGCCTCCAGTGCCGCGCCACAAGAAAATATTTGTTTGTGCAAAATATACAGCCGCATGGGTTCGACCCTGCGACCTAACGCAACTCGTAAGCCTGAGTTACCACTAGACTAGTCCACCGTTTTTGAAGGAACAATGCAATTAATGTACATATATGGAAGTGTCTAACTTGATAATGCTTTGGTACGTTGGGCCCTAAACTAAATGGATTAGTGATCGTGGCCCTTAGATTGATGCTGGGTCGCGTAGGGTACTCCACGCTACTCGGCGGCGCACAATCGTTTTGTCGGCCTCGGCGCAGGATCGTGTTCTCGGCAGCACCTGGCCGTGCGTCGACGTGATCGCGCGCGTCACCTGATCGAGGAAGTGGTTCTACTCGGCGTCACCTGATCGAGGATTCCGGCCATCGCCATCTCGCGGACGCCGGCCATCGCCATCTGATTCTCATCGTGGACGCCGGCCATCGCCACCTGATCTCGCTGACGCCGGCCATCAGCGTCAGGACTGATCAGCATCGACATCGCCATCTCATCGCTAAAGAACGTTCAAACTCACGTGCAGCCGATCGGTGATTATTTGTTGAAGGTGATCCTGGCATCTCCGGTCCATAATTCATTAGTTTCAAATTTTATTATTTAATATTAGTGATGGCGATCAGGCGATATATATTCTAGTTTAACGAATTAGTGAATTTTTTTTACCGAATTATAATATGTTAGTACCGAATTATAATATGGTTTACCGATTTGTATACAAATTTTTTTATGCACCCCCGTGCTCAAAAGCTGGATCCGCCACTGTCGAGGAAGTGGCCGCGGTGTCGACGTGGGACTGTGGTGCCTCGACCTGATCGAGGCTTGGCGCAGGATCGCCGACGAACGCCGCCTAGGGCGTGGCGCACGCTAGCGAGGGCAGAGAAGGTTTGGCCGCTGACAGAACAGCGGCGCGTGCGTGGACAGAACAGCGCACTTGAGGTTTGATGTTTTTTTATGTGTTTGAATTTTGGTTCTTATATGCATTAGTAATTTGTTTAGTTTAATCACAGTTAGTTAGTTCATAATTTTTTGTCAAAACAGATGGATAGAAGTTGGGTTTTTGGAAACAATTCACAACTGATTATGTGAAGGAGTTGAAGAGTTTCTGAAATTTGTTAGTGAAAGGTACCATGAAGACGAACATATTCGCTTTGTCCGTATGCGTTAATTGTCATAATCGGCTAGGCCGATACATCGAGAATGAAGTAGAACGCCATCTGCACATTTATGGAATTTCACCTACATACACCAGGTGGATTCATCATGGGGAGGCTGCAGATGTTGTAATTAATGAGGGTATAGATCAGGAGGTAGAAGGACATGATCATGACTTTGGGATACATGTGGATGATAACGATGATGTTGACGATGATGATCATGGAGTACCGTAGATGATAGGAGAATTGTTTGCAGCGGCAGAGGCTGATGGAGAAACACCAACATTTGCAACAGTTTTGCAAGATGCGAAGACGATGCTCAGCCCGGGTTCTAAACATTCAAAATTTTCTTTTATGGTGAGGATGTTGTATATGAAGTCTCGTATCGACTCTCCAATAAAGGGTTCACCGCGATGATGAAGCCGAGCATCGATGGACACCCCGAGAGTGAGTTGCCGACATCATATGACGAGGCCAAGAAATATCTTAAAGAATTGGGGCTTGCATTTGAGAACATCCATGTGTGCAAGAACAATTGTGTGTTGTTTCGGGATTCAAAACAACCAAGTATGCTAAGTTGAGTGCGTGCCCACCCAAGGAGTCTAGATGGAAAGACGAAACCGACAAAGCAGGTTCCACATAAGGTATTGAGGCATTTTCCACTCTTGCCATGGTTGAAGAGAATTTTTGCATCAAAGCGAACTTCCGAGGAAACTCAATGGCACAAGAACGTGAGGAAGCCGTTGAGGGTGTAATGAGCCATCCAAATGATGGGGAAGCATGGAAAGACTTTTGAAAGGAGGGAACCATCCTTTGCAGCAGATCCGAGGAACCCGAGGCTTTGCCTTAGCTACCGACGGATTCAATCCATTTGGCAACATGAGTACACAAAGAGTATGTGGCCCGTGCTTCCGACACCGCTAAATCTCCCACCATGGGAATGTGTGGATCCAAAGAAATCGCTTTTATGTCTTTACTCATCCTAGGTCCAAGATCTCCGTGAAAGGATATTGATGTGTTCCTTGAACCCCTAATCGAAGAACCGCCGATCTATGGCAGGGGGGTATGGACCTTAGATGCATGTACGGTAAGAAGTTCAAGCTTCGCGCTGCCGTGCTTTGGTGTATCAATGATTATCCAAATACCGAGCACGTTATCCGGGCGAACAACAAAAGGGTATTATGCATGTATTCATTGTGACAAGGATCCGTTGTCTCGGGCGTATTAGGGGCAAGTTATGCTACATTGGACATCGCCGTTACCTTCCATTGTCACATAAATGGAGAAACAAATGGCTTTTGATGGTAGGCGTGAAAACAGAGTTCAGCCGGCAAGTTTACCATGGAGGAGGTCGAACAGAGCTAGAGAGGTGATGATGTCGGGCGCCGTAAGCGGCCGACATTACCGAAATAAAAGGAAGCGTAGTGACGGTCCAAAGATTTATAACCGCAAAAAGTGCATTGTGGAGGTTGCCATATTGGAAACATTTGAAGCTTCCACATAATCTCGATGTCATGCATATAGAGAAGAATATTTGTGAAAATATTCTTGGCACATTACTCAACATACTAGGCAAGTCCAAGGACACACACAATGCTAGGATAGATTTGTATGATATGGGCATAAGACATGAACTGCACTTGCAGGGAGGACGGCAACTCACCCTCAGGGCACCTCCAAAGCTCCATATGTGTTGGGAAGGATCGAAAAGTCGAAGTTCGTAAAGTATCCGAAAGGTATCAAGTTTCCCGATGGATATGCGGCTAACCTAGGAAGATACATAAGTGATGACGGTTCAAGGGTGGTTGGAAAGTCAAGACACATTCTTGCCACATACTCCCGCAAAGAATCATACCACCGCCTAAGAGGACTAGTGAGGAAGGATGTATATGAAGCAATTGCGAGCTCGACCTTCTTCGTGAACTCGCAAAGAGAAATCTAAAGGTAGATGTTGTGAAATGGCTGAAAACAGAAATTCCATTGATCCTATGCAAGCTTGAGAAAATCTTTCCTCCTACATTCTTTGATGTCATGGTGCACTTGGCTGTCCACCTTCCCGATGAGGCACTCCTTAGAGGACCTGGCAAAGATGGATGGATGTACCCAATAGAAAGGCGACTAGGCACTTTGAAGAATTTTGTAAGGAATGTGGCTAGGCCGGAAGGATCCATTGCTGAGGCATATATGGCAAGTGACACCTTGACCTTTTGTTCTAGGTACATGGAGGATGTTGACACTAAATTTAACCAGACAACCATAGTGGTACGTAGATGCCATTGCCCGATGACATATCTGTTTTTTAAGCATGGTGCTACTCTTGTTGGAGCGAGTAGGACCGAAAGTACATTGAAGATGTTGTCATGAATAAGTTAATTTGGTATGTGCTACATAATGCTGATGAAGCCCGGATGAATATAGGGAGTAAGTATTTTTGTGATTTAATTTATGTTTTATTTTAAAATTTTGAAATTATTCTTATGTTTTGATTTTTTTCCTATAGGATGTACGAGGATGAGCTAGTGCAGCAAGGTGCACGTCCAAAATGAAGTAGATGCAATGGTTGAAAAGGGATTTGCAAAATGGTTTAAGTCCCATGTAAGTCACTTTCGGCATTTTGACTATAGGAATAGTAAATGCATTATTATCCATATGCAAATGGTGAACTAAGTTTTTTTTTTTTGCAAATGATTGAGAAGAAGCGCCAGTTGAGGATCCGTGATCGGTTAGCGAAGGACTGTGGGCACTATCCCGTGGTCCCGCTCGACGAAGTTAAGATCGCAGCAGGTTGCAAGATTAATGGAGTGCGGTATAGCACCGTGGATCGTGAAAAGTTCCTACAGACACAAAATAGTGGTGTAATGAGTGAAGGTACACATAATAGAAAGCCCATAGATTTTTATGGTGTCCTTAAAGAGGTTATTGAGTTGCTATATCCCCTCAAATTATGAAGTTCATCGGACGGTGGTTATATTTCGATGCGATTGGTACAACCAAGAAGGCAAGATCAGGCAAGACCTGGCCTTCGAGATGACAAACATTTCAAATCCATCAATGTGAAGTCATTTTGGTACAAGACTCGATCCTTTCATCTTGGCAGAGCAAGCAAAAAAATATTTTACCTACAAGACACAACTCCACAATGGTCGATTTCAGAGTTGTGCAGAAATTTGAACATAGGAATATCTATGATGTGGCTGAAAAAGAACAGGGGTAGTCATGAAGTGCATCGATGATGATTCGCTCGACATCGAAAGCATGTAGTGCAAGAAGATGACGACAATGAGGTTATGCCCAATGTCGCTGGTGGAGAAGCCACAATAATTGAAGGCAATTTACAGGAACTTATAAGAAACAAGAAGGAAATTCTTGAAGAGGATGAGGATGAGGATGAGGACGAGGATGAGGATGATACAGTGCTGCAATATTGTAGTGATGGTGGCGATGACAACAATGATGTCATGTCCACAGATGACGAAGACGATGATTAGTGATGGTGAATGTTGCAAAAGGACTCATCCGATGGGCGATCAATCTGTGAGTACCTCTGGTTATTTTCCATTACCACTTTTAAAGTGCTATGCTAGTATTTCGTGTTATTGGGGAATATCATCAATGATTACTCTGCAGGTTAGTTTGAAGACCGTGAAAACCATGCCTTGTTGAGCTCAATGAGGACACACCTGTTGATGTGCGATACTATGCAAATCAGGCGCTGTAGGCGTGCGATCAAGGGATGGCAGCAAGCTAACTGGCCTTCTGTTAAGTACTTAGAGTTTGGTGTTTCGTAGTCCAATTTTGGGTCACCCTGTAATCTGGCATTTAGATTCAAGAAGAGTTCCGTGTAGCCTTAGTAACAGATCACCACTACAATTTTGTCCAATTCTGGGCACGCTGATGTGCACTTGTTTCAGATCTATATTACTTGTTCTATTATGGCGTCATGTTATAGTCCATGCAAAATTTTAGAGAATCATTTTTTAAAAAGAATTTGTGTTGCTGCTTTATCAAAGATGGTCATGCAATTCGATTCCAGTGGTAGTGATTAAATAATGGTGATATTCCACATAGTGACTGCCTTAACAAATGAGCCTTATGAGACAACTAATACAAAGAGAGAAAAAAAAAATTGAAAGAGCAAGACTCAGGAAACTGCAGTAGCCCTTCATCATAGAATAAGCAAAGCGATAAGCTGATCATTGCATTCAAAATATAAGGACTGTCTAGACTGCATGACGCATTCGAGCACCATAAGTAAGTCACGATGCACTACATTAGTATTCATACCCACAACTACACCATGAGTGAACCCTACAGAAATCCTGACACCACCACATATGACAGGTACAAAAGCCATCCAGACAGTCCTTAACAAAAGCCATCCAGACAGTCCTGACACCACTAGGATAGCATTCTTGACATACTACTAGAGAACTAGCCATCTTCTTCCATTTGCTCCAAATATGAGCATCCATTCAGGTTACTTCACAGCATTATTGTACATCCTGCTGTTGACGACTTCGGCTGCCTCAATCTCCATTCTCTTCAGCAATTCGTGCTGAAATTGAAAAAAAGGACAACATGTTGTAAATAGGCAAGTTAAACTATTTTGATACAATACAAATGCTAAAGTAAATCTAGGCATATATATCTGGCATAGACAGAAGAAAACAGCCAACCATAGCTGCAGCCACTGTAGGAAAAAAAAAAGGGCAGCCGAGGGCCAATGTATTAGTAGGTGCCTTATTGCCACTCAAATTCCATAACAGCAGCATGCTTATTAATATAGGGATTAACCTTGATGGATTAAGAGAGAGATGTTTTCATCTTATTTCAGGAAGACACTTTATAATTTGCCACACGATTTGGCTATATTAGACAGTGCCATGAGACTACAAGCCATTCAGAAACCCTAAATAAAGAAACTCATAAACAAGCTTTTGATATACTACAGGCAATTTAATCCCCCAAGTCAATGCAAGTACATCTGTGAACTGGAGCAGTCTAGGTGAATCAAAAAGCCATGTTTGCCTACTAGTAAGATCTTATCTGACATGTAAGAGAAGCTAAACTTAAATTGATATCAACATCGTGACCCCCATTTTTTTCAGAATAGTTTGACACATCGATTAGAAGTAAAGTGAGAAGATTAAACAGGTACATGGGTGCACTGGATCCTAGTCATGGCACTGCACTAACCCTAAACCCACCCAAACCAATCACCAATCCCAATATGAACAACAATCTCAATCCAATCTTGAGATGGATCACCAATCCCACTCCAATCACCATGTCAAACCGTGAAAAAACCTGAACTCACCTCCAGGAGGATGCGGGGAGCGGCGGGGAACTTTTGCCTTGGTGTACTTGGCACCCTTCACCTTGGCTGGATCGCGGCCCTGGCCCTTAGTCATGGACGGCGGTTGCGGCGTCGTCGGCGGCGGATGCGGTGGCGTCGGGAGGGGATGCGGCGGAGGTGGATGAGATTGGGGACGAGATGCAGCTGGGCGTGGCGGAGCAGAAGAGTCGATGCGTGCGGCTGAACACCAGCTAGGGGAGCGTCTCAATCTTTATATGCCCAAGATGGGTTTCAACGAATAAATGGAGGTAGAATCGACTTCTGACGAATATGCGTCCATAGCTCATTGGTAACACCTGAGATTCTGAACCCTGCAATTCTGGGTTCAAACCCTGCCGATAGCAGCTTTTTTTTTTATTTTGATTTTTTTGTAAAGGCCTTGTTTTTTGTCACGATGAACTACATTACTATTCATACTCATCTTATGTCGAACATCACTCAATAGCGCAATGGTAAGCAACGCTTGTTGTCCGGGAGAACCTCCGGGTTCAAACCACTCGTGAGGCAAAACTTTTTAAAAATTTCACCATTTTTATCTTTTTTTAACTTATTGCCATTATTTTTTAAAAAATTTGTTTATATCATTTATTTTGTAGTTTTAAAATTTGTTTTACCTCTCTTTTTTCAAAACTTAGCACTTGTTGCAAATATGCTTGACATTATTTTTTTGACTTTGTTTAGTAAACAATACATGTAATAGAACCCTATGGTACCTAGAAAAATCCAAATCCTTGCACAGGCACTTCATTTTGGTTTACAATGGTGTGAAAAAAAAATTCAAAGAATTTGGAGGAAGTTGATGATACCCATCATCATACACTCACCCATCACTCACACATGTCCATGTCACTTTGTGAGAGATTATGAACCTTATGAGAGATGTACACTACCACATGCTCCAAATCATTTCAAATTTTTTTTTTTGAGGTGTCAATGGAGGTCTACAATGATGATGTGTGCATTTTTCAAATTTTTAGACCAAGTTTTCCATTTACTGTAATTATTTCTTCGTTTACTCAAGAATAAATGATATAAAACCCTATGGTACCTAGAAAAATCCAAATCCTTGCACAGGCACTTCATTTTGGTTTACAATGGTGTGAAAAAAAATCAAAGAATTTGGAGGAAGTTGATGATACCCATCATCATACACTCACCCATCACTCACACATGTCCATGTCACTTTGTGAACCTTGTGAGATGTACACTGAAATCATTTCAAATTTTTTTTTAGAGGTGAATGGAGGTGTACACAAATTTTTAGACCAAGTTTTCCATTTACCAAATTTCATTTACTCAAAATTTTTTATGGTAGGTGTCAAATGGAGGTTTACAATGGTGTGAAAATGATGATGATGATACATTTTCACCCATCATCCAAATTTTTTATGACCAAGTTTTCCATTTCATTTCAAATTTTTTAGAGGTGTCAATGGAGGTATTTGATGATGTGTGCATTTTTCAAATTTTTAGACCAAGTTTTCCATTTACAATTATTTCTTCGTTACAAAAATAAATGTAAAAATACCTTAATGTACCTAGAAAATTCTGAAAATTGGCAAGGACACCTCATTTTGATTGCTAAAGTTGTAAAAAAATTTGAACTGATTCCAGAAAGGTTTGTGATGCATATGCTAAGAAATTTGTACTACCATTGTTTTCCTAAAAGCAATAACAAATTACCAAATTTATTTGACTCAATCGTGTGCGTGTGAAAAATAAAGCACCAAAACGGCGCCATCCCAAAAAAAAAGCCAAAATAAAACAGGGCCCAATTCGAAAACAAAAAGCGCCATCCCTTTCCTATTTTTCATTTTCCCCCTGGTCAAGCACCTCCCAGTCCCCACTCATCTCCTTCTCCCACCATTTCTTTCTCCAACCCTAGCCGCCCCGGGGCACAATCGTCGCCGCCGAGGAGCTCCTCCGCCCCCACGAGCGGGTACCTCATCGTCCACCCTTCATTGACCCGCCTACGACGAGCTCCTCCCTCCCCACACACGCAACCATCGGCGCCAACCACGCCGTCGCCGGCGACTCTCCGGATCGTAGCGGGGAGATCTTCTTCGATCCTCTGCTCATGCTGCATCTGCTTCCCTCCCGCCCTGCTGTAATTCCTTTTCCTCTCTCTCGCCGCAGGATTTGGCGAGCTCGATGGTGGCAACAAGGGGGCAAAGAAGAAAGCGGACTTCGAAGAAAAAAAAAGAAGGTAAAAGCCACATCCATTTATTAATGCCTTTCAGAAGAAAAACAAGGGGGAAAATCCATTTTGTTGCCCCTTGTCGCGGATCTGCAATTTAATTTACATTGATTTTTTTTCTGTATACTCTTGCTTTTGTCGTAAGATTGATCTGAACGTTTCTTCTAAAAGTAAATCTTTACTGCGCTCTGGGAGATGTAGAGGTTCCCAAAACTGATTGTTTTTTTTTTCTAAGCAAACTTTAGGGGATGGCATGACTGTAGAATGGTATTAAAGAGTGAAGTTCCAACTCTGTTGATTGTTTTTTTTTTTTGTTGCAAACTTTAGGCACAAGTAAAGTACTAGGGACAGGCTCACAGCCCAGGCCTCAAACATTCAAGAGAGCCTCGGAATTCAGTGACATTTGTCCTGGGAAGAAGCACTATAGTTGCCTCTGGGAATATGAACAGCTTACAGTTTTGTTGTCTTGGTCCAAAGATAGATGAACTATTTTCTTAAAATTCAAAGTTGACATATATTGGTGGAGCCCCGCTCCACTTTTTCTTTGATATTGCCATCCTTTTATGAATCAGTTTCCATAGTCCATATGGATGTACAGTGACTGCTGGGAGCATGGGGGTTGAATGCTCAAACAAGCTCTCATGTTGCAATTGCAGTCAAGTGACCTAAATATTACAAAGTCCGAAAAACGGATTTTATGCTTTTTATTTATTGTGAATATGGCATGCACTACTGTTTTGCTAGGTCCAATTTGGTAGAATGGTTGTGTCTGAATGAACGAAACAATGTGACTGAATAGCTGAATATCAACCAAAGTCCACTTTGTTGTCTTTTATCGAGTGGACGATATCAACCTGCAGATTAGCTATCTTGCATCTCTTCGATGCCTCTAGGTTTTATGTTTTGTATACAGAATAGATATTTTTTTCTTTCTTTCTCTTTCCTTCATTATCTCAGTCATTTGAAATGGAATAAATGGCACACTGGCGATCCTTGAAATGCAAGAATTAAAATTACTGAGATAGAGCCATTTGCCATTCAAAACTCTTCTTGAAATTTTAAGTTGCTTGTGCTGTGGACTTTCAGATTGGGGTTCTGAAAGAGAATTGTAGTGGTTAGCTGCAGAGCAGTTTAATCCTTTGTCGGAAGGTGATCCTGATCATTGGATTGGATGGCATACTTCTGCAGAGGCAAAACTTTTGAGCATAGGCTATGGACTGAATGAGCCTCACGCTTGTGTTTTTAACTGAACTTGGCTTCGACTTGGTTGGGATGTTGGAATGTTGAAAGAGCAGCATTCTGTTCTGTGAATATAGTTTTTATGCTTGTTTTTTTTTCCTGCCATCTCTTAGAATTCTGTTAGTATAACCTTACTGTTTGGTACTAGTAACTAGTAGCAACCATCCATCCTGGAGTTGTTCACGATTATGTTTATTTCCTTTGCACAATTTCTGGATATGAGAGGAAATAACTTTAGACTAATTGTTGAGGTTACCTTGACATCCATTCTTGTGATGCCGAAAAAGAAGGTTTAACTTAATTGTAGTAAATTGTTGGATTGAGGATAAACAATTAGTTAAAAACAAAGGGTCCATCTTGTTCATTTTCTGGACTCTTTAAATGTAGTGCATGTAGTGTTATTAGCAGAAAAGTATCTATATATCTCAGCATAAACTTTGTCCAACCGCACCCTACTTTGTGGTCCTAGCATGATGCCTGAACGATCATAATGAATTGCATGGTTGGATCCCCACCACCACCACACACTGCACCATCCTTCAGCAGCATGTAGAAGCTTACAGCAGCTAGATCTATATCACTGCTAATTAGATGTGGTACCACTGCATTGTCTGATCCTAACAAATAATTAATCAAAGGTACTACTGCCAAAAATTTATACTAATATGCAGTATATTAGCAGAAATTGATTCAGAATTGCTTGTTCACTCAAAGGTTAGTTTGTTCTTTGTCTTAACAATGCTGCAAACAGTGCATACACTATATTGCATGCCTTAACAGTTTTGAGCATGACAATGTGTGCTATTTAACTAAAGATCTTTTCAGAGAATATTTTCTGCTGTAGTAGTGTTCTTATCTATTGTTTAAATGAGACATGCGTATTTTTTTGGTTTTACTGTTTTTTATAAGTACTCGAGTCCACAGATATAATGCATTGACCGTTAGGGCTTTGTTGGAGAATTGTGGCCTTTTTTTTTGTCTTGAGTAGCACTTAGTTTTGGCAAATACATATAAGCTGATCTGGGTAGTTAAGTTCAGATTCAAACTTGAAAAGCACAATGAATACTACAACAGTCAATACTCTTCCCTAACTCCTAGCTCTTATCTTTGTTTCCGGCCGGTACTACCGCTTTCCTCTTATTAAACTCCATTTTATTAATCTAATATGCACATTGTGCTTTTTCTTATCTATCTTGCAAGTAGTTGAACCTACAATAACTGATTATGAGAGAAGCCGGGATATACGCGTGGCTAACAATAACAAGAAGATGCAAGAACTAGGACTACCAACTCTTTCTTCTCAATTTAATAAATCTGTACTGAATCTTCTACTGCAACGAAGGGGGTAAAAAAACAAATAGTGAAGATTCCGATTCATCGAGTATCTCCTTGACGATGATGATCAAGGAGATAGTGATGATGATGATGACACCGAATCGATGAGCGCGTAACCAAAAAACATTTAAGGTGATTATTCTATCACCCTACTAGTGCATGGGGAATAGTTGCATTGCATATAAGTGTTTCAGTTTGTTGTTTTATATATGGTCCTGTTTTATATTCATGTTCTATATTTCATAACTAACATTTAATATACGGTCTTGCTTATTAATGCACTTCACTTTTCTTATTTTTTTTTCAGTATTCTAAGAAAATCATTTCTGCAAAGAAGACAACAAAAGCCACCATGCCTCCGTGATCTCGGTCCAAAGAAGAGAGTGAGGGCAGCTCGACAGTAGAGGAACAGCCCGCTCTAACCAAAAACAGGATCTTCAAAGAGCCTTCAACCTACACGCACAGATGACCACAATGTTGTACAGCCAACAGAAGCTCATGATGGCATAGCGCACAACTCTACTACACCTAGACTTGATGATCATTTGAGCAAAGGTGGAGATGAAGCCATGGCACCTTGCTGCTCATGACAAAGATGCAAAAGTGCATAATGAAACTAGAGATGAAACTAAAGGCAAGTAACTTTTCAATAAATAAGACATCTATTTTGCTCATTTGAATGAAAGTAAACCATTTCATTAAATGATACCTATTTTGTAGCTGCAGCACAAACAAGCACCAAGGAAACCCTGGAGGACCAACTGTGGGAAAACAGCTAGACAAGATGACTCAAGCTATGCGAAGAAGACCGCCCATTGATGTTGACGAAGGGAAAAGAAGGCCACATGAACCTGTTCAAGCAGCCAAGTTTGCATCAGAGGGTGGCGTCATCGTTCGGGAAAGCATGCCTATCCTACCACATTGGAAAGACTACAAGGAAGACCAAACATACTACGAGAAATTTGAGTCGAGCTTTACAGAAGTGCTATTTGTAATGTAAACTTTTATACTACTTCACCTTAATTGTCTAACTAACTATGGAGTTCACAAATGCATAGGGGCGCTTGGCCATTAAGTCTAAAGACAACCCAACAAAAGAAGCTTGTACTGATCTGATGCGCACCGTAATAAAGAACCAAATATATAGGCTCAAGGCAAAATACTTCAATGGTGTAGCCGCAAATGAGGTCCCGACAACTTCACCTGTTTCTTACATGACCGATAAACAATGGAAGGCACTAGTTGCAAAAGTGGACTGATCCAAAAACATGGTATGGGTATCTTGTCATATATTATTATATCACATTTAGTTTGCACAGGATCTTCTCATTTTCAATCTATGATCCCATCTGACATCTAGTTTCTTTTGTAGGAAACATGTGAAAAGAACAAGCAGAACCGCAATAGGGTGAAATATCATCAGACTACTGGTTCTCGCTGCTACGAGGCACACCTATATGATTATGTAAGTGTAAATTTCCTTGTACGATTACTGCGTTTCCATGAATCACCGCCTTTGCACTAGATTTGAGACAACTTTTATGTCAATGTTTATGCATGGAAACGTGGGTAAGAGAAAAAAAGGGAAGAACCCAGCTTAGATATGACTGAAGAATTAGATGCGGTGGAGGCCTTCAAGACCCGCCACACCAGCTCCAAATGTGGCATGAGTGAACCTGCAAGAGAAGCACTTGTAAGATCATTAGTTTGATTTATTCAATGCAATTTTATCATATCATATGATGTTCATTGGCATTGTTTGTTTTGCTGGCCACTTTGTTGTGGCCTAATTTTCATTCCTATCAATGTCAAAACAATGTCTGCATGTGGTATTGCTCTGAAACAATGTCTGCATGAACTGATTATCATTTCTCTCAATTTCGATATAGTGTCGCCTGTGCATCTTTTACGCTTATCATCTGTATATATATTTTTTGAATGAAGATTTTGTCTCGCATTTGCTACTGCTCTGAATCAATATATTTCTTGTACTCTGAATGCATAAGCCTGATGGAGTCTTGTGTTGCATCAACTTGGTATTTGAAAATAATAAAAACAGAAAGGTACTTATTCAAATGGTGTCCACTTGACCATATTGTTGTAGTAGATTGAACTGGAGTTTATAAACCAAACTACTCTTGATGTTTATAAGAGAATACAATAATTTTTCCAAGCTGATTTGGACTCCGTACTAGGAGACAGGAATCCTTTTGTTCTTTGGCTTATAAAAACGAGCCAGGGCCACGTACACAAATGCAGCAACATATGTATTTATGAATAAAACATCCAGATCATATGATGTTCATTGGCACAGCTACACGTTCCAATTTTCCACATCTGATTCATGTTAAGTTCTGATTACTTCATGGACCCTACTACACTAAAGGGTAGCAAAAAACAACGAAGGGCTTGATTTGTCAGGATATTCATATCCCCAGGGAGGCAGAAAACAAAGTGCTCCCACATGTTTATTTAATTTTGTTTGATGATGTTCAGATATACTGGAAACTCTTGGTCAATTGTGGTTGCTGCACATACTACAGTATGTGCCAATTTGCATTACTATTCTAGAACTTAACATACTTACAGTATGGCAGATACTACAAGTGAGATGTGCCAATTTGCTGCACAACAATACTCTTGGTCAATTGTGTTTGCTGCACATACTAGATACAGTATGGCAGATCCACCCCACAGAGTAATATTTCTAGAGTGGTGAATGTTCCTTGTGCTGCTACATGGTTAACCATATATAGTACTTGATTGGTTTACACTTTACACTGTCTCAAAAATTGCTTTGCCATGTCTTGTGTTTACTCTATAGCAGTCTTAGCAAAACATCTAACTGGTTTTTGCCCATGTTTTTTCGGTCTGAAATGGAGTCTATGAGCCAGGACCTTAGGGCTGCAGGTTATACAACTGAAGGCAGCGTGACTGTGGTGTCCGCTGTGCTCTCCAAAACCAGCTCTCAACATTTCCTGAAGAGTGTTGGCATCAAAACACCACATCCCTCCAATTCAGCAACATCAAATGAAAGTGAGCTTGGGGTACAACTTGCAGCTGAAGCAAGGGCTGCTGTTCAAGGTGAACTTCGAGGAACTCAAGAAGAAAAGTGAAGAAGTCAAGAAAGGCTGCTTTCGGGCAACAAAATGAATTGGACGAGTACAAGAAGCTGACAAAGCGTAATAGGAAGGAGATGGAGGAGAATAGAGAGCAGAATAGGAAGGAGATGGAGGAGAATAGGTTGTTGCTCAGGCAGATCTTGAACCTCCAAGCGCCTCGTTCGAGTGCTGATCCTCCTTCAACATGAAGGCTGCAGATCAGTGTTGGTGTGTTTGGCCTTTGCTCATTTTGGCTAGTGACAAACTTAAGTTGCCTATGGTGTCAACTTTTATTATTTCCTCGTTTTTCTTTGTGCAAACATATTTAAATGTGTGTTGTGAACTGAGTTTATGCTCAAGTGGTGGTGCTTGGGCCTCGGTGCAAATATTGGTTTTATTTGAACAATGGAATTATGTGGTCTTCCTACTCCCAATTGCAAACTGCAATTTATTTATTTATCTCGCAATTCTGTGACCAAAATTTTTTATGTCAAAACTATAATCTGTGACCATAATGATGCAACCTTTATTGACGATTTTAATGTGCTACCTGTGACGATAAATGAACCAATTATAAGCAGCCACATGGCAGATCCTAATTGCTCCACGTGGACCAATGAACAGCAGCTCTGTAGCTGCCACGTAACGTGACACATCATCGACCACGCCAAAGATCCCACGTGGCAAACACAACCACTAATGACGATACAACAAAGCAATTGGTGACCAATTGCTAGCGTCATAGGACGAACAGACGCCGTTAACGGCGCCGTCAAGACGCCCGCCAAACGGCGTATTGTGACCACCACAAATCATATACATGACCAAACCAGCTCGTCACGTAAAAGCTTGCACAACTTTGACGATGGACTAATCGTCATCGAATGAAGCAACATCTCGTGACCAAATTTGACATTTCGTCACACATTAACAAATGTGACGCGACCCCCCGTGGACGATATCATTTTGGTCACAAGGTCGTCACAAAGCTAAACTATGTGACGTTCCTGACACATACAGTGACCAAAGGTGAACGTCATCCATGATCAAATTTCTACTAGTGCACCTCCGAGTCTGTTTTGATGATGGCCCTTCGCGCCGACATCGCGCGAAGCTTGTTGAGAGCCAGAGCACCGCCTCGTACTCTGCGGTTGTTTGTGCACTGAACTCGAAGTCCGGGCGGCGTATCTCGCCTTGACTCGGAGGGCGCGGTGATGACGGCAATGATGCCGTCTCACACGCCCCCGTGCCCCGTCGGTGTGTGCTATCCAAATCGGGTCCAGGTTGGCAGCTTGGTTGAAGGTGTCGGTGTCCAATCTGCTAGGAAATCTGCGAGGGCCGAGACTTGATCGCTCGGGCGACAAATTTTATGGCGTGGTCTCCGATCTCGGTTGCCCACTTCGCTATTCTCGCCTCACGGACTCGGATTTCTGAATATGTTGTCGAAAGTGGAAAACTTCGGAAGGTACGTGATCTCGTGTGCTTGGAAGTAGTGCTTGAGTTTCCTTGCTGCCATGCCCACTCGATAGGCCACCTTTTTCCGCCGTTGTAGTTCAGCTTTGGGCCCCTCGAGGATTTATGATACGTAGTAGACGGCCACCGTCCTTGACTGGGTGCCCTTCGGGCCGGGTTTCCTTTGACGAGCACTGCACCGACCGTGGGGGGCGAGGCGCGACGCATGGAGGAGTCCTTCGGCCGGGCCAAGTGGTGGCAAGGGTCGTAAGGTTCTCGAGGTAGCGCTTGAGATCTTCGAAGGCCTCTTGTTGCGGGGGCCCCAAATAATAACTCCTGAGCCCCTTCGTGTTTGGAAGAATGGTAGGGCGCGTTCTCGCTGATCTTGAGATGAATCCGCCGAGCCGCGAGGCGCCCCCGCGAGCCGCTGTAATCGACTTTCTATTCTTCGGGGTTCCATCGAGGTGATTGCCGTGATCTTAGAGGGGTTGGCTTCGATCCCTTTTTCGACGACACGAGGCAACCGAAAGCAACTTTCCCTTGCTGACTCAGAACACACACTTGGCGGTTGAGTTTCAGCCTGGCCTCGCGGAGCTTGACGAAGGTTCTTTGCAGGTCTGTTATGTGATCTTCTTTTAGCTTGCTTTTGACCACTAGGTCATCAACGTACGCGGAGACGGCATCGTCATCTCGGAACACCTCCGCCGTCATGCGCGCGAAGGAGGAGCCGGCGTTGCGGAGGCCTTCAGCCATCCTCCGGAAACAGTAGGTTCCGAAGGGTGTTGTGAAGCTGGTCTTCTCTTCATCTGCTTGGCTCATCCAAATTTGGTGGTATCCCGAGAAGCAGTCCAGAAGGGACAATCTCTCACACCCCGCTGCTGCGTCGACGAGGGAGCTGATCCGCGGGAGTGGGAAGTCATCCTTAGGGCACGCTTTGTTGAGGCTGGTGAAATCCACACACATTCTCCATCTGGGGGGCTCCGCTGCATCCTTGCTTTGGCTGGCCTTTTATCATGACGATGTTGGATAACCGGGTGGTATATTGAACTGGGCGGATGACCTCGGCGTCGAGCAGCGGTTGACCTCCGCTGCGCCGCAATTCTCCTTTGTCCGACATCATGTGGAGCTTGACGCTTCACCGGGTGGCATCGGGCCTTTACGCTCAGGCGGTGCTCGATGAGGTCCCGATCCGACTCCCTAGAGATCCTCCGCGTACCATGCGAATACGTCGGAGTTCTCTCGGAGGCACTGCAACAATTCTGCCTCGGCGGTCGGGTCGAGGAGTGCCGAGATGGTCACCTCTCTGTTTGGATCGAAGCTGAAAAGCCTGACCTTTTTGGTTTCTTCGGCCGGCAGGCCCCCCTCGGTGGCGGCTCCGTTGCCTTCCGGTTGGTCCCCGGGCCCTCCTGGTTGTTGCTCGAGGTTGTGGACGTTGCGCCGTCCCGGTGCTACGGCCCCCTCCGCATTTCTTGCGGCGTTCTGGTCTCCGAAGACAGCGATGATGCCGCCGGCGAAGGGTACTTTCATGCAGATGTAGCTTGGGTGGAGGACCGCATCGAAAGCGTTGGTGACTCCGCGACCGAAAATGGCGTTGTAGTTGTAGTAAATGTCCACTACATCGAAGGTCACATTCTCGATCGTGGATCGGTCCTTTCCGAGGGAGACCGTAGGGTGATCTTCCCGATGGTGGCCACTTGCGTCCCACGAAACCGGCGAGCGGGTTTCCGGCGGCCGCAGGCAATTTTCTCTCGTCGAGGCCCATTTTGTCGAAGGTTGAGGCGAATAGAATATCCCGCCGGAGCTGCCAATGTCGATATCATCTGGTGACCGTCCATCCTCCGATGTTGGTATCGATGACCATCGCGTCGGTGTGGGGGTAGTCTCGGAGCTTCATGTCGGCGCTGAAGGTGATCGGGATGTGTGACCACCGGTACGTTGCGATGGGGCCCCTCCGTGGCTACATGATGGACCCTCCGATAGTGTTCTTTGCGCCGGCGTTTATTGCCGTGGTCTTCGCTTGGAGCCCCCGGTAATTGCGGGGATGACTCCGCATGACGAATCCGGCTTGGCGACGATTGTCCGGATCTCTTGTTTGACGGGTTGGTGCGGGGTTGGTTGGAGCGGAGGTAGCGGCGGTGGCGGCGGCGTGGTTAGGGTAGCCGGGTTGCGGGGGCTCGGGGGGTGTGAGGCGTGTAGTCTTGATGGTAGTAGCGTGGCTGTTGCTGGTTGGGGTTGCTTGTGTGGAAGGCGGGATAGTGGAAGCCAGGTGTGCCTTTGGGGTTCCGTGAATCGAAGGGGGTGAAGGTGTAATGAGTGGAGCGGGTGTTTGCTGGTTTTCTCATGTGATTGATCTGCCTTTGGGAGCTCTGCGAAGCTAGTTCCCTATCCATCGCCTCCTTCCCCTTGGCGAAGTAGGGGCACCGCTGGTATAGTGGCCTTTGCCCTCTCTCCACATGATAGTGACAAGATCGCTGTTTTTTTGCGAGGTCCGTCTGCTGTCGCATTGCTGCTATCGGGGGTTGGGTCCGGGGTTCTAGGCGGGTTGTATGGTCTCGGGGGTGGCTGGTCGGGTTTTGGGCCGTCGGAGGGTTGTTGTCGATGGCCCCGACCTTGTGGCCTCCGGCCTCGAGTAGTTGTCGGCCAGCGGGGGACGCGATGTGCAGTGCCGATTCTGCGGAGGCCTGAAGGATTCCACCTTCGCTTTGTGGCCGTTGTCGGCCCGACAGTATTTGTCCATAATCTCGTGTAGCTCCGCCAGTGTTCTTGGTTGTTTCCGCTCTATCTTCGAATGGCGGGGGCCCGGGCGTATAAAGACGACCGCCGCCATGATCACGCTACGGTCGGAGACTCCCTCGGTTCTGGCCTTGGTTTGGAGGAACCTCCGCCACCAATCTTGCAGCGGCTCATTTGGCCTCATCACCACGTACAAGAGCTCCGTGCTGTTAATGAGTTCGGAGTCCACCCCTTTGAAGTTTGCCCAGAGGGCGTCCCTGAGGTCCGACCAGCTTCTGATTGAGTTTGGGGGCAGGGTGCAGTACCACGACTGCGCCACTAACCTTGCAATGATGACGAAAGACTTGGCGACCGTGGAGTGATCTCCTCTGCTCCCGCCTCCACGGCGGCCGTGGAACTCATGATAAATTGCTTGGGATCGGAGGCCCCATTATATTCAAGGGCAGGTGTTGGTGGCTGTATGATGGGGGCCACCCGCTATTTGGAGCGCGTGGAGAGCGGGGACTTGGGGTCGTATTGTCGGTTTTGCGGAGGCCGTGACGGGACCAGGGCCTTTGTCGCTCCGCCGAAGTGGCTGTCGGGTACAGTGATTTATGCGGAGGGTGGAAGACGGTTGGTTATGGGATGTAGTGGCGGTTATGCGGCGGAGGCGGTGGTGTAGATGGGGTGGGGCCTGCCCCCGGTGGTGGGGTGGTGGGCGATCACGGGGCTGCGGCTGCCCTTCGCGGGCGACTTTGCGCCGCCGAGTCATTTATCCACGCCGCCGACCGGTCGGCCGGGCTTGTTCCCCGAGCCTCCGCAGCGCCGCCTACGTCCATGGCTGCGCAAAGGCCTCCTCTTTTCTGCAATCCGAGCCCGGAGGGCCCCTGGAGTGCCTGCTCTCCCTCCCTTGTGTCCTCCTCTCTTCGTCTTCGGTGGCGCTTTCGAGGAGCCCTTCGAGTGGGTCGGCGGGGTTCGGCGCGAGTGGAGACCTCCCGCGCGACCGGACCAAACCACGGCCCCTCGGACCGGGGGACATCGGGCCTGCTGAACGTTCGGGCTTCCTCCCCGGTGACCTCCGGGTATTGGGACGGCGGGTCAAACGACGGGACCTTCCGCCCCGCCCAGCGCGAGGGAGCTGCTGGGCCGGGCGGCGGCCACCGGCCGACCGGCTGACGGGTTTGGCGCCGCGGGGGTTCCTCGGGTGGCGGAGTCGCTCATTGGCGGCGCTGAGCTTCGGTTCGGCGTGTTACGGGCATGGCTGGGCTTTTGTGTCGATCCCCCACGGACGGCGCGCCTAACGCGTGGGGATCACTCCTGCCCCCCAGCCTTCGCCTCCCGGAGGGGCAGGGGAAGGGCGAGGGGCTGCCACGGGGTAAGTAAAGGACGGGGGAGGAGCGGAGCGGCCTCCGTTCAGCCCTCCCTCCGGTAATGCGCCGAGGGGAGTGGATCGAGGGCGCTCGGGTCTCCGCAGTGACGTGACGGGACGAGAGGACGGCGTGACGTGGGTACGGCAAAATGCGAGTAAATGGCGCTTAAGCCGGCCAACCGATCAATCAATTACACAGGTGCCGCATACCGGTATTTATAGGGAATACCAGGCGGGAGGGGCTGATTTACAAATTGGTACACGTAGGTGGGGGAACACACGCTTCTTGGTGGGCCCCTTCTCAAGGCAGGTCGTGAACTATTCGTCCAAGGCTAGAACGGGAAATACACTTATACTTCCTCCTGTGTTGCGGGATGTAGGGGGTTTCCTCTTACGACCGGTGCCATGCCAACGCGGAGGGGACCCCCCCCGGGAGGGCCTCCTCCGCTTGGCCTTCGCGCCGCCACCGTGTCGGAGCTTGGGAACTCCCTCCGCCGAGCGTTCCCACGGGCGTGTGGGTGGCCTTGGTTTTACGGGCTAGATCCCCGGCCTCCGGGAGGTCGCTTCCGTCGGAGGGTCGGGGCGTCATCGCCAGCGTCGCTGAAGGGGTCGCCGCAGCTTTGTCCCTGCAAGACTTACATTTTCTAAAGAGATTAGTTCTTGGCCCCCGGTGGCGAGGCCTGCGGGGCTGCCGGAGATGGCGAGGGTCGCCCTCCCCAACAGGGCTGACGTTTTTATATGAACTGGATGCAATTTAATGGCAAGTTATAGTTACCGGTGAAGTATACATACTCGATTAAATGATTTACACTTTATAAAACATTACTAATAGCATTACTAGCAGCAAGTGTACCATGTGGGTTAAAAATATAGACAAAAACGTTTGATGAATATATATAAAGTTTTTTAGTTTTATGAGCATAACAAAAATAACACGGGCAAATCATTTTTGATAAAACCTAAACTTGACATCTATGATATTTGCATGCAAGCTTTTATTCAGGTGAATCTGGTGCTGGCCATGCTGGGTAATGTGAAGGCTGTTGTCTCTGCGTCCACATAATTATGAGTTGGCAACTACCATTACTGTTTCTGAGTAAAGACTATAATTCCTTAGAGTATTCTGTTACTGCTGCAAAACCATAGTGAAGAGAAGGGCAAAAAAAGTCAAAAATCATAGCGTAGTGTGTGGCCTAGTGAAGAGTATTCCTTACTATAAATATAAGCCATTGGCACTGTTAGGAGGGCAACAAAAATCCCTTCGCCAGAAATGAATTGAGCCTTGTTTCTTGATTTATTTGTGCACGCCTCCGTTAGTGTCCCAATTGGTGCACGTAGCTCAGGACATAAAGGATTTCAGAAATGAGAGGCCTTGGGAATGAATCATGGCCGGTCCTGCAAAATCTAGTTTCTTATTTGCTCTTCACAACAATAACTGAGTGCTCAGCTACGTCTTCATATAGAACTGGGCGGCACTTGAAAAACAGTTCTACCACTAGTGTCCGAGGCGGCTCAACCAGATCAGCGACTATAGCGGCCACATGGGACCCCAACAGGCAGGAATAGCATCCTAGCTAGTGGGCTAAATCCGAGGCCACCTCTACCCTATCTCTGAATAGCAAGCCTCCAAGGTCCAGTGAACAATAGACACAGTGGCGTTGGATCTCACACCAGATATGACAAACGAGGTTGAAGACACGGCACGGTGGCGATGACTCATCAACATTAAAAAGCGTAGGCTCCTCATCATCTATGCCTCTCTACTCTCTCAAACACTAATTTTCTCACCTTCTCTGTGTTGGGATTTGAATTAGGAGGGTACTGACCTATGTGCCGCAATTTAAAAACAACATAATAGAATGGTGATAAAAAAGTGTCTGATTATGAAAACGAAAGCTACATATGTTTTATTCAAACTTTATGAAAAAATATAATGATGATTTAGAAGAAACAAGAGTCAACTTCTCCAAAATCAAACTCAAGCTACACTCACAAGCATGAATATGATTTTTCCAATCATTTATATCAATTATTCAAATGACTTGTAGTTCAAATTTTAGTTTTGAAAAAGAAATTCAAATAAAATATGAAAATTCATAAAATATAGTAAAAAGATTGAAAAATTTTCCAAACTTGAACATGGAGCTCTTAGTACTGTACCTAAGCTAAAGAAAAAAACTGGGAAGCAAAAATCAAAACAAAATAAAATATTTGCCGAGAGCCGCATCGTGTTGGTTATAGGCGAAGGGAAGTCATTGTCGATGGCTATAGATGACCCTCGCAAAAGGCTCTCGGCAAAATTCGGACACGTGGCACCGCAGAGAGGTCATTTTGCAAAAAAAAAAAAAAAAAAAAAAAAAAATCCTAGAGCGAGTTATCTCAGCTCTCGGTGAAGGGAAGACCTTTACCGAGAGCCACCCAGATCCCGCTCGGCAAAAGCGGAGAAAAAAAATAAAAAAAGGAAAACCCAAAACCGTACCCACCCACTCAAGCATAACACAATCACAGTCACAACACACTCACACACACAACGCCGCCGCTGGTCGCTGTACCACCCGGTGCCCGCGTCCGGCCTCCCACGCCAACCCCCCTCCCACCCCATGCGGCCCCCGATGCCCACCCCCACAGCACCGCCACCCGTCCGCCGGCCCTCCACTGCCGCCCAGCCCGCCCGCCCCGCACAGCACCGCCAGCCCCAACGCCCGCCACCATAGTGCCGCCGCCCGTCCGCCCGGCCTCCACCGCGGCCCTCTAGCCCGCGCCACCCCCAGCCCAACGCCACCGTGCGTCCCAGATTCTACCCTTTTTTTTTGACTCATGTATTGAGAACTAGTTACCCATGCCGACAACACCTCCCTTTATATATGTGCACCGCCACTACTTCACCTATTCCTATAGTTCTATATGCTGTCAAAATATGTTGGGGATCCAAATACCATATATATGGCCGAATTCTATTAGGTCTGTGAAGCACAATATAGAAATAGGAGGCATGCAGGAAAATCCTACTACGTCCTGGTGTTGTTCGACTGGGAGTCTGGATGACAACGTCACTGATTCCCTGGCCTTTGTCATCTGACGTGGAGGTGGGAAGGAGTGGAAAGGCTATAACATGGCGAGCATCTGTGACATGACGTTCAGATATTTCTTTTGCCTTGCCTTCTGTTCATCAAATTCAGTAAGCACCCCATATCAGCCATCATGCCGTTGATCATGAGGACGAGGGCACCTCCAATGACCAGAAAACGGATGCATCATCCTCCATGTCCGCATGCAAAGTGAATCAATCCACCGAAGATGCACGCATGCAACCACGCACTATCCTCTCTTCATGGCCATGGCTATTGTGTGCTAACTGTACAACTCTTTGCACATGCGCCGTCCTCTGTTTGTCAGAGAAAACTGGACAACATTGCCCGAGATAGAATGGGAAGAGTACTCTGTTGCTGGTCCTTTTTAGTTATCAGGATTTTTGTTTTTCTGGTTCGCCAGACAGGAGAGTGAACTTGTTACTGCATTGTGAACGAATAGTATTGTTATTATCCTTTAGCACGTAAATCGTACAGTATGTAACTGTTGTAACAAATTGAATGCAAGATTAAAAGTATGGTGTGATTATGTTTTATGACTGACAACATATATCAACAGGACTCCTAAGCTTCCGTAGAGGAAGTATTTCCAAAACTATTAGTACTGTTGCTTTTTGATCTGTATCGTTAGGAGTTGAACGCAAACTACAATGACCTCACGGATCCAATTTTTCCTCAGATTCTCTCTCTCTCTCTCTCTCTCCAGCTCACTGATGACGAACAATATTGGACCTGGTTGCTAGTAATGACATTCTCATTTTTCTGAATAGTTTTGAAAATCGTGAAGCAGCTTTGTTCAAAAAAGAAAATAACAAGGAGCAGGTAGCTGATTATCACTCAAAGAAGCGTATCGTACTACGAAATGGTTGCCACAAAAGTGGGTATGCAAAAAGTTATGTAACGACTAACGAGTGACCATCTACCAAATAATTAATTACCTTACCCCATGTATCCCTATCAATATTTTAGAAACTGATCAAGACAGGCCCTAAACCCACCTGTCTTATTTATAGTAATAGCTTGAGATAATAATAACACTCCGTGGCTTTTGTTCTTCTCTCATTATTAATATCCGACAACAATTGCTTCTCCACTTTGGTGTTAGTTTGTTATTAACGCAGCTGAGACTGTGGATAATTCATGGACGGTTGCCATGAAAACCACGTGCAGATCGAGCAGTGTATACAGCTGTTCTCTTAACCCTGAGTCATTTATTGAGAGCTAGTTACCCCTGCCAACAAGCTCTCTTTATATATATGCACCACTACTTCACCCATTTCTGTGTCCTCGAAATATGTTAGGATTTCAGATACCATATATATGGCCGAGTGCTAGGCGAGTGCCACACAATTCAGGAAGTGCTATTAGGCGAGTGACGCACAATTTAGAAATAGGACGCATGCAGGAAAATCCTACTATGGCTGGTCTCCTCTGAGGACGCAATCTGAAGATGCATACATACAACGACTACCTTCCGCTGATGGCATTGGCTAGTGTATGCTAACCGTACAATGAAATAGCTTCACTAGTGTTGTTGAAGCTAATTTCCATTTTGACTCGATCATGAAGACCATATTTTTTGGCCTCAAAAAATGCTGAAGATCAGCCAGAAAGGTCCTAATCCCAGTGATGATCAGCCAGAGATAGAAAATATTGTTGAGCAAGTTCCTGATAGTGCTGCAAATGTTGATGATGCTTCTTTTCAGCCTAATATTTTTGATTCAAGGTATTGGGATTCCCTAGATTCTAAACAAATTGATATCCTAGCAGAAAGTTGCCTAAAAGAGATTTGTCATTCACAAAGGTCCTAAGGATAGATTTTTTCTAGAAGGTTTTCTGCATTATTCTACACTAGAATTCTATCAAATGGAGAGGAGTACAATAGAGATTGGCTTGTGTATTACAAAGTACTAAACAAAGTATTCTGTTTTAGCTGTAAAATATTCACTAAAGGACATTGAAAAGGTAATTTGGCTACTAATGAGTTTAATGATTGGGCAAATCTCAGTGATAGACTTAAAGAGCATGAGACAAGTTCAGATCATGTTTTGAATATGTCAGCTTGGTATGAATTGTGTAATAGATTGCAGAAGGACCAAACTATTGATAAATTTGCTCTGTGACAACTTGAGAAAGAAAAGGAGCATGGGCGACAAGTTCTTTTCAGAATAGTGGCTATTGTCAAATTTCTTGGCAAACATAATCTGGCATTTCGTGGTCATAATAGAAAACTATATGAAGACAACAATAGGAATTTCTTGGGCTTGATAGAAATGTTGGCTAAATTTGATCCAGTTATTCAGGAACATGTTCATCGAATTACAAATCATGAAACTCATGTCCATTATCTTGGTCCAAGGATTCAAAATGAGTTGATACATTTGCTCGGTTTTGTGATGATGGACCTTGTGACTTGTTTCATACAAAACATTTGACTAATATAAATGTTTAGAGACAAAATTAGGGAAGGAGAAGGCTTATAAACACATGGAATAAATCATGCAACTTAATGAACGAGGTCTCTATATGTAACAAAACTTTACAACAAATTTTTTACTCATTCATGCATGAAGGTCATAATATAGCTTAGCCTCGCGCACCGTGCTGTCACCACTTCACCATCAGTTTTTTCATGAATGAGAACTATTTTAAAACAGAACAACGAGGACATCATGCGATCGCATCGCCCTTCCACAAGTGCCGCGACCTGCAAACCCGTAGTACTCGAGAAGCATGGCGATTATTTTTTTTCAAGAGCACGCCTAGGCACGTTTTTCATTAAGCGAAGAGTGTTACAAACAATGGTCGATCCGGTAACACGAACATTACCTGGATCACCACCCCTACTTCTACTGGATCTTACACGAGCGATTACATGGCGATTATTGTTGCTCATCTCACGCCACATCAATGGCAAGCTGATCCATAGTCTCGCAATACATACTCTGTTTGTGTCTGGGGGCGTAAACTCAATCGAGAGGTCAATTTGTACAAAAAAAACGGAAATCATGTATGGTGATAGCTAAAAATGAGGAGACAGTGCTAGTATTTGAGGAAAACAATACTAGTTGCACAGACCTAGACAAGTTTGGCGGATCCACCATGAATACACATTGTGCTCAACTGTGTTTTTCAACTGTGCTCAACTGTGAAAAAAAACAAGGAGCTAGCTGAAGCTCACTTCTTCATCGATCTGCTACACAACTACCGGCATGCATGCCTAACTCTAACGGTACATACTACATGTGATGCAGTGTGCGTATGGGAATCAATTAAGCCAGTGCCAATCTTATCCGGGTTTTTTTTTTGACTTTGATCCTAACTTAGCCACTCTGGCTAGCTATAATGTGCTGATGAACAGAAATAATTAAGACAAATGTTCTCAGTGAGTAGGTAGTTTTGTGTGGGATCATAACGAGCTAGGTCATCTGCAGGGATAGTAACCTTGTACGTCTTATTAGTGCCAAACGCCTGTTTTAAATTTGGACCTTTGGGAACACCACAATATAAGTGACTACAAATATGAAGGGAGGGCAGAGTGAGTAAATACGAAGGGAGGAGAGAGTAGTGCATCATCCAGCCTATAAGTAACTAGTTTCTCTGCTTAAAATTGTGAAGGCTGTGCGCCTACCGTTCTGTTACCAGAACGAGAATGAGATATCTAAGTGGAGACGCTCATGAACATATAGATCTGAGGGTCACTTCTGTGTTTGTGGGTCATGTTCTTGGCTTCTTGGGAGTGGGATGCATTAGGAATTCACATCGAGAGCAATCAGGTTCTCTTACCTCTAGTTCATCTGTGGAATGATATATGGCTTACCTCTAGTCTTTCTCAGAGTCCTGTTCACTTTCCTCCGGTATTTCTTGTCCCAGCTTGATCTGTCGAAGTAGCTTCACTAGTGTTATTCAAGCTACTTTCGATTTTGACTCGATCATGAAGATCATATTGTTTACCCTCTTTGCTTCTTGACTTTGGAGGAATGAAATCTTAGAAGTTTAATAATGTTTGAAGAAATATGGATCATTTATAGGAGAGATCACACAGTACAAAAATAAGAGAATCATATGAATGTGCTTAATTTGATGTACCAAATAGATGGAAATGGCACAAAAAAATGTGTGGGTAGGTTCTGCAGTTTTCTTTATTACTATTTTCCATGAAAAAAAGTAAATCTATAATTCAGTATGTTCATTATAGGGCAAACCTAGGATTTACATTCCCATCTCTATCTCGATTCATACTTGTCACCCATTCTCCTTACTTCTCCCCCTCTTTGGGAGCTCCGCAAACCGTGCACCAAACACCGGATTACACGCCCTCTCGATCGTCAGGATGTCTGTGCACACACCGTTCTAGCAAGGACCTTTGATTCCTGGGAATAGTTGAATGTCACATCCACAGCAGCTTCCACAACTCAATGGGGCCTAAGTAAAGACCGAGCCTATGATCTTGTCTAGGATGAAGCTACCACAAAATGCCCATCTGTCTAGGCACACCAGCACTTCTGTCGCACAATGCCGATCGAGCCTCTGGGTTCTTTGCTTCGACAGCAGTGTGCCGAGCTGCCTGGACAGCAAAAACATGCCAAAGTTGTGAGATAGGCGCCACGTCCTAGGAGACGCAGAAGCCAAACTCCTCGATGATGAAGCTGTCGGATCAAGTAATGATCCTGATGACAACATGCATGAGTGAGAGCGTGACAGCCGACAGGAAGAACACTAAGTTTCATCTGGTTGTCAACCACACCTTGCCAGGCCACTGGCATAGTATTCACGTTAGTATGTGGGGGCACCGCAGCAGCCCTGCGGACAGGATCATCTCGTTTGATCACTACGTACGGTAAGTGAAAGGACTCGGTATCTAGCTCTTCTCGTCACTAGGGAAATCCAAGCTTAAAGTTCGTTTGCATCGATGATCGTGTCTTCTGAGGAAAAAAAACTTTTGGTTTACTGGTGGAACTCGATCGATCATTCAATTTATTGAAATAGGTTGCTAAGTATGTACAGAAGCGTTGATAATAACTACACATCTGTCCATTGCACGTGGCGTGTAGCAAGCTTGAGTACTTAATGCATCTAAGTGCCAATAAGGTCTTTTCTTTTTCAGATCTTGTATGCATCTATGTGCCAAAAACTTGCTTCTGGTAGCTAAGCGTAGAGCAATTAGTTTCACAAGTGCTGCTAATAACAGCAAACCTGATGTTATTGCCCATCACGTGCCACATCAATCATGTATGATGACCAATGGCATAAACTGCACAAGAGTTTAGTGTGTACTTAGAAGGACAATACGAGAAAACTCGCTAAAAATAAGGAGCAGTAATGCAGAACTAACATTTGGTTCGTGGCTTGAACATACTGCCTGTACGATAGCTGTTTATTCTATTTTATCTGATATCTCACACCACGGCAAAAATGCAGCAGAACTGCTGGTACTGTTTTCTTCGTTTAACAGCAGATCGAACGAATCGCATTGTGTAATTTAGCGGGCTCGCAAGAAACATTTAGCAATGATCATCTGATCACCGAGGATTAGGATGTTTTGACAGAAATGAATGGGTTATTATATGGGTATATATTAAATTAAATACTATAACGCTAGCTGTCTAACTCTTTTTCTTCTTTCATCTCGAGGAGGATTGAAAGGCGTACGTGTTTGCCTCGATGGTTATCCCTCCCGAAAAAAGATATATTAGTTAGTTTGTGAAACTCGACCATCGTGCTGTGCGCAAATAAAGTGTTACCAGGTGTTTGTGTGGTGTGTAGCATGCTCGAGTATTTAAGTCATCTATCGAAATACCAACCAAAACCTCTTCTCGAGTACTTGACTTATCTTTTTGAAATTGCAAAAAGCCCTGTCTGTATATACATATCATTCGTCAACCAAGACAGGACTGCCTGAGAGATGCAAGCAGAGACAATCTAAGGAAAAAAAAATGAAGAAACTGAATCTTTTTTTTCGGGTTTCTTGTTTTGCACGCTTTTGAAAAAAACAAGCGTGCAAAAGCATTGTTAGCCCAAAAACGGAGTGCGTGAGGATGAATAGTGCATTGTTGCGGAGTGCGATGCAGCATAATTTGCCACTAAAGGGAAAATCGTGCAATTTACAATGATGTCTCAGATCCAAATCTTCCTCGGATTCTCTCTCTCTCTTTCTCTCTAGATCACTGAAGAACGATTGGACCTGGTACATGGCAACGACAGAAAATCTCATTTTTCTGAATCGTTCCAATTTTGTTGAGGCGTAGCTTCTATTCATTATCATGAAGCAGCTATGTTCAAAAAACAATTACGAAGCAGCTAACTGATTACTAAAAGAAGCGTGACATATTGTGGACAGTTGCTATAATAAACACCATATCTCGTACTATGAGCTGGTTGTAACGAAGTGAGTATGCATAAATTTCTGTAACGAGTGAGCATCAACAGAGACAAGGGCATGTTGCCCAAATAATTAATTGCCCAATTAACCTCTTCAGCTAATTACACTCGGCTTGTGATCATCTTGTACTTTTCATATCTGGCAATTATAGCTTGTCTATGCCCATGTCAGTGAGCCTGCGCAGCAGCTGATTATTTCACAATAATAATTATTTTTTTATTAGTAGGGCAATAAAGATAGAAGGGTGTCAACAGTAGAACATCCGCGCATCATCAGCACGCCGCCACTTCCCATCGCGCCTGCACCGCACGCACTGCGCCCTCTTCTGACAGAATTCTTCACGCCGCTCGTTGCCTCTCAGAACGCCGACAGGAATTTTTATGTTTCCAGTGAGGGACAACCCATCTATCCAAGCTTCGCGTGTCGCCTATTCCCATGATGCCTCCCAGTTCCATAAATGACCACCCATGTACAGCCAACCATAAGCCTACTATTAGACTTTTTTGAAAAACATAATATTTGTCATGTCTACTTCTCACCATGCTCGATATGTTTTCTAGATAGATAGGTAGCAAGGATGTACGCTTCATGCATAAGACAGGGGTTGGGGCTCCTATTTATATGCAAGGGACTGGCTACACTAAAGAAGATAAAGGACACATATTAATTAAACCAATGACTTGCAACACGTGCAAGTGATGTAGAGATAGAGATACCTCTGCTTACAAATAAATACATACCTATTTCAGGTGTTCGTATATCCAATGCATAAATTTTTATTATTTGTTGATGTGTAAATCGTCCATACATAGTGAATACATACATGGACATTAATACAAGCCTAACTTACAAGTGCAGGAAGCAAAGTCAATGTGTCCTTATTAAGAATGGAGAGGATAGGTCATTGTCCTGTGTGGTCAGCTCCTGGATCAGGCTTCCAGATGCAGACAAGTAGACAACACCCATAGGCGTTGGTGATGATTTTATGGAAATGTCACTTGATGCTGCTCAAGGTACTGACTCCTGTACTACTGTGAGGATGATTGGTGAGAGCACGGACTATAGGAAGAGCACTATGTGGTTCCCAATATTGGCATTGCAGCCCTCCACCTTCTTAGTGAGCCCAGCACTGATGAGTTCTGTGCAACCCGACAGCATGTCTCCTATGCCTTGCCCTCAAACTTGGCAAGCCAACAGATCTCTTCTCTGATGGCGGACTCAAGTCATCTGAACCACGAATTCTCTAGGATATCAGGACGAGTGGGAATGATTGTTGTCCGTGTAATTCTCCAGGATATCAGCACGAGTGGGGCAAGAGTTATATCTGTAGCAGACCATTGAATCAGGAACAGACCAGCATTTCTACATTTCACTGTCACCTTTTTCCGTGATGCATCCCATTACCATAATGAGCCAACTCGTAGAGACAAGGCTACCGGATGTAATGGTAAACAAAGGCTTATGATCGATTGACAGGGCAGGGGATGAGTCTCCTATATATACATGTAAAGGGAGGGGCAATAGTGAGAAGAGAAAGGAATAATACTAGCTAATGGAACTACATAAAACATGCACGTGCAGGTGATGCGGAAAGAGGACACAAGCTCTGCTTACAAATTAAATAAACACTTTGAATTTAAGGTGTGCGTACATCCAACGTATGAATTCTATTTATTGATGTCTAGCCATCCCGAGCAGCGTACATCGTCCGCACCTCCTATATATAGTGAATATATACAAGGAAGCAGAAAGGATAGATTAATGTCCCAGGTGCTCAACTAAACATGCTTTGTCTTCTGGACTTTAAGTGTCGGATATCTGCAGCAAAGTCGGTACGTGCAGTATAGGAGTTTCCAAGAATATGTATATAACGGCTCATAAAAATTTGAATCGTCCATTTTGAGTAAGAATTTGGTTTGATCTGAAGTTAACCATGTGAGGAACACAATAAATGGAATCAAAATGAAAGCACGCCTGCATAATGCAAGAGTGGATAGGATCCGTCCAGCCAAAGTGGATGGGAGAAACATGCAAATGCAAGATGCATATGAGATAAGTTAACATGTAAATGTGAGGGGCTAATGGTTCTTGAAAAGGTTCAAGTCCATGTGTAGTGTGTATGACTCTCTCTTCCCACGTTCTTAGTTGACCATATCCACAACATGCTGCTGAACATGGCCTTCTGTCATTTGTTCGCAGTTTTCATATGGACATACTGCCAGTGCTCGAATCCTCAAAGACGACAGCATGATGTGATCTCCGTCTGTCGAGACCTCCGACATGGTCTTGGCATAGTTGTCCGAGTCATGCATGCAGCGAGTGCAGGCTAGCTAGTGGAGGAAAGAAAGTGGTGCGATTTATTGACGAAAGCGATGGGAAAGGCAAGCACAAGCAATCATTTACTCTTTTTACATAAATCTTTTGGATTGTTCTAAGGCTATGATTTTTTATATTGCAAGTATATCAGTTTCCATAACTTCGTGATCGTCCTCACAGAAAGATTTAAAGTGGGTGGAAAAATCTTTGTGGTTTGTGACTGTAAGCAGAACATAAAAAGGATAGTTCATTATTCTACCAAATGTTGTGATGTTATACAACACAAAACTAAATTATTCAATAAGTAATTTCACCATGATTAAAAGTTTCATGTTTCCTATACACCATGCACCTGATATTCAGGCGACGTCTGCCCGCCCACATATAGGATGCTCAAACCCGCCCATCCGCCCTCAGCCTCTCTCCTCTGCGACATATAGGATGGTCGCCTGAAGAGAAATGGAATTTCAGACATCCAGATTATGGCAATTCCCTAAAAGTTTACGTGCATGTATGTGAGATGTTGCGTCGGTACTCTAATTTACAAATAACAACATGAACAAAAAAACAACAACATTGATCATAATAGTAACAACGAATTCACATTGAAGCTCCCAACCTAAAGATTCATTTGAGCATCATTCAGCAGTGGGGCTCTATGATAAACAGTCTGGTATATGTCTCTTCAATCCTAAGATAGCAATAATAAGCTAATATCAGTACCATACCATCTCGCTCCTAACATTTGTACCACGCTACATCTAAAGGGACTAACCTTGTTATATGAACTGGATGCAATTTAATGGCAAGTTATATTTACTGGTGAAGTATACATACTCGATTAAATGTTTTACATATTACAAAACATTACTAATACCATTACTAGCAGCAAGTGTATCATGTGGGTTAAAAAATTTAGACAAAATGTTTGATGAATCTAAGTTTTTATTTTTTTATGAGTAAAACAAAAATAACACTGACAAGGCATTTTGATAAAACCTAAAATTTGACATGTTTGATATTTGCATGCAAGCTTTTATTCAGGTGAATTTGGTGCTGGCCATGCTGGGTTACGGGAAGGCTGTTGGCTCTGTGTCCACCTAATTATGAGTTGCCAACTGCCACTTGTTTCTGAGCAAAGACTATAATTCCTTAGAGTATCCTGTTACTGCTGCAAAACCATAGTGAAGAGAAGGGCAAGAAAGTCAAAATCATGGCGTAGTGTGTGGCCTAGTGAAAAGTATTCCTTACTATAAATATAAGCCATTGACACTATTAGGAGGGCAACAAAAATCCCTTCGCTAGAAATGAATCGAGCCATGTTTCTTGATTTATTTGTGCACACCTCCGTTAGTGTCTCAATGGATACACGTAGATGAAAGCATATTCACTCAGGACATAAAGGATTTCAGAAATGAGAGGCGTTGGGAATGAATCCTGGCCGCTCCTGCAAAATCTACTTTCTTATTTGCTCTTCAGAACAACAACTGTTCGCTCAGCAACGTTGTCATATAGAGCAGCACTCACAAAACAGTTCAATCACTAGTGTCATTTGAGGCAGCTCAACCATAGCAGCGACTATAGCGGTCACACAGGACCCCAATCATCAAGAATGGCGTCCTAGCTGGTAGGCTAAATCTGAGGCCACCTCTCCCCTGTCTCTGAGGAGCAAGCCTCCCAGGTCCAGTGAACAATAGACACAGTGGCGTTGGATCTCACACCGGATCTGACAGAACAGGTCGAGGATTTGAATAGGCCCCTCATCATCTCTGTCTGTCTACTCTCTCAAACCTCAATCTTCTCACCCTCTCTATGTTAGGATTTCAATTAGGAGGGTTAAGGTACTGTGGGGATCACTCCTACCCCTTAGCCTCGCCATGGAGGAGGCGGGGAAGGGCGAGGGCTTCCTACGGAGATGAGACGGATGGCGGCGGCGTTAAGCGCGGCCTCCGAGCAACTCGACCTTCGCTGGGCGTGTGCCGGGGTCGGGCTGATCGAGGGCGTCGTGCCTCCGAGGAGAAATGAGTCGGGCGTGAGGCGAAACGGGCGGTGAAATAAAAAGAGTAAATGGCGCTTAAACAGCCAACATTCGATCCCTTTTCTCGAGCCCGCACTGGTATTTATAGGAATACATGGGGTCAGAGGGGCTGATTTTGCAATTTGGTACACGGTAGGTAAGGAAACACACGCTTGCAGATGGGCTCCCCACAAGGGTAAGCTAGTAACTACCGCACAGGCTAGGCACGGAAAAACACTCTCTCCTCTCCCTCTCGCCGGACGGGGTTTCCGGTGCCCGCCGCGGTCGCCACGCCCGCCGGGGGGTTACTCGGAGGTGTCCCTCCGCTGCTTGCCTTCCGGTTCGGGAGGCCCCCCGTCCTCGCCACCCGGGGCAACGGGCTGGGCTTGCTCGGCGGGTGGAGCCCTACCGCTCAAGGCCTTTAGCGGAGGGGCCTCCACGTGCTCGATCCTGCAAAGCTTTGGTGAAATTTGTTAAGGGAGGTTCGCTCTTGGCCCCCCGTAGTGAGGCCTGCGGGGCTGCCGGGGCTGGCGGGGTCGCCCTCCCCAACAAAAATACCGACCTATGTGCCGTAATTTGCTAACAACACAATAGAATGGTAATAAAAAAGTGTCTAATTATGAAAACAAAAGCTACACATGTTTTTTCAAAAATTGTTTGATTATCAAACAAAATCAAGTCTCAAACTTTATGAAAAACTATAACGAAGATTTAGAAGAAACAAGACTCAACTTTTCAAAAAAAAAAAAAAAAATACTGGCTACTTGATTCACTCTTACATTTAACTTTTACCAGTGAGTCCATGGGTTCATTTTGGGTTCCTGGCCTCTAGAAGAAAGAGTTATACTTCCTCTTGAATGAGTACTTGAGCAAAAAGTGTTAGCTATGTTTAATAGTGTCGCCGATAATAATATGGTATATATACTTTGTGTTTCTACAAAAATTTGGGGTTACAGCTATACCCACATGCTCGTGTATACTACATCCGCAACATCCTCTCACTCTTGCTGATCACCATAGGCTTCATAGCCATGGCAAGGTCATTAACCATGATGGGTTTATTTGCAGCATCCATGGAGGGTGTATAGCATCCAAGGCGGTAGGCGGTTGGCAGCAGCTGGATCATATGTGGTGATAGTGGTAGAGGAAGTCTTGACCGTGGGCAGATGCGGCAGTTGCTTGGTGTTTTGTGACACAGACCACTGCAACGGCCCCAGTAGGCTTCCACAATGGGCTCAATGGGCCTCTGTGCTAGGATCGCCATGTTCTTTTTTTTCATTCCTTGGATTTCATTTATGGCCTCTATGAATCCTAAATTACAATGATGTTTTGGCAAAGGCAGACTCCTTGTTTGCCTCTAGAAACACAATTTGGCTGCCTCTGAAGCTCTTTATTAATTGCAGTGGTCATGGCATTATTTCTTAGTAACTGATATTGTAAGATATACAAGAGATATTATTATTGGTTCTCAGCAGCTGAAGTTTTGGCATTTGTAAGTATAATTTGGCTGCCTCGGAAGCTCTTTATTGTAGTCGTGGCATTATTTCTATTTAGTGGACTACTCCAACTTCATATTTTGTTTAAACATGGATCACCGGGGAGAACAAGTTTGTTACATTTTGCACGTCATGTGTGCAGTAACCTTTTTGTTGTGACTTGTGCACTTTCTCCAGAGTAGAAAGCAGCATTGACAAATTAGGTATCTCTACCTACAGTGGTGGATATTTATGCTCACGGCTCCCCTTTGCTCTGTCTAGCTGCTTGTGAGGGTGCGGTGTTTGGATCCTTGGCCAGGGTTGTGTTCCGAGGCCATGGCCAGCACTTTGTCCTGTGGGCAAGATGACTGGGTCTTGGTTGCCCATGCACCCTTTCCGTGATGTGTCCCATTCCTACAATAAGGATCCAGTACAGCAGAGCATTGCACCATCAGCCTCAATGTCTTGAACAAATGGTAGGGTGTATCATCCATGTGCTGAAGCTAGGAACTCCAATATATGCATTGCACTGTGGCCAATGCTGACTAAGATAAGAACAACACGTGCAGCTGTGTGTGTCCAATATCTGGACGGGGTGCAGCTGTTCAGTATACATGATCTCATAATCATTACTATTGGTTTCGTCTCTGCATATCGAAAATTGCTTAGATACATTCACTAACCTATGTGAAACTAAGCTTACTCATGTTCTTGTGGAGCATGAAGTGATTATATATAGAGTAAAATGCACCACCGATCCTTGAATTTACCACTGCATGTACCACCTAGATGCCTACATTTCTATTTGAATCTTAATGTTATCTGTAGCATTTGATTGTACGTATGTATCTATTTGCAGAAGCCCTTGTGCAAGTGACGGTACAGTAGTAACTATAAAATCAAGAGAAGTACTCATTACGCAAGGTGACAAGTAAATTTTGACCATCACCTGGTGTATTTGCAGAAGCACCTATATTTATAGGCCGTTCATATCCTTGGTGTATTTGTTGGATCGTCTTGATCTGTAAGCATCACCTGCAGCAACCGTGCTGTGGCTTGACCACATCCAAGAGAAACTAAGCAGTATTTACATTTGTGCATCATAATGGGTAGCTCTGAAGGCTTTGTAGTGGAGTGTACTGAGGTTTCAGACTTTGGTGTTCCTATCCTCACCCTCTTTCCTTCCATGGTACCTATCTTTAGCAGTATGTCCTCAGGCCAATGTGGTTGGGTCATTGTTGCCATGGAGCATCCCACTCCCAGTTCGCAATCCTTATGCGAGCAAGGATTCTTGTACACCCCTTTCGTGATACATCCCATTCGTATAATAATGACCTTGTCTAGAATAACAATATCAACTCAATGTTTTGATCAAATGGTATTGTATATATAGGATAGATGTGTGGATGGTAGAGGCAATGGGCAATCTGGACAAGATAAAAATAAAAAGTGGAGATGTGCATCTCCACCTTATATGCACGGTGCAACTGTTTGTATACACCATAGATGAACTGACGCTCATACATATATGTATGATCGGGGAGTGGAAAGTGATTCAGAAAATCTGAAAGAGTAGCTGCCTGCTGACACTAAATAAGTTTCGTTTTTGTTTTAGCTTTGCATTTAGCAAACACCTGAATTATATATATGTTGTTAGTTACGTTCTTGTACATCATGCGGTGATTGTACAGAGTAAAATGCTCCGCTGATCCTTAATTTTAGCTCCGTGTGAGGTTTTTGTGTGTTGTATGGGCACTTGTCCCTTTTTTCATCTTATTAAATAATGATGCGCAAACCCTCCTACGTTTTTGAGAAAAAAAATAGCTTTTGTGTCGTCTAGATCTCTAAATTTCTAATATGCACATTATGGAAGAATTCCTCCGAAGAACTCAACCCGACCACTCACCACAGCTCCGTCTCTAATTTGGGCGGTGTGGACCAGTCACGCACTTGCTACATGAACATCGCTCAGTTTGCGCATTGCTAGACCTGCAGAAATGGATTTATTATGAATTCGATTTTGAGTATGTCTTCTCTCAGTCGATGTTGTATATTCATCACCAAGGCACACATTGTTGTTCAGTTTGATCTTTTCTTTCAGTGGCATCCCCTAAACTAGTATATAATACAAGTGTAAACTGCTTTAGATTAATAAAAGCTCTTTTAACTACATGGAAAAATATGTCAAACAATAAATACCCATTTTTGTTGGTAATATATACAGAGTTAAAGTGCCACTAAAATAGGTGAAGAGGAAGACCCAGCAGCTCAGTTTGGAGCATGCACGTGTGAATAAAGAGTAGCTATGTAGCTAACCCCAGGACTAAAAGATGCTTAACGCTGCTGCGTCTACCATGCTGCAGATTATTATGCATATGTACAATGCTACAGCTTATTATATAATGCAGATGTGTATAATTCTGCAGCTTATTATATACATGCATGTGCTCAGTGGACTACTACCTTTCAGTTTCCGTCCATCCATATATACTATGTTTCTTCAGCATAGTGCAGACTGAGCTCTTTTATCATTTCATTATAGCATAGTACGTTACCTGACGGAGCCCTTGATCAGTTGACCTCATCCTCTGGGACGATTACTAGTTAAATGGTTGAGCATGGGATTTCTCAGGAGAATGTATCCTCAGAAAAAGATTGTGCCCAGTTTCCTACACGACACTGACCAGGCTAATTCCCCCTGTGTCACCACAACAGAAACGTCACCTTCAAGATGGATTTGAGCACGATAACTTTGGATCCCACCTTTTGGCAAACGGAAGAGAAATGAATGTGGAATTTCATGGCTGAAAAGTGTGAGTGAGATTACCACCATTTTGGTTTAATCACAATGATCTGGGTTAACAACTACTGTGCCACAACTTCCCTTCAAAATTGTGATGACAATAATGACATTGTTGTTGAGATTCTAAATAGCCTTGAATATGCACAAAGTTAATATGAAAGTTTTAATAGTAAACTTCTGCATGTTTCTTGCAGATACATTTGAATTTTTAAGTCTTTTCTTGTCTCAAATATTTGTTTTCATTTACCAGGATTTGAGACTCAATTTTTTTTGAAACAATCTGATATGGAAATACATCCTATAACAATATTGTAGTGTTTGGCAAGTTGGTACGTGCAAATGTACAATTGGTTATTTTTTGTAATCTAGCCCAACTAAAAATTGATTCCTTCTGACCAGCAAAATAAATATATTTTATTGCCAAAACTATCATTGTGAAGATATAAACACATACATTGATACATAAATACAGAGGATGTCAACATATACAAATGTTCGTGTGTGTATCGAATGGTATTCTTAACCATAGATGGCAGCTGCAGCTCAGTGTGTCGCGTAGCACAGAGTTCTGTGAGCACAACACTGATTTGGTACATCCAAGTCGACACCGTGTCTCCCATGCCTTGTCCTGATCCTTGTCCAACTAACACACCTCAACTCTAACTGCTCACTGAAGTCATCTGAACTATGAACACAGAAGAATGTTAGTATTTTGAACATATGGGAGGCCTTGTAATGTCGTCCGCCTATCTATGCCAATTTCCTGCCGCAGACCATTGAAAGCAGGAACAAACATGGACAAACACGGATATCCATTCAAATTTCTAGCTTCTTGTGTCGCCACTTTGCCTGATGCATCCTATTCTTGTAATGACCAAACATGTACAGGTGAGCATAAGCCTACCACAATTTTTAAAATATAACATTTGTCTAGTCTGGATCTGGATGTACTCAATACATTTTCTAATTAGAATATGGTACCAAAAGGGCATATGATCGACGCATAAGGCAGGGATAGGCTCCTTTATATATGCAATGCAATAGGCCAGCCTATGGTATCAAGAAAAGGGATTCGTACTAGCTGGACCAATTACTAGCAACACGTCCAGGTGACATATATAGAGAGATCGGCTCACAAGTAAATAAACAATTTTTATTTTAGGTGTGCCCATATCAAATGCATAAATTTTGTTTATTAGTGTGTATGTCTTCCTCGCCTACGTATTATATATATCGATTAAATGCATACACAAGAATGCAAGCATAACTTACTAGTTCACCCGTGGGTTGCAGCATGACCTAATATGTATAATTGTCGGATTCATCATTCGTAGGTATGACTTAATACAACTCTTGTATGAGCATGATTGATGAGTCTGAACTTTGCTTGTTAGCCTTTTTTTGTGGATCAGTGATTCAAATAATATTTTTGTCCTATTTTCCGTTGCTTCTGCACCCTGCGAGTCAAACTTCCTTTTTTGCCATAACGCACCAATTCATTATCATCATAAGGGCAGATGCGCCATCCTCCTCGCGGAACACCTTGCGGAAGCCGCCACAGTTGTTGCACGGGATGAACCGGACGCCCACAAGCATTGGACATTGGTCCAGCCTGATCACGCCATCAGTCTCCTTCAGCTGTTGCACGGGACGATGCTCTATCAATGTAAACAATAAATTCTTGAGTTTCTCCACTCATTTTTCCTGGTGCCCCTCATTCTCATGTGTATTTGGACCACATGGGTAATTTACATGGATTGCGAAACGGATGTATCCAATAGCAGGTATGCCATTACGACCATCAAAACTAATATTACGGCCACAGGACTAGTTAGTTAACCGAGAGCTACAAACTCCTTATATCGGATCTGGAACCTCTCTTGCATGAAACTTTAGATTGGGAACCACCCTATCATCCCAATAGCGTATATATATAGACTGTAGTTGTGTAATACAGATGATGTGTTCAGCTGGGCCAAAGACCATATTTAATTCAGGCCATCCATGTACGTGACGAGTGCAAAACAGTATATATATAATGCATGCAGCGCTGAGCCACATCACCAAGCTTACAAAGAATTCCTTCGTGCATCCTACATGTAGCAACAAATAGCAGTGATGCATATACAGATAAGAGAAAACACTATATGCTTAGCCACATCACGAAGCTTACAAAAGAATTCTTTCGTGCATCCTACAAGTAGCAACTAATAGCAGTGTCAATTTTTTATGCATGATATGCATATACAGATAAGTGAATTTTGCAGCAAGGAGTCAATATCAATCGTCAATACACAGTAGCAAATCAATCGTCAATATGATCGAATCTGGGAAACGCTGGAAAAACAAAAGGCTCTTTGTCCCTTTTTTTGTTGACAATATCTACATCATCTACCACCAGGATTAGCAGTGTGGATGGAAACACAAACTATTGCCGTCCGTCCCGTTGGCGATCCATAACAACAGTTAGCGCAGCGCACCATTCCATTCTCATTGCACTTTCGCCGCAGCGGAACACGTGGTCCTCCGCCTCAACAAACACCTTGCACCTCCGTGAATTTATTTTAGTTTGCACATAGTTTTTGCCAAGATAAGGTGTCGATGGCTCTGATCTTCAGAGTAGAGACCACGGTGAAAAGGAGGATCACCAGGAGAAGACTTTAGTCATATGATAAGACATGAGCCAATCAAGCCCTTATAGACACAGAAGGGGAAGCTGGAGCCGGCAAGGCAGTTATTTCTACCATATAAAGTAGATCTCTCCTGGCAATGGGAAATGCATAAATAATTCGGACATCCATACCAACAACATGATGGAGGCTACTAAGAATTGCACGATGCTTGTGGAACTTCTGAGATGTTGAGTTTGAAAAAAAGCCGCTCGCCATTTTAATATTTGGAGAAACATCCATGGGTTGGAATCTTCTGAAACAATTTAACAGCATGAATTGCTGAGCTTAGAGGAAAAAAAAAAAGATGTACTCTGTTTTTTTTCTGTCATACAGTGGAGTCCACATTTTATAATGGAGTTCAATCATCCATGGTTGGTACATTTAGACAGTACTTGAGAAAGGCTGACCATCTATAACATTGGTCGCCTTTTTGAGTAGTAATTTTGCTTTAGCATCAGTGAACAAACTGATATATTTAACCGCAATGATATACAAGCACTCCTGCCGAACTTATATATGAGTTGGCAATTCATGGATCCATTCAACTCTGTGTATATATTTTTAGATAAACACACAAGTATGTGTGTGAGAGCTTGCAAGATAAGGTAGGGGTTTTGTTCAATTCATGGCATTGACCATATTAGTGCTACTAGATGTTGCGAAGGAGAGTCATGCAAATGGCAGAAGGCGGATAATTGAGGGCAGCAGTGATCTACTATGAGGTATTCGTGCCACCTGCGAATGAGCCACCGGAGCAGCGCCATCCATTGTCAGTCCTTCATTGTGTAACGGATGAGGGGATAACGTGTGATTGCTGACCTAGGCTGACAGAACAGAGCAATATAATACTTTATGTTTGTTGCTACTCGGTAGCTTTACCAAACAAGACTAAACATTTTTTCCAAAGCCAATTCTACAACTCTTCCTAACTAAAATAATCTTTTATCAAAAAAAAAAAAAACCAAAAAATGCGATACCTGATACATTGCTATAAACCTGCTGCTTTGGTTGTGAGTTTGATTGTTGTGCCATAGTTTTTGGCACACACTACTACTACCGATATTGTTACCAATTCAGCCCATATAATTGGTACTCTATTTTAATTAGAGATTCTCTTTGTTGAGCTTTCGGTTTAACACAGCACAAATTGATGATTTGAATAACCAAATAAGTAACTTTGAGAACTGAAACAGATGCAAGGACTACAAATATAATCCCAGTAACTATCAATATTGCACTATTTTCCTTACTACATTTTTAGCTAGCAGTTTTTTTGCGAAACTTTTTTAGCAAACAATTGGTGCTGGTTCCAAATTTGTTTCATTTAAAACGAATTAATCATGATTTTTATATGCAGCTGGTTCTATTTATTTTTATAGTATGATAAATAGTTCATGCTAACACCGACAATGTTTTCACTAGGGGCACAAAAATGCAAAAAAAAAAAAAAAAGAAAAGAAAAGAAAACTCTCGTCACCAGATTACGGTCTCACAACCTAGAACTGTGAGTCGAGAATTATTTCAGAAACTGCTAGTAGAAATAGATTTATTTCCACTAGCTGCTAGCTTAAGGGACCACCGGTTTAAAGATTAATTTTCAATAGAGTTAGTACTAGCCAGGATATTTGAAACTTAAAATTTGAGATAAATATGGAGATATATACCAACCTCAATTGTTAACAATTAATGAAGCAGTGTGTAATGCTGCAGCTTATATGTACGTACTCAGCACTACTACTAGCTTCGGTCTATCCATATATACTCTCCTCCTTTCTTCAGTATAGTCCATCACCTGACTGCACACTTTTATTGTTTATTTATTCTTGATTTGTTCACCTCATCCTCTCCATCGGAAGATTAGTAGAGGAATGGTTGAGAATGGGAGGTGTCAGGAGATAGTCAGTTTGCTACACACAGACTGAGTTGCGCAAATATTTGCTGGCACACTACAGAAGCTCATCGTAGAAGGGTCGACTACACTAGAGACGGTATCCTCATATTCAAGGACCATTGAGTCGGTAGAAGGGTCGACTACACTAGAGCTCGAGAACTGTGGCCGAGAGGATGCTGACGATATGTCATCGGTTGGCTTTCTGGATGGTGCAAGCGGTGGAATGAACAGCTGACGGGGCTCACAGCAGAGGGTGGCAGAAGGATTGCATGTCTACCATCAGGTTGTTTGGGAAGACTGGGGCGTTATGGAATCTTATGCGAAGAAATTATCAGTTTTGACTTCTTTCTAGGGTCTCTGTTCACTGTCCATTAATCTAATATTCCTTATCTATCAACTTGCTTTGATTTTGTATAATACAATTTTAGCCATTTGTGACTATATTATAATATCTTGTATATGTAAAAAAAATGGCAACCATCTGAACAAGACTAAGCCATACATATACTTAGTGATGAATCAACAATGCTAAATTGGCCACACATGTGGCAAGCGATACGTCTATCAAGCAGCTTAGGCATAGCCTAGTGTGTCTGGCATCCAAAACATGTCCAAAATCATGTTGAAGTCAAAGAACGGAATGATTATGGAGATCTGCCTGCAGTTGTACTTAAACAACTGGTTGGACTGTGGAACAGAGGCGGACCAATTCCATTTCTAGCAGCTGGCAGCTCTCGGACAGCTTCGGTAAAATGGGCCGTGTTAGGAAATGGCTGAGTTAACATATACATAAAGCTAGATTCACACGGTGGTTGGACTGTGGAACTACTACCAGAAGGATCAAAATTAATAATGGAGAGACAATATATTAGCTAGGATAGATTCACACATTGATTCTCTAATATTGATGACAAAGTACAACATCACAGCATGGAAAAAGAAAGATCTGACGGGTGTCAACAGAGATAGTACTAGTCTGTATGGTATATATGATTCACTCCACCAGATAAATTGTGCCTTTTTTCAGGTACCACACACCAGAGTTATATAGGAGTAGTATATATATAAACAACACCAGACCTACCTACTGCCTCGATACACTCCACCAAATAACTTGTATCGTCTAATCTTCTTTTTGCCACAACTATCATGTTTTGTTTGTGTTGATGGCACACAATGGATCATGCATAATTTGTCATAGTTTGTTCACGTCCATGATAATCCTATTCGGAATGGGAGAGAACAGGAAAAAGAGGCAGCCAAGTGGTACCCTCTAGGCATGCCAATCAAGGTGCATCATCTGCCGATCTGTGTGGTGGAGTATGTGTTACACGAAACATCTCCAGTGGAAGAAGAATTTTTGGAGACAAGAAAGTTGTGCTTCTTCGGGAAATGAAAAAGAATGTTGTAGCGCTCGACAATATTTTAAACTGGATAGATAAATATTTTCTTTTGTCAATTTGCTCCCAACAAAATCTTTTTTTACATTATTTTATTTTAGTAGCCAAAATATCCATACAAAGGGTTCCGCGCCCCACTCACCACTGCTTGCTCTTGGCCTCTGCCCCACTCATCGCGTCCCGCCATCTACTCGTCGCTCCGGTTCCGCACCAATGCACCACAGCTATGGTACTCCTTCTTCTCAGAGACATCCGCACCTAGGTCCTCTGACATCCATGATCACTGCCTTTCCACGGCCCAGGAGCTCCCCTGCACTGCACAGCTTTGGGGACTCTCAGTGCTGTTGTAAAACAGGGGCAAGGGAGGAGTAGTTGCGGGAGTCAGGGTTTTCAATTTCGGCCGAAATTTTCTGAAATTCCTTTGTTTCCGAAATTGAGAACACAGGCAGGAGTCCACAAGCTAGGCCTTCTGTGCAAGTTTTGGTTGTCCCATGCTGAGAAGCTCAATGCTTCTTCAGAATATATATGTATATAGGATGTCCTGTGGTAGGCTGGATCTTTTTTGTTCTCTTTTTTTCTAAAAAAATGTATTTATGTTGTATTTGGATATATATTTTTTTTTCTCAAGGAAATTAGATGTATATTGTGTCGGCTTGAGAACACGGTGACAACACCAAGCTAACAATGGCCTGAGAAAAACAGAGCATGCACGCAGCGAGCCACCGGCCGCTGCGCAGGAGGAGGACGGCTTGGCTATTCACATTCGCAAGAGCTGGCACCAGTTCGCCAAATGTGGCATATGGCCAGATATCAGGGAGAGGCTCTATTTCGAGGCTATGGAACCTGATTGAGGAGATGGGGATGGGGAACGGAATGGTCACCGAGGCTTTTTAGATAATGGAATTAACATTCCGGCCTCTATGGTAACGCCAGACAGCCTAAAGCCTCTGCGTGACCACGCACAGCCAAACCTATTACAAAAACTAAGAATAATAATAATAAAAACTTTAGTCACGAGGCTTACCAAAGCGCAGGGTCAACAATTGCTGCCTACGGAGCAAACTCCACACGGCAAGGACAGCTTGTTTTTCAGAACAAGTCAGGCGTTGAGCATTACTAAAACATCATTTGGCAACACTCTGTCTTGTCGAATCAGTTTTCTGAAAAATATGAGCTCACCAAGTGAACCATCATTTTTGCCCACTCTATTTTCATGAAGCCACTCATACTCAAGCATTTAGCAATTTTACCATAATGTCAGCTATAAGGGTTGATGACTCAACTGTATTATTTGCAATAGGCAATCCATGTGCTTACAGGGTGCTTACACCATCATCTTGTTGCTCGACACAGACCACAAGATCAGAGTGATCTACAATTTCTTTCAGTCTATCAAAGTCATCTCATCGAATTTGTTTTCTCTGAAATATGACCTCACCAAATGAATCAGAGTCTTGCCTACTCTGTTTTGCTGGTGCCTCCCATTCTCATATATTTGAACGATAATGTTATTTGTAGCGCATGATGACACTGATGTATGTATGTATTTGCAACAAGGGCCTGGGTCATCACCTACGAGTATAGTTGTGATAGTGAAATATACAGCAACTATGCAACCATTGTGACTACTAGTTGGGACAGCAGCTAGTTAAACTGAACCAAGAGTTTACAGGCTGTTTATATAACGAGATAAGAACAACACTGTATTTCTGAGATGCAGAAGTTTACATAACGAGCTAAGAACAACACTGTATTTCTGAGATGCAGAAGCATAGCATGCTCTGTTATATATATAGTTATATAATCTGCCAACTCATGCGACGAATGAATTGAGTCATTTGTTGGATGGCCCGCGCCTGTAGCAAACCATTATGTGGCACAAGGATTTACCGCCCATCATAAAAAGGGAGCACTGGGACATGTCACACTCTGGTGCTCATCTGTTTTGCTTGTCTGTCGTGTGGCATTACGCCTCGGCTAGCTACCTGCTATGACAATGAGCATCATATAGGCTGATGATCACGGTGATTTTCTTATGATTCCAATAATGGGAATGTATGGTACCTCCATGACTTTCCACCTGTATAAACATTATTTGGTAATCAATAGTGTTAATTCTTCTCTAGTTTTGTTAGAACTTTAGGCATTTTCAAGTTTAATTTGATCCCCAAAAGCCGTAGCAGATTTTTTATGATATATATATGTCTATCTGTATAGCTCTCCATCAGAAAATAGGTTTGTGATGTATGTCGACAAGCATATTGCCATAGAAAATGATCATTTTTTCCGGCTGTTGACATCAGAAATTGCAACTTGAGACATTTCCTAGCTAGAGTTTCTTTTGTTTATTACGTCAACCATTTCCATGAATAGCTAGATTTCAAGTGTGGTTTGATTAAGTCAGAACAATTTGCTCAAGTAGTCTAGGAGCTTGAGCCTAGTGTGACATTTATACGTGTGCCACAGAAAACTTGTCTAGATAGAAACTAACTGGATGTGGCGGGTCATTAATCGTGACGGGCAAATAGAGTGCCCGCCAGGGTTAATATTTGTCTTCATGTACATTTTTGCCGCTATAGCCCGATATAGCTCCGCTAATAGCTGTTTTAGAGTCAAACCGCTAAACAACTTAGCACACTATATTTAAAACCTAATGACTCTTATGACACGAAGGATCTAGGCATTCCCATGAAAACAAGGTAAGGCATGGGATTTGTAAATCATTATGACTCTTATGACACGAAGGATGACCCTACCCAACCTTGACCACTACAATGGCCTAAAACAACATCTAAATAGTGATTTGTTGGATAGCCTTGATTTTATAGGCAGGCATTGGAAGACTTCTGCCTATGCCAAATATAATTTTAGAAATGCACAACCAAGAATTTGCACCTCTCTTAATAGTGATTTGTTGGATAGCCTTGATCTGTGTGCATCGCCTACAGCACAGCCTCAAGAAAGCAGCATTGACACACTTGCTTGAAATGATAGCTTTGAAGACTCGGTAAATTCAGGTTCATAACTGAAAGCCGAGTAGACTGAGGGTTCCAGATCTAGGCATTCGCATGTCTTACTTACCTTGTTTCCATGGTATCCGTGCACTGCACTGCACACAGCAATATGAGATGCTACGAACAGATCGACACCCAACCCATGCATCTATCAATCCAAGGCCTCTATGCAATCTTTTTTTTCGAGGCAACAATAGTTGAATACAACCACGGGTCAGGCCTCCAAATTTCAGGATACCATTAATTTGAGACCGAAACTGGAGCGCTTGGAGCTTAGAATTATTAAGCTAAAAAACATCAAACCCGAGTAACTAGTCCCTGAGTTCTCTGTATTGAATAAGTGAATACATAGAGCAAAACAACAAACACTGCACCTAACAGACTGGAATGGTCCAGCCACAACAGCGAACCAAGGGTGTTTCGTTTTTCAAAGACATGTTTCACACTCCGAAGAATCCTCCCATTGCCAGATTAAATAGCGATGCGAAAAAACATGTTTCTCAGCTTAGAGTATGCTTCCAAAGCTTCCACTTGTCTGGTCATTGTACCATTCCGAGGGACGTTGGCCATGATTCCTGCAGGCCAAAAGCTTCGGTATAAATGGATACTTCCAACACATCGAAACTCATTACCCAACGTAGAGAATGTCTTCTTCCACATCACAAAGAAAAAAATTAACGGCTGATGGCAACTTCCTGGCACAGCCACGCACCATGTACGTCCTTTTCCAATCTTCTCATCTAACCAATGCAAGTGCACGCAGCAGACCATTAACAAATCTTCATTACTGGCTTCATCTGTCCCTTCTTCCCCTAGTACCTCCCTTTGCTATAATAACAAAAGTGGGCTGTAAGCTGGGAACAAGGAGGATACCCGGATTTGATTCTTGTGCCTAGTATTTAACTTTTGATCTATGTATGCCTGTTTTGTCTAGACGAAACGGAAGGGTGTAGGAAGCTCTTGAGGAAGGTCTACAAGCATCAATGTGCCCACTCTGTTTTCCGAATAAGTGAATACGTAGAGGAAAACATAACAAATGTACCTAACTTCTGCATTGTTTGGCCGGTTCGCTCAGTGGCAGCCACAATGGCGAATCAAGGGCGTGATTCATTTCTCAAGACCGACCATGAGCGGCTCATGATATATACCTTGCATAGCTTAGAACCATGTACGTCCTTTCGATCTTCTCATCTAGCCATTGCACGTGCACACAGCAGACCGTTAATACATGGACAAATCCTCATTTCTATCTTTGTCTGTCCTCTCTTTCCATGATGCCTCCCATTGCCACAATAATGAAAGTAGTATGTAAGCTGGGCACAAGGATGATACCAGGATGCCTAGTGTAGATCTCACGATGCTTGCTTTGTCTAGACGAAATGGATGGGTCTAGGACGATATATAGGTGACAGTATTGGCCTCTATATATGAAACCGCATGTCATGCAGACAGAGATCGATGGCTCTCCATATGACTAAATAAGAACATTCTTCTTTTTGGTATTTGTATAGCTAATACCAGAGTTACATTTACCACTCCATCAACTCATTCACCTGTAGGGGCCACAATATTAGGAAAAATGAGTACTGGAACATTGTATTTAATACTATTAACACCATGGAAAAAAAAGAGCAGATGGATGTAATCAAAAAGAGCAGTAATGTTGCCCCTAGCGCATTCCGCCTGGCATATATAAATTGGGCCTTCACCTTGAGTAGTAATATGTAAACAACAGCCGACCTGCCTTGATGGAACACAGCAGATCGTGATTAATTTGTCCTAGTGTTTTGCCATTTTTGTGATAACGGGTTTGGAACGAGAGACACTAGGAAATAGAGGCTGCCATGTTCTACTCATTGAATTTGTCAATCAAGCATCTGTCTGTGCATCAGCTGCAACAAGTCTCCATGTAATATCAAGCAGTCCACAAGCCTGGTAGCGTGCATCAGCTGCAGCACGTCTCCACGTAATATCACCCATCCGAGGATCATGAATCCTGGTGAGAGAAGTGGTTCGCTGATCAACAGCGCGACTGTGTGTTTCCTTGAGGACAAAGGGTGCTGACACGGGGTCGAAGACAAAAACATTACGGTTCTCGAAAGATGCTAATCATGGACATCTTGGGAATGACCTTCTCGATGGCCTCGACAGTGTCATCACGTGGGCACACTACTTTTCTTAAGCACCGATCCTGATTGTATAATTCCACCCTGGAAAGATGAGCTGTACTGTTTTCTTTTTCTTTTTGTACCAATGACACTGCCCATCTCGGTCGGTGCACATCCATACTGCGTTATTAGTATTGAAACTCTTCATGATGGAAGCACAGAACATTTCTATAGCAGTGGAACCATGTGCTTCCATGATGTGGGAGCCGTCTTTCATTAATGGACAGGATTCCAAAATCGATCAGAATTGCAATTGAAGCTCAATTAGAAATAAGCATGTAACCAGGTTTCAAGTGCGTTGACAATGAGTCTATTCAGAAGAGAAAACAGCAGGTCATGGTTGCACTGTTGCTATTACAATTTAACTACAAAACATGCTCTAATTTTGATTGCAAATTAACAACAATGAACTTGTGTCGTGTTTCCATGAAGGAGTACTCTGTATTTCTTTTTAGTGCATAACCACCGTAAGAGCCCAAGATGCCCACAAGCTAGCTAATGAAACGTAATGGTCTAAAAGAAAACTGAATCATCCCTATATGGATGATCTAGTATGCATGGGCACCAAACCAGGGCAGGTCCTCTAGTGCCATGAATGCAAACCATGGGCTAGCTCCTCAAACCATAGCCGCAGAGGGGCAAACTCCTCCCATGACATGTTGGCCTGTGGCCCCATGGGCCACGCGTGCCATACCAACACCACCGAGTACAACCCACATTGGCGAAAACCGTTTTTCTTTTAGTGATCTTAGCCATGTCAGCTATTGAGGGACAGAGAGTCCCTTAGTGTCAGCATACATTTCAGCAACCGACTTGTGGAACAATAATCAATCAAATACAAATATTTCTAGTTCCAGGGAATACAATAGGATCAAAGATCATTTGATCTCGAGCTCACCTGGCCCCTGGCGTTTTCGTAGCTGAGTGTTGTGGCTATCTCTGCGAGGACCATGATTGGTCTGTTCTTGCTACAAAAGTACGTCAACTCGATGGCACAATGGCACGGTGAGCTTCAGGCGTCGAGCATCTACCTGTCCCCGCTGGACAGGTGCTCACCCACTTGGATCAACAGCTTGGTTGACTGCAACGACGAGTTTTACCAGCCTGTACTGCGCCCCTAGTACTCGTCCATGTCTGTCATCGCGACGCAGGCAGCTATCACAGCATGTCTGTCACAGTTCTCAGTGGTCAGGGAACAGGTGCCGTTGAACAACTTCCCATGTGTGTGCAGAACCTTGGCAATCGTCTTCAGGCCTCAGACCACGAAAACAGCAACAAAATGGATTGTTTTGACAAACATTGCACCCTATTCCCGTGATGCCTCCAATTCCTATCTATATAAACTGTATAATGATTTTTGCATAGCTATTCTTCATGTTGTGAGGAAATGGCAGGGTGTAGCGTCGATGCAAAAGAGAAAGTCTGATTTATATATATGCAATGTGCTATACTAGAAGCAAAATAATTGAATCTTATTAGTTGTGCGGAAGCAGAGATTTTTATTTTGTAATAAGGAGGCTGCCCTTACAACATGTGGAGGTCGTTGGTTGAGAGCCAGAGATGCCATCTTACAGTAAATAAGCCCTTTTGTCCTTTTAGCTCTGTGTGTAGTAAATAGCTAAATTTTTTATATTGAAAATACCTACAGTTAGAATAAAGTCAAACACCTTGATGTACTAGTACTATATGCAATGATTATAAATTGGGAGATGTAATATTGCAACCATTGGCACCCCTGCATTGTTTTATCTGTTGTAGTCTTTGCCTTTGCGCAGAGAGCACAACAGATGGAGTCAGATGCTGCAGAACGTAGTGGAACAGCAAGGAGAATATGAAGAGTGAGCATGCTGGTAGAACAAGAGGCAGCGGAGGAACAAGGGCAGGAAGAGGCATGAGTCACAGCGACGAGGATGTAAGAGGTTTTGAATTCTTGTTCATCGAAAACTGAGAGCAGTCACATGTTGCACCTAAGGAACTGAAGACAACTCAATGTGTTCCAGAAGAGTACATGGCTCAAGATGTGCCAATTCCAGGAGACTTAAATCCTCACCTGTGAAAGCTAATTGAGCAATCCTAGTTTTATGCATAGTTGTTAGTTTCAGTTAAAAACTATTCTACATCATTTGATCGAACAACATAATGCACATTTCAGCAGTGATTTTTTTTTCCCACAGCAGTGAAATGAAGCAGTGCATTACAAACTTTCAGTATAGTAGGATCTTCCAAAACTTGTTGAAACTTAACGTAGTCTGTAATATCAACATCCCTCTTTCTTCGTGTAATGAATCGCTTGACAGCAAAAAACTATGCTGCATCTTCTATCACTCTATCGCTCTCCCTCTCAAGGTTGCAAAAAATCATGGAAATCTTTGCTACAGCTTGCTTTACTAGAGATGTAGGGAAGAAAGCAGACCTGCAGCTGCTTGCGAGGCTGAACCCATGGGGAAGAAAGCTGCCGAGCGATCGCCATGCTTCACGCGGCTCACGGATGATAACATCAGTGAACTCTTTCCCCACTCAGACCAGGTTATGGCCTCAGGACCTAGAACTGTCAGTTGAAAGCCATTTCGGAAGCAGCTAGTGGAAATAGATTTATTGCCACTAGCGTTAAATTAAGCGACCATCGGTTGAAAGATGCGTTTTCACAAGAGGTAATTAATGTACATCAGCCCGGCCAGATATTTGAAACAAAATGCAGCTTAACGCTGCTGCATATAATGCTGCAGCTTATTTCAGTCGTCATCAAAAAAAAATCACGGTGATTTGGGTGTACCATAGCAATGCCCGTTCAAAAAACAACTACAAGCTTATGGATCCGATATGCAGCAAGTTAGGTGTTGTTAACTAAGTCTGAACTCAACCGCACCTTCAATAGATCTGAAGGATGCCTCGAGGATCCGATCGAGCTCAGTGCTTAGCATAGAAAATCCTTGATAGTTAGCTATACACCACAGATTGGTGATCTATATGCGGAAATATGTAACAAACAAGCATGGGCTGGTACACACGCGCGAGGCAGAGCAAAGACCATAAGCCGAGCAATTATAATGAGCTCCATTGCCAGCCTGGATGCACTTGCTGGAAGAGAAAAGCACGTGGGTTTCAGCCCCTAGGGGGAAGTTTCCCTGCACATGCCACCCCCCTCCTGCATGGCAGCAGAATTCCCCTCGGTAAGGTATTCCCAGGATACCGTTTGGGGAAACACCGGTATACAATTACCGGCCAATAAAAAAATTCAAAAACTCAGAAAAAAATAAGGATTTCAAAAATGGAATTGTAACATAGAAAAACAGTACCATGAATCATCCTTGAACGGTAGCATGAATCAATAGTACAATACACCCATGGATCGAAATGTTAAACATAGCTAAAGATAAACACAAGCTGATCGTTTGCGTAGACTTTCACATTCTGGAAGTAAAGATAGACACGTAGCTACATCCAGTTGAAGCAAAAAAAACAAACATAAAAGCATCATCATGGAAATCTGATCAAGGTAACCGGCATCAACAAACATAGCTAGTGGTTAAGATTGACATATAGTGCTTGTACTTCTTAATTTTTGCGAAAATCAGCAAGCAGCCAACCAATACTAGTAATGAACAGATCAATCAAAACTGAACCACACTATAAAACTGATGGGAGCAACAAAAATACAATTTGATTACATGCATTGTTTGTCCTGGACTCATCATGCATGCATGCCTCTTGTCAATGTCTGTTCCAGTTCTATCCAAAGAAGCGAGCCATGGCTGCTTGCAACATCAGGTAGCCACACCACACACCAAGATCACCTGGTTGATCAGTGACAGTAAACATGCATGAAACCTATGTTAATTGCCTAAACTCTAGCACCTAACTGAAGAAGTTATAGGTTAGAAGCCAAATTGCAAGCCAAGTCTGCTAGTCCTCTACAAGAATCAGGGAACACTGTCACTGAACTCAGATGTCAGTTCAGAGTTGTGAAGCACTTCTTTTTCACCAAAAAAGGCGCCCAGCAAAGCCTATCTCTTGCACAGATCTTGTTACAATGCATCTATATATCTAGAATTGGAAACTTGTCTAAATATCCAACCTGTAGTGAGTGAACATCATGTTGGTTGTTCCATATTGACTGATACAACAAGCACAAAAACTTGTAGTGACTGAAAAAAATGCAGTTCCATACAACAACAAAAGAGCCCACACTAACACGTTTGTCAAGTTTCACAAATGACAACAACCAAGTGATCCATAGTTTACACAGCTGAACAAGACAGGTTTTCACACAAACTGGACAAGACATGTTTTCACAAAAACTGGACATCTCAGGTTTCACAAATGACAACAACCAAGTGATCCATAGTTTACACAGCTGAAATGTATATGGACTGAATGCTACAAAACCAGTTCAAAAAGGACTGTAAACTCACCTTTGGAGCAATTTCACATTTGATCCACAACAAACAAACTTTTGGGTTCTTGAAGTTGATGAAAATTTCTCTTTTAACCTCAAACTTCATGATACTACTAGTCGCCTGCGCCTTAAATCAAAAGATTAGATCAGCATAAAGGGCATGCAACTTAAATCAACAGATTAAATCCATCTGTTCAACTAGCTAACCAAAACGATCTGCTGATTCTTGATCTATCGCCTAGATCACGATTCAATCCAAGGCAACAGTCATGCCAAGAACCACCACCCAGTTCATTCATCCATGCATCCATCCATTCAATTTGATTCTAAGAAGTGAAGGTTGAAAAGTAGCAAATCTAAGAGGAAACACACAAGAGGCTGCGGATGAGGTGCCTGACCTATACCTAGGAGAACACATAGCGATGGCCGGGGACGTAGCTGGTACAGGCTGGAGGCGACGGCAGCGATGAGCAATCCAGGAAGGGGAGCACGCCGGGGACAGCTGCGACGAGCAATCCCAAAGGGGGCGTGTGACGAGCAATCCAGCAGCGGCTTGAAGAGGGATGGAACGACCATGACCGGCACAAGCGATGGAGGCGGCGGCGCTGTCAAACCCTAGCCGTCGCCATGCCTTCCCGGGGTGAGGCACCACAGGGAGGGACGGACCGCGCAAGCCCCCAGCAGATGGGAAAGGAAATAAACAAACACGGACTAGCTTTTTCTAGGCTTTTTTTTCTGGACTCGCTTTTTCATTACTCCATCCAATCCAAATGGGTACTGGGGTTGGACGGGGAAGCGAATTCTCGCAATTGTTTTCTATCCACACAACGGCGGGGATACCGGCGGTATTGTGTATTTTTCCCTACCCTTAGCTTGCTCTGTATCTCTCCCATGATCTCCAATAATATTTTGGTATTTTTGGACATCACAATACGACGTGAATTTTGTGTTGATAGTCCAAGTTGACGACCGTGTTCTCCTGAAATGATATACTCGATCCAACAGTACCTCACTTCTCTTGAAGCTTTTTTTTTCTTGAGCATCAAAGAGCTTCCATTAATCAATAATAGGAGTACAATCGGTGGCCGCTAAACCCGACAACCAATCCGGGATAAAGACTAGGCGCCAAAAGAAGGATCGCTCGGTGGCCGACAGCATAGAGGCACAGCAGTGGGCCACCGAGTTGGCTTCCCTTCGAACCCAAACAACTCGAAATTCAACAAAACTCCTACCTAGCTATGTAATATCGAAACATAAGCCTCCAATAGACGATATGGATGCTTCATTGCCATTAATTAGTGACACCAGACTGGAACAATCAACTTTGAGGATGACTCTAGCCGTTCTCCACAGCAAGCTCCAGCCCTTCTTTGGCCGTCATTGCTTCTGCCGTCAGGACATCCGGCACGTCATCAAACCATCTTGCAGCTGCAGCCTTCACCATGCTCAATGATCTTTCCATATCGTTGCATGATAAGCAAATACGAATGAAGGCAGATAACATGCTGAGATAGCCCTGTTCATACCTTCTTGATGTGCATAGAGTTTTCTGCTTCCTCACCGCTGAGGATGGCATCCCAGTTTTCTGCTCCATCCATAATGAGAATGACTTCCCGGGTTCATGCTCATTTGCATCTGTAGGTTCATTTACAGATTTGCGCTTCTTTCCAGTGCAGCAAGCTGTCAAGGTTGCGGCCGTGTTACAGTACTAGAGGGCTGTCATCGACTGGCGCTCACGAACCATTATCTTCTACAGGACAACCATCATCTCATCTACTCTGCTTTCCAGATGCCACTCATTACTATATATATAAGCAAACACCTGGTTTATCACCTAGGAGTATGTGTGACGACATTACAATAGCAACTATGCAAGAATCGAAACTGCAATTCGATGGAAGGGACAGAATACTAATTAGTACTCAGAACCTGCTTCTATTGCAAGATGGGAAGTCAACATGCCATCTCAATGGTATATATATACCAATGGTGGAGGATTCAGCTCGTCAAGCCACCCGTGCAAATATATACTGGCTGAGTCCACACAGAAAACAGCCCTATGGGACCAACCAACTGAACTGATTTAAAATTAGTCAGACTACTAAAGGCTTCTACCAGCAACAGTGCTACTTTTTGAAGAAGTTGAGCTTATGCAGTGTTGGGATATATATTATTCGCATGGTCACGTTGCTATGTTAAAACTATACGGAGAGAGTAAACAATTGGTCTAGTTGTACATATTAAATTTATTCATGAATTTTATTAGTTAAAAAAATGGTTGTCCACAAATCAAACATCCCCTAAATAGTAATAGATCATAACACCTCTAGTAGTACTATACTTACAGAAAAAATATAATGAAGGATCTCATGCCGCACAAAATTGGATGGTTGTGACTAGTTCAATCCCAAGGTTAAGGAAATGATCGATCAAATGTTTCATATGCCTATAACATATAAAAACATCATCTAATAGACTGCACGTATTTAGTTCCAGTTTGCTAAACAAAACCTCGCTCTGATTTACATGTAAATAGATTTCGCCTCGTCTGTTAGCCACCGAATGTTGCCACCCTGTTCGATTTATGGATCGATTTTTAAGTGCAGCATGTGGGAGCTAAAGTTCTGACCCCACTTAGCTGTAAGTGTAATAAGAAATCACCACCTCCCATTCTGCGCACACTGTTAATATATATTGCCTCAAGCTACTCAGCTTACTCAGCCCTCTAGTCTCTCAATGTATTCTTCTACAATGTCCATTGGAATTTGCAATGCCACCGTGTTCGCAAGAGTTCTACAATATGAATGAGTGGTATCAGGAGAAGATCATTTCTGTGGAAGGGATGGGGAAGGTCATCCATTGCACGATCATTTCTGTGGAAGGGATGGGGATGGTCGTCCATTGCACAATTCCATCCAGACAGAGTAAGTCAAGCTGTTTTCATTTTTGCATCCATCTCAAGGTCCAACTTTTTCTCCATGGGGTGCGGTCACACATAGCTGTGAAAACAAAAGGCGCTTCATCCTTATAGACAGATTGCTGCCTGGCGTGATAGCGATATGAGAAGACATGAGCTAATCAAGCCCTTATAGACAGCGAAGGGGAAGCGGGAGCCAGTAAGGCAGTTATTTCTATCATATAAAGCTGATCTCTCCTGGCAATGGGAATTGGGAACTGCAAAAATAACTGGGACATCCATACCAACAAATAAACGTGATGGAGGCTACTCAGAATTGCACAATGCTTGTGGAACTAAGCGCTTACTTCTGAGATGTTGGGTTAAGTAAAAAATCGGCTGACCATTTCAAAATTTCGAGAAACATCAATGGGCTGGAATCTTCTGGAAACAATTTAACTGCAACGAATTGCTGAGCACAGAGGAAAATGAAGAAACATGTACTCTGTTTTTTTTTCTTTCATACAGTAGAGCCCACATTTTATAATGGAGTTCAATCATCCATGGTTGGTAGATTTAGACAGTACGTGAGAAAGGCTGACCATCTATAACATTGGTTGCCTTTTTGAGTAAAAATTTTGCTTTAGCATCAGTGAACAAACTGATACATTGAACCACAATGATATACAGGCACTCCTGCCAAACTTATATATGAGTTGGCAATTCATGGATCCATTCAATTGTTTGTATATATATAAATACATATGAGATGAACACGTAAATATATGTGTGTGAGAGCTAGCTAGATAAGGTAGGGGTTTCGTTCTAGTTTACCCAAAGGTTCAACAATACATGGCATTGACCATATTAGTGCTAAGAGATGTTGCGAAGGAGAGCCATACAAATGGTGGATGGCGGATAATTAAGGGCAACAGTGTTCTACCACGAGGTATTGGTGCCACATATGTCAAAGGACCATGAGTAGTACTTGATGTAGTGTGCCTGTCTTCCAAGGTCGATGAGCCACCTGCGAATGGGCCTCCGCGATCAGCGCCATCCATTGTCCAGTGCTTCGTGTAACGGATGAGGGATAACGTGTAATGGATGAGGGATAACGTGTGATTGCTGACCTAGGCTGACAGAACAAAGCAATATAATATTTTGTGTTTGTTGCTACTAGGTAGCTTCACCAGACAAGACTAAACATTTTTCCAAAGCCAATTCAACAACTCTTCTTAACTAAAACAATCTTTTATGAAAAAAAAACTAAAACGCTATACGTGATACAGTAGTATAAACCTGCTGGTAATATATGAGCCTGCTGCTTTGGTTGTGAGTTTCATTGCTGTGCTATACGTTTTGGGACACACTACTACTACCCATATTGTTACCAATCAGCCCCAACATAATTAGAGATTCTCTTTATTGAGCTTTCGGTTTAACACAACACAAATTGATGATTTGAATAACCAAATTAACAACTTTGAGAACTGAAACAGATGCAAAGACTACAAATATAATCCCAATAACTCTCAGTATTGCACTATTTTGCTTACTATATTTTTAGCTAGCAATTTTTTTGGTGAAACTTTTTTAGCAAACAATTGGTGCTGGTTCCTAATTTGTTAGAATTAAAACGAATTAGTTATGATTTTTATATGCCACTGGTTGTATTTCTTTTTATAGTATGACAAATAGTTCAAGCTAACTCCGACTATGTTTTCACCAGGGGCAGAAAAAAAAAAAACTCCTCAGCAGATGATGGTCTCACAACCTGGAACTGTGAGTCAAGAATCATTTCTGAAAACGGACCACTGGTTCAAAGATTCATTTTTAATAGAGTTAGAGTACTAGCCTGGATATCTGAAATTTGAAATTTGAGAGAAATATGGATATATACCAACCTTAATTGTTAACAATGAATGCAGCTTATGTATATGTACTCAGTAGTACTACTACCTTCTAGCTTCAGTCTCTCCATATATACTCTCCTCCTTTCTTCAGTATAGTCCATCACCTGACTGCACACTTTTATTGTTTATGTATTCTTGATCTGTTGCCTCATCCTCTCCATCGGAAGATTAGTAGAGAAATGGTTGAGAATGGGAGGTGTCAGGAGATAGTATCCTCAGAAAAGATTCTGATCAGTTTGCTACACCAGACTGACTTGCGCAAACATCTCAGGGCAAATAACAGAGAGTATCCTCATATGGGCTTATAGCTCATACCCAGAAGCTCATGCTAATACCCAGGCGGCCCTCCTTCCACCACCGCGTCACCTCTGCAAGCTCTCAATGGTGGAGAGCCTGCACCAGGTTGAAGTCCACCTGAGCCAGCTGCAAGATGGCGGATCGACGGCCACCCTCTTGTTATCATGGTCGTCGTCCTTGATGAGCGACCACATGGCCTGCAGCCTCGGAGCTGTCAGTGTAACGGCAACGACAACACGTGGGTGGTGCAGTCAGAGTCATCGTCGTGGCCGGTGGCTAGCTTGCCGACGGCGAAGGCTCTTCCTTGGTCCAGCAGCGTCGTCTCTCCCGGGAAGACAGCGAGCAGTGTGTCGCTGTCAGCTATCTTGACGCCTTCCTCCCTCAATGCGCTCATCAGCATGTCTAGTGAAATACTAAAACGGATGTGATCTGATGACTGTGTGTGTGTGGCCAAGAAGAGAATTAATATACCGAAATTTAATTGCATGAAACAAATATACCTGGTGGATGCAGGAATGCCCAGTCCTCAGAGCATTCTGAAAAGAAGCGCAGCTGAATGCAGGTCAAGATGCTACCGGTGCTGGCGCATGGACATGAGGATGCCTCTGATCTCTTGGTGGAAATGGTAGGCTATTCCAAGGGTCTACAGCTGATGGATCGTCCCAAGCAGCCGTAGCCTGCTTCTGTCGTTGTCTTCCTCCTGGAGCACCGGCAGCCGCAGCATACGCCTCACACTGTCCTTGAAGCGTACCAGCAGCTGCATATGGTCGGCTGCTGCTTCTTGTTGGCTGCCGAGGCGAGGGAGCAACAACTCATCGTGGGGCGGCAACAGATAGTATCCTCAGAAGCTCATCTGTTGGTGCAGATAACAGAGAGTATCCTCATATGAGCTTGTAGCTGGGTCAGTATTTTTGAAGACGGGCCATATAGTAGGTCGGCCTAAATAACTCAATTTACAAGATCAATTTTGTGAGGCTGTCATTTATTCGTGCCACAGTAAATAAAACAATCAAATCCTTTAATCATCATATGTTTTCCTAGCTGGTTAGATTTTGCCACCGCCTTGTAAAATCATTTTCTCTGTTACTGTGTGTGGCATGCTTTTCCTCCTCCTACACAACCAAATGCTCGGCCAAGTACTCGGAACCAGTGAACGCAAGGTCACATAGTCAAGGACCGCTGAGTCGGTAGAAGGGTCAACTACACTAGAGCTCGAGAACTGTGGCCGAGAGGATGCTGACGATATTTCATTGGTTGGCTCTCGAGATGGCTCACAGCAGGCTGTAGGACAGGGAGCAGGCAAGACCACGAGCGCAATGGACATCGAGGGTGGCAGAAGGAGTGTATGTGTACCATCAGGTTGTTTGGGAAGACTATGGCCTAAAGGGTCTCTGTTCACTGTCCATTTAATCTAATATTCCTTATCAATCAACTTGGGTTGATTTTGTATAGTACAACTTTAGCCATTTGTGACTATATTATAATATCCTTTATATGTAAACAAATATGGCAATCAACTCAACAAGACTAAGTCACACATATACTTAATGATGAATCAACAATGCTAAATTGGCCACCCACGTGGCAGGCAATACGTCTATCAAACAGCTTAGGCGTAGCCTAGTGTGTCTAGCATTCAAACATGTCCAAAATCATGTTGAAGTCAAAGAACGGAATTATTATGCAGATCTGCCTGCAGTTGTACATAAACACGCTACTGCAAAATGAATATTAACAGAGGCGAACCAATTCCATTTCTAGCGGCCGTCAGCTCTCGGACAGCTCGGTAAAATGGGCCGTGTTTGGAGATAACTGATTTAACATATACATAAATCTGGATTCACACGGTGGTTCGACTGTGGAACTACTACCAGAAGGATCAAATTAATATTGGAGGGACAATATATTAACTAGGATTGTTTCACACATTGATTGTCTAATATTGATGACAAAGTACAACATCACACCATCCAAAAAAAAAAGATCTGACGGGTGTTAGCAGAGATAAATTGTGTGATATATATGATTCACTCCACCAGACAAATTGTGCCTTCTTCAGGTATCACACACAATCGTTATATAGGAGTAGCCGATACATAAACAACACCAGACCTACCTGCTGCCTCGATTCACTCCACCAAATAACTTGTTTCGTCTAATCTTCTTTTCACCATAACTATCATGTTTTGTTTGGGTTGATGGAACACAATGGACAATTAATAATCTGTTATAGTTTCTTCACGTCCATGATAATCCTATTCGGAATGAGAGAGATCAGGAAAAAGAGGCAGCCAAGTTGTACCCTTTGGGCGTGCTAATCAAGGTGTATCATCTGCCGGTCGCAGAGGCGGAGTACATGTTACATGAAACATCTCCACTGCAACAAGAATTTTTTGGAGATAAGAAAGTTGTGCTTCTTCTGGGAATGAAAAAGGATGTTGTAGCGCTCGACAATATATTAAACTGTGTAGATAACCTTTTCTTTTGTCACTTTGCTCCCAACAAAATCTTTTTTTAACATGATTTTATTTAGTAGCCAAAATATCAATACAAAGGGTTCCCCACTCACCACTTCTTCTCAGAGACATCTGCGCCTAGGTCTTCTGATATCCGTGGTCACTGCCTTTCCACAGACCAGGACCTCGCTCGCACTGCACAGCTTTAGAGACTCTCGGTGCTGCTGTAAAACAAGGGCAAGGGAGGAGTGGTAGCAGGAGTCCACAGGCTGGGCCTTCCGTGCAAGTTCTGGTTGTCCCATGCTGAGAAGCTCAATGCTTCTTCAGAATACATATCTACATAGGTTGTCCTGTGGTAGAGGCTGGATCTTTTTGTTCCCTTTTCTAAAAAAAAATGTATTTGTGTTGTATTCGGATATATATTTTTTTTCTAAAGAAAATCAGATGTATATTGTGTCGGCTCGACAACACGGTGACAACACCATGCTAACAATGGCCTGATTTCTGAGATGTATTCGTTATATTCGGATATATAACGAGCTAAGAACAACACTGTATTTCTGAGATGCAGAAGCATAGCATGCTGTGTTATATATATATAGTTATATAATATGCCATCTCATGTGACGAATGAATCGAGTCATTTGTTGGATGGCCCGCGCCTGTAGCAACCATTCTGTGGCATGAGCATTTACCCGCCCATCATAAAAAGCAGCACTGGGGTTCACGTCTTCGCCGCCTTTGTTTCCACCGCCCAGAGTGCTCATCTGTTTTTCCTTGTCTTCCGTGTGGCATTACGCCTCGGATAGCTACCTGCTATGACAATGATCGTCATATAGACTGATGATCACGGTGATTTTCTTATTATTCCAATAAAGGGAATGTATGGTACCTTCTTGTTTTTCCGCCTGTGTCAATAGTGCTAATTCTTCTCTAGTTTTGTTAGAACTTTAGGCATTTTCATGTTTAATTTGTTCCCCAAAAGCTGTAGCAGATTTTTATGATATATATGTCTATTGGTAGAGCTCTCCATCTGAAAATAGGTTTGCGATGTATGTCGACAAGCATATTGCCATTGAAAATGATCATTTTTACGGCAGTTGACATAAGACATTGCAACTTGAGACATTTCCTAGCTAGAGTTACTTTGGTTTGTTACGTCAACCATTTCCATGAATAGGTAGATTTCGATCAGAACGATTTGCTCAAGTGGTCTAGGTGCTTGGGCCAAGTTTGACATTTATACGTGTGCTACACAAAACTTGTCTAGGTTGAAACTAACGAATTTACACATCAATATGTAGTTGTGGAATTATAGTGGATGTAGAACTGGCGCCAAGAGAGATAAAACTGTGGGCATGGGCTATGAACTGCCAATGCAAATACATGTCTAAGGGTGCAGTATAATTAGGCCGGCCTTCAGCCTCTGTAAGCGGATTTGTAGTTATTGCTGGCCAGAGAGGACAACCAATCTAAATTCATGTTTTTGTGGTTTTCCTAATTCTTGGGACAGTAGAGATGTATTTATGCTGGCGGTTTTCTCTACCAAGAAACAGTACACATAAGTTGAAATTATTTTTTAGAATTTTTAAAATGAACTGAAATGATCTAAACCAATGTTATAATACTCCAAGAGTGTTAAAACTTTTCAGTCCAAACTTTTCTCATTGAAGCTTCTTTAGGCTCAAAAATATACATTCCTGGCAACAGCAAGCGTATATGTGTAAAACAACATGATTACAACTCATCACAAGTTAAAACTTTTATTTGGATATTTTTATCCTGATGTAGAAATTATGGAAAAATATTTACATTGGTGGATTGTCTACGCATGAAACTGTTCAAGGTCCATTTATACCTTTCTAGATAAGCCTCTTATAAAAGAAGTTCTCAGCTAATTGCTGCCAAAAAAGGCAACCAGAACCCAAGATCGATTTACACTGATAGCATCACTTGGAAAATCTGGAGTACAAGTGTTTAAAAATAATTTCTGTACTAGTACATTGAGCATTTGAAGTTACGTGGACATATGTATATGTCCATGATCATATTGTGATATTCTTTGTATGCTGTTTGAGTAATCAATCATAGATCATCTGATGTTATTCAGGATATATGCTGACCTGCATCCCCTTGCTCCCTCCTGATAAACTTGTTGTGGCTGCAGCATAGACTCCGGAAAGAACAGAAAGCAGATCCAGCCCAGTGTCTCTAGTGGTGTAGAGAAGCACCGATAAGTTCCGTCCAAGTCAACACCTTGTCTTTTGAGCATTGCCGTAGAGATTGGGTACCCAACAAGTCTCTGCTCTAATGCGACACTGAAGACATTTGATCCATGGGTGTGCTTCTAATCTTATAATCTAACCAATGTCACTTCCTTCACCAGACCTTCGAACCGGGAAAAACCATATTTCCTAACTTCCTTGGTTGCAGCTTTCCTTGATGCATCCCATTCCCACAGTGACTAAACTTGTACTTGTAGAAATATAACATAGTAACATTTGTCTTTTCTAGATCTGGCTGTATCGCATGTGTTTTGTAGACAGAATGGTAAACGAGGGCATATGATTTATGCATAGGGGCAAGGGATGAAGACCCTATATATGCAAAGGTGATGCACACAGAGGACAAAACATCTGCGTACTAATAAATAAATAATTGGTATTTTAGGTGTGTATATATCCAATGTAAAAATTTTATTTATTGATGTCCATCCGTCCCCAATAAATCATACTAGCAAAACAAACTGCTTACAACACATGCAGGTGATGCAGACAGAGGACAAAACATCTGTGTACTAATAAATAAATAATTGGTATTTTAGGTGTCTATATATCCAATGTATAAATTTTATTTATTGATGTCCATCCGTCCCCAATAGAGTATGCCATCCACACTTTCTGTACATAGTGAATATATACAAGGACATGAATACTAGCATGACTATCTTACCACTATAGGAAGCAGAGTCGCTTTGTACATGTGACAGACTACATCCATAAGAATTTGATTTTGCATGTTGATTTTAATCTCTATTGTGCTATGCCTATTCGATATGAATCCAACAAAATTCTCGAAAGGATCCCAACAAAGATTTCTCTCAAATCAGAATACGAAACTGACACAGATCCATTGACACACACTCAACTCATCCATGAATGGTCGTAACAATGGAATCTTTGTTCGATGCAAAAATCATTAAATACAACTTTGGGCCAGGCACTGAAATTTCAGGATAACAATAATTTGGGAGCAAAACTTGAGCAATTCTTTTGAGCTTAGAATTTGAGACCAGAGAAACAAATCCCAGAAATTTCCCTGTTGAGTATTGTGTATACAGAAGACAAAAATTGAGCACCTTACTCTGTTGTGTTGCCAGTTGCTCAATGGCGAACTACTACAGCGACACAATGGCATCAATAAATCGAGGGGAGCACCACTGATGGAAGAAGAGATGAATGTCCATCATTCATGCACCTCTATCCATGGTCTGCAATGACGATATAATGAGGATTCAAGCAAGAGTCATGGATGAAATGAAAGACGCATTCCAAAGCCACCATCCCAGGTGGCCCGCCTTGCAAGCTACAAGAAACATTGGACGACATAATTTAAGCACAAACAGATGACATGGAGTCTTGGAGTGTCTAACATATTTTCAAAGTAAATTTTACAATGCAGATTGCTTAAGGATTCAGATTAAGAACCTCATATACCCAGGACAATAATAAATTGGATCATTTTCTATATATATTGTCACTAAATTGCATCCACGTACGATACAAGGACTAGGGTTGCCTGCACATATTACTCCCAATATCTAGTATCTGTCCCTGTACAATCAAGAATTAACTTTCATTTTGGTGCGTAGAAGTTGCAAAGACCAACCTCTCCCATATGTAGGTTATGCGGATAGTTGAAGCTACAAGGTGGCTCATATTGCTCATGCTCATGCAGCATCTCGCTCGGCTGCTCTTGTAGTGCGGATGCAAACCACATGCCATTCAGATGATGGGAATGAATGACATTATTGATATGGTCATTGTCTGAGAAACCAATCACTTTTGCTTCACCTCACAATCCTCACCTAGGTGATGGGGACGAGATTATTCATACCATCAACGTCTGGGATCTACATGCACCGTCCGTGGATATCCTTGGCAGCTTGCTCCCCTAAGGTTACAAACAACATCACGTCATATATCTTTGTCCCTATCAGTTCAGTTCCACAATAAATTTGCAGCAAAGTTTTACCAGATAACATTACATCCTTGAGAGAGACAGAAAGAAGGAGAAGCAAGTCAAGCAAGATGCAACAAATCAAATTAGATTAAAACAAAGTAATCCTGTTATTTCGAGACGCACTGCTTTCTTTTAATCAAATTGAAATCCAGATCTACTCTCTGGACAAAACGCTAGTATACTACATTATGTGTAAACCTCAGCTGATTGCAAGCAAGCGCCATGAATCATTTGCAGACAACCTAAGCCTACCGCATATAACAGCTGACTGTCAGCTGTTATATGCGTATGTGCAACTATAAGTACGGTGCTCGTGAGTAAATATGAAATTGTAGCTCTGTGCTTACACTTAAACAAGCATTCATTTATTCATTCTGCTACCCGGCATGAAATACTTTGTCACCTTCTTGTCCAGAAGTCACTAATTCATTCAGTTATCATTATACATCAAGTAATAAATAGGATGCCATTCAGTATGTGCATGTTTAAAATTGGATGTCATTCATCATGCGACGATTGTACAACATGTATTGTGTCTCTTTCTTTAGAATTTCTCAATATATACAGCCTTAGCCGCTCCATTTGAATCTCTCATTCAAAAAGAAAGAGATACCTGTTTCTATATTGCTAGTGAAGGAGCATCACCCAGTTTAGACATAGGTGGCATCAGGAAAATTGTCCCTAGCCTCACTTTTGAAAATATGACATATTGCTTCTTATTTGTGTTGTCTGTGGTGACAAAACTCGCAATGCCAGAGTTGACAATCCGTCACAGCATTAGTCCTTGGTACTCAATAACAATGGTTACACAGGAAAACTAGGAACTCCGCATGCCTTGCAGCATTCGTTGCATATACCCTTCTTCAGGTGTCGAGCAACCGTGTCAAGTGTTGACACTGCCTCCACTCCTGTGATCATTTTTTTAAAAAAACTTAGCACTGTATTGAAATCTAGCAATACGTACACGTGTAAAGGTTACACAGATAACAGCTGAAGAGTTAACAAGCACACACACAGAGGAAGCTAGGTTCATGCTTTGAAGATGAATGCCATCCATTATGGATCCATGTGCTTAATGCATAATAATTCTTTATTCTGAATTTTCTGCTTAACTATGATAAACAAATCCCATGTTCATCCTGCCAATAGATATAACTGTGTCGATTGGAGGATGGATTGTATTGTAAAATAATACCTGGATGTTGCATCTACTATGTTCATTAATTGATGTGTTGTAATATAAAGATTGGCATGTGTAGATTGAAAAGTATATCAATGAATTGTGATAGTTTGAGACAGAACTATCAGGATCATAGCAAGCTTTAGTGCCACGACCACAGTTCTATAGCCCTGTTGGTAAACCCTCACCCTCCTCCTAGATACGCAGAGGGGTGCGATGTCAGGTGAGTAGCTTACTCTAATTGTCTCAATTTGTTCTTTGATGACTTGACTTTTATTACATTTTTCAAAGAAACAAAGTGACTAGCTTGTCCTACTGAGACCAATACGTCAAAACTCATTGCCCAAGCATAGAGAAATACCGTTTAACATCAAAAAAAATGTATGGCTGATGGAAAATTCCACCATGAACGTCCTTTCAATCTTCTCATCTAGCTAGACAATGCAAGTGCACACAGCAGACCATATATTAATACATGAACAATTCTTCATTCCTAGCTTTATCAGTCCCCTCTTTGTGTAATGCCCCTCAGTGCATAATATCAGAAGTGGTATGTAAGCTGGGCACAAGGACAATACCAGGATTCAATACATGAGCCTAGTGTTGATCTTTTTGATCTACGGATGCTTGGTTTATCGAGACCAAATCGATGGGTCTAGGAGGGTCTTGAGGAGGTTTACAAGCAGGTCAGATAGATGGTCATCCTGTTGCCTGACTCAGACGTCAGGCATGAATGCATCTACAGCTTGTTTGATTAGATCATTAAGGTCAACTTGCTGATCCTTCATTTCTTTAAACATGACCTCTCCAAGTGAACCATCAAAATGTGCCTACTCTGTTTTCCGGATGCCACTCATTCTCATCTATTTAATTTGAAATATGTAACATTCGATGGCACAAATGTATGTATTTGCAAAGGCCCAGGTCATCATCTAGGTTTGAGTTTTTGTGACTGGTACAAACGACAAGTTACTCTAAACCGATAGCTTGAGAACCACACCTAGATTCAATCCTGAGGTTTTAGAACCACAGCTAGACCTTTAGTGCAGCTTGCTGTATATGTAGTTATATAACCTACAACTCACGTGATGGCCTTGGTCTGCGTGCATCGCCAGCAGCAAGGCCCCAAGAAAGCAGCATGGACACACTTGCTTCATAAATGGTCGCTCTAAAGGCTCCGTGAATTGAGGTCCATATATGAAAGGTCCCAGATCTAAGCATTCCCATGAAAACAAGGTAAGACATGGAATTTGTAAATAATTATGACTCTTATTACAAGAAGGATGACCCTACCCAACTTTGACCACTGCAATGGCCAAAAACAACATCTAAAGAATTATTTTTTGACGAAGCTATTTTTCTAGGCAGGCATTTGAAGACCTCTTCCTATGGCAAATATAATTTTAGAAATGCACAAAGAAGAATTTGCACCTCTCTTAATAGTGATTTGTTGGATAGCCTTGATCCGTGTGCATCGCCTACAGCACAGCGTCAAGAAAGCAGCATTGACACGGTTGCTTGAAATGGTAGCTTTGAAGGCTCGGTAAATTGAGGTTCACAAATGAAAGCCGGGCGGACTGAGGGTTCCAGATCCAGGCATTCACATGTCTTACTTACCTTGTTTCCATGGTACCCGTGCACAGAACTGCACACAGCAATATGAGATGCTACGAACAGATGCGACACCCATCCCATCCATCGATCAAACCAAGGCCTCAACTATGTAATCTTTTCTTTGAGGCAACAATATGTGAATAAGTGAAAACCTTTAATTTGAGGATACGACATCCAAATTTCAGGATACCTTTAATTTGGTACCGAAACTGGAGCGCTTGGAGCTTAGAATTATTAAACAAACGACATCAAACCCGAGAAACTAGTCCTTGAGTTCTGTGTGTTGAATAAGTGAATACATAGAGCAAAAACATAACACTGCACCTAACAGACTGCATTGGTGCCAGCCACAACAGCGCTTTCCGAGGGACGTTGGCCACAATTCCTGCAGTCCAAAAGCTTCGATAAAAATGGATACATCCAATACATCGAAACTCATTACCAAACGTAGAGAATGTCCGCTTCCACATCAAAAAGAAAAAAAAAATTGAACGGCTGATGACAACTTCCTGGCACAGCCATGCACTGTGTACGTCCTTTTCCAATCTTCTCATCTAGCCAATGCAAGTGCACACAGCAGACCATTAATACATGAACAAATCATCATTGCTGGCTTCATCTGTCCCTTCTTTCCCTAGTCTCCCATTGCTATAATAACAAAAGTGGGCTGTAAGCTGGGCACAAGGAGGACACCACGATTTGATTCTTGTGCCTAGTGTTGAACTTTTTGATCTATGTATGCCTGGTTTGTCTAGACGAAATGGAAGGGTGTAGGAAGCTCTTGAGGAAGGTCTACAAGCAGGTCAGATAGACGGTCATCCAATTGCCTGATTCAAACCTCAGGGAAGGGTGTAGGAAGCTCTGGAGGAAGGTCAACTTGTTGATCATGTATTCCTTTAAAAATGACTTCTCTCCATGTGAAGCATCAATGTGCCCACTCTGTTTTCCGAATAAGTGAATACGTAGAGGAAAACATAACAAATGTACCTAACTTGTGCATTGTTTGGCCGGTTCGCTCAGTGCCAGCCACAAATGGTGAATCAAGGGCATGATTCATTTCTCAAGACCGACCATGAGCGGCTCATGATATATACCTTGCATAGCTTAGCACCATGTACGTCCTTTCGATCTTATCATCTAGCCATTGCACGTGCACACAGCAGACCGTCAGACAATACCCTTGCTCTTCTTATTATTTCATTCCCCCATTTTTGTAATAAGTGGCTGTGTACATCCATGGATGTAGAGGCCGGATTTTATTATCCATTATCGAAAAAAAATACATGGACAAATCTTCATTTCTATCTTTGTCTGTCCTCTCTTTCCATGATGCGTCCCAGTGCCATAATAAAGAAACTAGTATGAGCTGGGCTCAAGAATGATACCAGCATTGCTAGTGTAGATCTGTGCATGCTTGCTTTGTCTAGACGAAATGGATGGGTCTAGGACGATATATAGGTGACAGTATTGGCCTCTATATATGAAACCGCATGTCATGCAGACAGAGATCGATGGCTCTCCATATGACTAAATAAGAACATTCTTCTTTTTTGGTATTTGTATGGGTAATACCAGAGTTACATTTACCACTCCATCAACTCATTCTCCTGTAGGGGCTACAATATTAGGAAAAAATACTACTGGGACATCGTATTTAATATGAGTTCGCTGTACTGAATAATGAATCAGAGAGTAAAACATAGCACTGCACCTAACAGTGTATTCTGTGGACAGTTGGCTCAGTGACAGACTGCAAGGTGCCAGCCACAACAGCGAACCAAGGGTGTTTCTTTTTTTTCAAAGACATGTTTCTCACTCCGAAGAAACATGTTTCTCAGCTTAGACTAAGCTTTCAATAATGTCTTTTGATGTTTCGATTCTAACTTTATCTACAAGGCATGAAAGCTTCTACTTTTTCTGGTCATACCATTCCGAGGACTTTGGCCACGATTCCTGCATGCCAAAAGATTCGATAAAAATGCACACATCCAATATGTCGAAACTCATTGCCCAAACATAGAGAAAGTATGTTTCACCATCCAAAAAAAAAAAAAAAAAACTGAATTGCTGACGACAACTTCCTGGCACAGCCAAGCATCATGTAGGTCCGTTTTTAATCTTCTCATCTAGCCAATGCAAGTGCACATAACAGATCATTAATCTTAATTACTGGCTTCATCTGTCCCCTGTTTCCCTAATGCCTCCCAATGATATAATAATAAAAGTGGGTTGTAATTTTGGCACAAGGACGATATAATTTGATTCTTGTGCCTAGTGCTGATTTTCTAATCTTTATGTGCTTGGTTTGTCTAGACGAAATGGAACGGTGTAGGAAGCTCTTGTGGAAGGTGTACAAGCAGGTAAGATAGACGCTCATCCTGTTGCCTGATTCAGACCTCAGGCACGAATGGATCTACAGCTTGTTTGCTTAGATCTTCAAGGTCAACTTGCTGATCAATGACCGGCTCATGATAAATTCCTAGCACAGCCAAGCACCATGTAGGGCCATTGGATCTTCTCATCTAACCAATGCACATACACACAATAGACCGTTAATACATGGACAAATCATCATTCCTGACTTGGTCAGTCCTCTCTTTCCATGATGCCTCCCATTGCCATGCACACAGCTGGGAACAAGAGCGATACCAGGATTTGATACATGTACCTAGTGTTGGCCTATGCATGCTTGGTTTGTCTAGACCAAATGGATGGGGTCTAGGAGGATAGGTGACAGTGTACAAGCCTCTATATATGAAACCCCATGTCACGGAGACAGAGATGGCTCTGTCTGCATATGACAAGTAATTAAGCACTTTCTTCGTTTTGGTATCTGTATAGCTAATACCGGAATTGCATTTACTATTCCATCAACTCATTCTCCTGTAGGGGCCACAATATTAGGAAAACTGAGTACTGGAACATTGTATTTATTTCATACTATTAACACCACAGAAAAAAGAGCTGACAGATGTAATCAGAAACAGCAGTAATGTTGTCCCTGGCGCATTCTGCCTTGGTTATATAAATTAGGCCTTCACCATGAGTTGTAATATGTAAACAACAGCAGACCTGCCTTGATGGAACACAGAAGATCGTGATTAATTTGTCGTAGTGTTTTGTCATTTCTGTGATAACAGATTTGGAATGAGAGACACTGGGAAAAAGAGGCTGCCAAGTTCTACTCATTGAACTTGTCAATCAAGCATCTGTTTGTGCATCAGCTGCAGCACGTCTCCACGTAATATCAAGCAGTCCACACGCCTGGTAGCGTGCATCAGCTGCAGCGCGTCTCCACGTAATATCACCCATCCAAGGATCATGAATCCTGGTGAGAGAAGTGGTTCGCTGATAAACAGTGCGACTTTGTGTTTCGTGACGTCTGATCGCTGCCTCTCCGAGCTGGACTCAGGTGGTGGAGGCCATGGGAGCAGGAGAGTATGGGCAGCCGCCCACTAGTACTGCCTTGATTAATGGTGACAGGCATTTTGGATTAATGGTGGCAGTTTTTGTAACCGCCACCGAGCTAGGGTCACGGTTAATCAACTGATTAACCGTGGTGGTTTCTTGACCGCCACGGTTAATCGATTAATCGTGGCGGTTATTTAATAAAAACCGGGGCGCCCATGCTCATCTTGCCCTGGGACTACCCTTGTCTGCTGGTCGAAGTAGAGGTGTGCTACACAAAACACCATTACTAGAAGAAGGATTTTTGGAGACTAGAATGGTGTATTACTTGATAATATTTAAAACTTTGTAGATAAAACTTTTGTCATTTGATTTTATTTAGTGGCCAAAATTTAATACATGATTACAAAATGTTTCTTAAAACATAGCAAGATAAGAGCTTATAGGCTATTTCTATCATAAGCTAAGAAATCCATTATCTCTTGAGTTTGTGAATCCCAGCGTGCTATATGTATTATTTTGTAGTTACATAACCTCCAACAACTTACGTAGCACATCTGAAATAAATGAAAGCAGAACTTAGATAGGCATCATAATGGGAACAATGACCTGGAGGGTGCTAGAAATAAGAAACTTTTATTATATATGAGGCAATGACTTGATTAATCATGATTCATGACTTTGACAATACTGGCAGTAAATATGCTGATATTTTGAACTGTCAATTAGGTACTTTTCCAATCAAATATCTGGGTGTCCCAATCAGACCAAGTAGATTACATCTCTGTGATTGGCACCTCTGGTTAAAAAGTGCAAAGACACTATACGTCTGGAAAGGAGGTACCATGACTATGGCAGGGGAGGGAAACCCCTGATTGAATCTTGATTGAATAATGCTCCAATTTACCAAATGTCAGATTATTTGACTCCTCAAACAACATTACAAATGATTGATAAAATAAGAACCTGTTTCTTGCAAGGGGTGGTACCAAGAGGAAATACCACTTGGTAGAATGGACTAAAATTTGCTCAAGCGAGAAGAGGGGGGGGGGGCATGGAATTAAGGATCTTAGGAAAATTAATATTTGCCTTCTTGCAAAGTGGTGGAAAATAGTCTTTGGCGAAGCCAAATACCTGAAAACTAACACTATTCATAATGTAACTCACAGAGCTGATGATTCACCTATTTGGTATGATTTGCTTAAAATTAAAGAATTTGACCTTTATGGTAGCAAAATAGATATAAAAAATGGTAAGAAAGTGAGATTTTGGACTGACTCATGGCTTTATGAGAAGCCTCTATCTGAAGTTGTTCCAACTCTATTCACTGTGTGCAATCAGAAAAATATCATGGTGACAGAGGCCAAATCAGATTTATCTGCGATCTCTTTTAGGAGATGGTTGAATGTTGAACTTCAAATTTGCTGCAACCTTATCATGCAGGATTCTAACAATTTCATGTTACATGACCAAAAGGATAAAATATGCTGGAAATTTGGGAGCAAAGGAGTATTCTCTGTTAAATCTTTGTATAATATTCTTACTCAAAACGACATGGGTTCTAACTATAAAAGAATTTAGAAGGGAAAAATACTCAAAAATAAAGTATTTTATGTGGTTGTTAACAAAATTTCCTATCTTAACTAGAGACAATCTGCTCAAAAGAAAATGGAATGGTCACCCTACTTGCCAATTTTGTGATATGGATGAGTGTGTTGTGATCATATTTTCTTCGCATGTCTTGTTGCTCGAACAGTTTGGTCTGTGATTGCTAAATACATAGGGGCTGTCAATATTCCCACTTATTTAGCACAATTTGGTCCTGGTGTGATTATTGGCTACCACGATACAAAATTATTCGCTGTTGGGGGTCCCTGCCATTTGTTGGTGTATTTGGAAAGCTCACAATAGAGCTCATTTTGATGGAAAGTTGTTAAAAATCCTTTGGTAATTATTTTTAATGCGGTGCTCTTATGCGTTTTGGATAGGTCATATCCTAGAAATGAGTAGCCAGGAGATTATTGAGGGAGTTATCAATATGCTAAGGATGGCAACAGAACTCTTCATCAATCATACTTCACCTGTTGGACATCAGCTGGCTCTACGAGACACAAGCCAAGGCGAAGGTGAGGATCAGGAGAACTGAAGAAAAACTCTTCATCTCTCATTTCTGGTGGCAATCGGCATCCTTACTGTGGGATGAATGTCATTTACCTTTTCTGTTCTATCGTTCTATGAAATGAATGTGGGCAAGAGCAGCGTTCTCTGCATTGGCAAACTTTAAGGAACCTAAAGTACTTCCCATCCTCTGCTGTTAGCTCCAGTGATAGCTGATAGCTGATTAGTGGATGTCATCTCTTGTGTCGACATATCTCTTATTCGTAATATGTCTTGAAAAACTCATGTATTTCCGTTTGAATGAATGGATGGGGCATGCCTCGTGTTGCAAAAAAAAAAAATAATGGGTAGCTCAGTGTTGTGCTGACGTTCCAGACTTTGACATTTACGCAGCACTGCGTTTATGTCTTCACCTCCTTTCCTTTAGTTAGTTAAGACAACAATAATACCACATCAGCTTTTCATTGACTAGTAAAGGAATTTTGTAAACTAAATGATATTATTCTCAACAGCATTCCAAGACAAGGAAAATATATAATCCTACTGATTTTTTGTTTCTTACAATTGAATTGCCAAGGATGAACAAGTTAGTTACTTTTTTCCCATTTTTTTGGTGTGTGCACATCCTCTGGTCACAGTAACGTTTGTTGTGGCTCGTGCAATGCATCCCGAGCAGCAAGCAACATTCACACACAGCTCTACGACAGTGCTGGATATTGGTGCTCATATTGCCTTACTTGCTTTGTCAGCATGGCAGGGACGACCTTGGGCTTTGAGATCACGGCTAGCACTACGTCCTAAGTCCCAAGTGATTGGGTCATCATTGTCAGATGTCACAGAGCAACCCTGTGTGCAATACGTGTCTTGAGCAAGTATTCTCATACACCCTTTCCGTGATGCATCCCATTCCTACAATAACGATCTTGTATAGCCCAGCCACTACTACTCTTTTCATTTTAGGTGGCAGGCAAAATAGATTTTAGGTGGCGGTTTTCGTGACCGCAACGGACATAGGGTCGTGGTAAATGCACGATTTAGCATGGCGGTTTTAATGCCCTCCGCCATTAATAAAATAAAATAAAATAATTCCTAAAGACCATATCCGCCACCGCCCGGCCGCCGGCTTCGCTGGATTGAGGATCACCGCCGCCGCTGGATCCGGGGCGAGATCCGGTTGGGGAGGGCCGCGCCGCCGCCATAGTGCTGGGGGAGGGCGGCGCTGCCTAAAGCTTCGCCGCCACGCGCCGAAATGGGGAGGGGAGCGGGGCGTCGCCGAGATCTCGTTGCGCCCGGAGGAGGAGGGCCAGATCCCGCACGCGTCGGTGGAGAGAGCCCGCCCGGGATCCCACATCGGAGGAACGCGGATCTGCCGACCGGGCGTCGTGGTGCCACCACGGGCCGCGCCGTCGACAGCGGATCCGCCCGAATCCGCCACCGCCGCCGCCTCCGCACCGCCCGCCCACCGCTAGGAGCTCTGTCCTCGCCGATCCGGGGTCGCCCTCGCCCGGTGGAGGTGCGCCACGGACGCTCCGGCTTCTCCCGCCGCCCTAGGTCGGCATCCGCTCCAGGCCGCCGCCCAGCTCTGCCGTCGGGGTGAAGAATGGGGAGGAATGGGGAGGGAGGGAGGAAGCCGCATCGGGGTGAAGAGAGGACCGGCGGCATATGAGAGGAGGGAGGCGGCTGGATCGGGGGTGAGATCGAGGGGTTTGAGTGTTAGGGTTAGGGTCCGGAGTGGAGTGTGTGGGTTTTATTTTGTGGACTCCACCTGTTAGCGGGCTGGTATTGGCTCTTTTTAGGTTGGATGATTGGGCCACATTAACCATGGCGGTTTTTTTAAAAACACTACATTTAATCAATTTACCGTTTAGGTTACATAACCGCCATGGTTAATAAAAAATAACCACCATGCTAAATCGAGATATTAACCGTGGCAGTTTTCTAAATAACCACCACGCAAAAAATGATTTCGAAACCCGTGCAAATCAGTTGTGAAGTAGTGAGCATAACGATATCAGTCTCGGTGTCCTAATCAAATGGTATCATATAGGATAGATGTGCTGGGATAGGGACTCCTATATATGCATTATGCAATGGGCAATCCTAACATGACAAAAATGACAAGTGCAGCTCTGCTCATGCTGTCGTGCACTGTATATATTTAGCTCCACATGCCATCTAGAACCCTAAATCTAAAATGCACATTAAGAAGAGGGATTCTTTATAAATCATGTTGGTATCGAAAAGAATGACAACTCGAGTTAATGTGCCTGGATGACACACTAGTGGTTGTAATACAAAATGGCACCAATATATTGGTACCGACATGCCAGTAATTTAGCGAGAGAGGAGATCAGACTAGTACATGGTAATTTGTGCAACTAGCTTTGGTGCCACATATGCAGAATACTAGAAAATTATATAGAGGAACTTCAATAATCTACTTGGACTTTTCTCTCCAAAACACAAGCTTTTTTTTTTGAGATTACACAGTACAACGTAGACGCTCAACACGCACGCACACTCACCCCTATGAACACACATACGCAAACCCTACCCTTATGAGCACCTTCGAAGGACTGAGCCGACAAATCTTGAAGTTCCGAAGTCACCACTAGCGCCTCGCTATCGACGGGAACGTCGCCTACCACTTAATGCACAACGCCGGAAAATCCTGAAAAAAGTACAGGATAAAGTGTCGCACCCAGGATTTGAACGCTGGGTGGGAGCCCCCAACCAAATTTCTGAATGATGCATACTCGATCAGAGACATGGTCCAGCAACACATGCACACTAACGCCGCCTATTTGGACTAATATTTCCCAGAAGCATTTATTTGATAAAATGGATGTGCGAGCTCAGCTTGGAGCATTTGTGAATAAAGGTACGCTAACAACCAACCACCGAAACTTCTACCTAGGATGAAAAGACTAGCTATGTAATCAACCCCTTGGCTAAAGGTTGCGCTTTCCTTCTCATATCCTGGTAACATTACTTTTCATGCATCCTGCGTACACAATTTTCTTTGTGTACGTCTACCCACTTCAGAGATATCTGCATATTAGGGACGAAAGATTGAGCTTGGTCAGAATCACACAAATGGAATGTGGCCAAAGTGGCAAAGCCCATCCCCAAAGCAGCTCAGCAGTGAAGAATATCATGGTCGCATTGTGAAGGTATGGCAAACTCCCAAGGTACTTCCTGTTGTTAGAGAGAAAGCGACATCAAACTGTGAAGAAAATCATGGTGGCACTCCAACCACAAGACATTGGAAGAGATGTTCTGCCAGCACGAATCGGAGCTCAAGAGCTGGAGTAACTAGCAATGCCATGCTGCTCATCTACTGCATAACCAGGGTCTCTCGAGATGATGTCCTCTGAAAGTGAAACCCAAAGTCTGATGCTTCTCTACTTGGTTTTCCTGCTGCCACTCATTCTCATCTATGTGTTCGGGCCACATGGTTTGTTATTGATGACATGGATGTATGCAATAGGAATGATATGATTGCGATGATCCAAACTACTAGTAGGGCCACAAGAGTAGATAGTTAACCTAGAGCTACAGGCTGCTTCTATATCAAGAGCAAGGAACCGCAGCTCTCTTGCATGCATCTTGTAATTCAGAACACATCTTGCCACCCCAATAACTTATATATAGAGAATAGTTGTGTAACACGGATGAAGTATTCAGGCTGGCCGAACCATTTAATTTTGAATCTACGATCGATAGCCCAAAGCCTATATTGCATTCAGCCCATCCATGAAAAACTCCCTTGACCACTGCAGAACAGCATATATAGTAGTACTCCCTTGAACAGAGAGCCACTATGTTTCTGCCAAATAAACAGCTACTATGCATTTGCTGCATACTGCGCTGAGCCACGTCACTAAGCTTAGAACAATTCCAATGTGCATCTACTTGTAGCTACTAATAGCTAGGATTAGATGATCATCTTGCAAGAAGCCAACAAAAAATCGTGTGATGTGCCTTCCATTTCCATCCATAACAATTGACAAATCTGTAAGCTGAGCATCATAAGCATGTCTGCCTTTTATATATTTCAGTCCCCATCTCTTCGCGATGGATATATCAGAAACATACTTGATTATATAAATATCATGTTTTAATCAATCCATTCACCCAAGAATAATGTGAATCCAGCATTCAACATTCACTTCACAAAGAAAGCATTTTATCTGTAGCACAGAAACCTAGGGCCTATCTTGATAAATGGATTCCTTGGAGGATAATGGACGCTGAACTCTGGGTGAAATACAAAAACATTATAGTTCTCGAAAGATGCTAATCATCGACATCTTAGGAATAACCGTCTTGATGGCCTCGACAGTGTCATCATGCGAAGACACACTACTAATAAGCAGTAAGAACTGATATAACTGACAAGCCACCTGAAACATCAATATATTGTATGAAACTCATAATATTAAGACAAGCTAACAACCAACCTGTACAATGAGTTTCCTAGTTCCATAAGTTGTCCATACAAATAACAAATAAATCCTATGAATTGTATGTCAACGATATTATACAATAATTGTGGCATGGACTAGTTGTCCAAATTTTAGCTAATGAGTTTTTCTAGTAGTCTTTACACTGAGTGATATTGTCCTTTTTGTACTAATGTGTCCCAATCCGGTAATCAATATTTGACTCATAACAGATATTAAATCAGAAAATTTCCAACTACAATTTTTTTGCTCAAACAATAGAGGTTATTACTCTTCTTTTCTTAAGCACCGATCCAGATTGTACAGCTACACCTGGAATGATGAGCTGTACTGTTTTTTTTTTTTTTTTGTACCACTGGCACTGCCATCTCGGTGCACATCTATACTGCATTATTAGTATTGTAACTTGCTAACTTTAGTCCACAGGGATTTTCTTATGCCACCACCCAAGAAACTGCGGCGTGATGGAATCTCATAACATTTCTATAGCAGTGGCACCATGTGCTTCCATATAATTTGGGGATCGTCTTATTTCATTAATGGACAGGATTCCAAAATCGATCTGAATTGCAATTGAGGCCTAATTAGAAATAATCATGTAAGCTGGTTCCAAGTACGTTGACAAGGAGTCTATTCAGAAGAAAAAAACTTGTGCCGTGTTTCCATGAAGGAGCACTCCGTATTTCTTTCGTGCATAACCAAAGAGCCCAAGACACCCACGAGCAAGAGCTAATGAAACGTAGTGGTCTCAAGAAAACTGAATCATCCATGGATGCACGATCTAGTCTAATATAATGAAGCTCAAAAAAGGCTGCATGTGACATGTAACTTGTGAGTCAATTGCATTGAGCTCCGCGTGCTATATATGCCTGGATACCAAACTAGGGCAGGTCCTCTAGTGCCATGAATGTGAACCATGGGCTCCTCAAACCATATCAGCAGAGGGGCAAACCCCTCCGATGCCGTCACCTGTGGCCACATCGGCCGCACATGCCATGCCCACCAGCAGGGTACATCCCACAATGGTCGAACCCGTTTTTGTTTTGGTGATCTCCGCCATATCAGCCATTGACGGACTAAGTGTTTCTAGGTCCATGTAATACAATGGGATCACAGAATAGTCAATTAAATTCGAATGTTTCTAACTCCATGGAATACAATGGGATCAGAGATCATTTGATCTTGAGCTCATCTTGCAAGGCCCCTGGCGTTTTTGCAACTGAGTGTTGAGGCGATCTCTGCGGGGACCATGATTGGTCTGTTTTTGCTACAAAAGTACAACAACTCGATGGGATGATGGCACGGTGAATTTATGTCTCGAGCATCTACTGTCCCTGCTGGACTGGTGCTCACGCAGCTTGATTAACAGATTGGAAGACTGCCTCGACCAGTTTTACCAGTTTGCACTACGCCGCTAGCACTTGTCCTTCTCCATCATCGCCTCACTGGCAGATGTCATAGCAAGGTAGTCATAGTTCTCAGTGGTCAGGGTCGGGGAATCGTTGCCATTGAACAACTTCCCATGTTTCCAGAGCCTCGCCAATCATCTTCAAGGTTGAGACCACGAAAACAACAAACTATGTAACATATTTCCATGACGCCTCCTATTCCTACATATGTAAACTGTATAATGATTTTTTCGTATAGACATTCTTGATGTCGTGAGGAAATGCCAGTCGTAGCATGGATGCAGAAGAGAAACACTTATTTCTATATATGCAGTGTGCTATAATGGAACCAGAAGCAGAGAATATGTAATAAGAAGGCTGCCCTTACAACACGTGGAGGTCATTGATTGAGAGCCAGAGATGCCTGCTTACAGTAAATAAGTCATTTTGTTCTTTTAGACGTGTATAGTAAATAGCTAAATTATTTGCATTGAAAATACCTACAGCTAGAATAAAGACAATCACCTTGACGTACTAGTATTATATGCAAAGATTATAAATTGGAAGAAGTCAGTTTGCTACCATTGTCACCCATTCTTTGTTTTACCAGGAGTCTTTGCCTTTGAGCAAAGACCACGGCAGATGGAGCACATGCTGCAGAACGTAGTGGAATACCAAAGGGAAGAGGAAGGTGGTGTGTGTGATGATGAACAAGAGGCAGATGGAATAGCTACTTGAGCAATCACGGGTTTATCCTTAGTTCTTAATTTCAGTTAAAAATTATGCAAAAATCGCATGAACATTGTAATGCACGTTTCATATTTCAGTGAAAACTAGTTCATTTAAACTTCCAGTATAACTGAGTCTTGCAGAACATGTTGAAAATTAATATAGCCTCTCAAGGTTGAAAATCGCATGAACTTGTTGAAAATTAATATCAACATACTCAATTGCTTGACAGACAAATGCTATGCTGCATCCTCTCAAGGTTGCAAACAGTCATGGAAATCTTTGCAACACCTTGGGGAAGAAAGCTGCCCTGCAACTGATTACATCAATTTTCACTAGTACAAAAATATTTTTCACCCTGACGCACAATTTTTTTAAACTGGCGGCACAAAAATGGATAAACACTGCAAACTGGTTTATGGCCTCAGTGCCTAGAACTGTCGGTGGAGAACCATTTTGGAAGATGTTCCATCGAGGGAGAAACAGCTAGTAGAAATAGATTTATTTCCACTAGCAGTTAACATAAGAAACCATAGGTTGAAAGATGCATTTTCACTAGAGGTAATGTCAATCAACCGGGCTGGATATTTGAGACATAATGCAGCTTAACGCTGCAGCGCAGAATATTGGTGCAGCCTATGCAGCTGTGTATAATGCTGCAGCTTTTTTCAATTGTCATCAACAATTAATGCGGCTGCCTATATGTTGCAGCTTATTATTTTCATGTGCTCAGTGGTACTGCTACCTTTCACCTTCGGTCTGTCCATATATACTGTCCTCCTTTCTTCAGCATAACGTGTTACCTGACTGAGCACTTTTGTCATTTCATTATTTTGTTTTGCCTCCACATATTTCTGTATTCTTGATCAGTTGACCCTATTCTCTGGGACGATTTCCTAGAGAAATGGTTAAGCATGGGAGGTCTCAGGATATAGTATCCTCGGAAAAGATTGGGCCCAGTTTCGTACAAGATACTAACCAGGGCTGATTCCTACTAAGTGACTACAGTAGAATCCTCATCTGCATGATGCATCTAGGCGCGATAACTTTGGGTCCCTCCTTTTGGCAAATAAAACGGAAATGAAGATGGAATTTCGTGGCTGAGAAGTGTGTGATTGCCACCATTTCGTTGTAATCACATCGGTGTAGATTATCAACTACTTCTGTGTCAAGATTTCTCACCGAAATCATGACAATAATGACATTGTTCGTGATCTCATTAATTCTACTCAAGATCTAAGCGGGCCCTGAATAAGGTAAACAATCGATTTAGCAAGTTTAGCCGTCAAAGATAGATTTAATCGTGATTGCAAGAGACGGCCAAACAATATTAATGATATGATGCCTTTGTTTTACAATTGGGGCATGCGGTGCATAGTCACCCCAGAAGTCCAATGGTCCCGTTAAAAAGTTGTTGTTTTTTTTTCTTTTTTTAATTTTTTGTTATGCATAATTATGGCTGAGTTCATATAAAATTGTAGAATAATCGTAAAATAGCAATTCTCAAAAAAAAAAAGAACAATTGTAAAATAGCAAATGATGATTTTATGGAATCTTTGTGTGTAGATCTATGCAGCCGATCTATAACATGACATGTTTTAGTTTAAAGTTTTTGATTTGAAAACTAGAATATCCTTCATTGAATTGTAATTGGTTTACAATATGACATGGACCGGGCGGGCCCATAGCCCATACAGGCAGGGGAGAGAAGAGGGCAGGCCCGTGACCGAGACCGACTTTTTTTGTACTAAACGTATCCTGCCCTCATAAAACCCAGCAACCTCCGGTCTCCTCTGTCCTATGAATTCCGCCGGCTCTGACTGGAGAAGACAGCCGCCAATACGATCCGCCCGGCCCTTCTCGTCAATCAGATAGAAGAAGAGAAGTAGTTGTCGCGCGCCGAGCAGGAACAAATATGTCGGGTCCTTGCGTAGATGTCGAGAAAGGCCTCACCGGGCTGAAGGAGGATGAGAAAGGCATCACCGGGCTGAAGGAGGAGGAGAAGGCTGTTCATCGATACAAACATCTCAAGGACATGTGTGTCTTGGGCATACTGGTGAGGATTTTGCTATTATTTGCGCTCAGATCTATGTGTTTGTCTTTGATTCTTCCTATTTAGATCCACACCAGTTAGTTGACAGATCCTCACAAACAAGGGAACGCATTCTCTGAGCTACATAGTTAAAACCAACAGTTTGATTTCTATTTCATTATTTTCTGCTAGTTATATACAATAGTAGTATATATGCTATTAGTATGTGTTGCCTAAATTACTTACTTTCGGTACTAATTTTATTTTTTATTTTTTTAGAGGGGGAGGTGGAGGGGTGGGGCTGATAGCAAAAGCTTCATCTTATTTGAATGAACTCACCAATAGAATATGTTATGAACTTCTTTCGCATGTCACGGTTTTCATTGTTGACAATTTTATACAATACAATTTATCTTTTCTGATGAAGATCAACCTGCCTGTCTACTAATCTTTTGCTTTTCTCTTCCTTTGTAGGATTTGGTCGCGGTGCTGTTTTTTGTGACGGCCATGGTCGGGGCACTGTCTTTTTACAGGCAAACTCACATTTGGTTGCCAATTGTACTCCTGTTGCCTCTTTCAATCTTCAATTTCTGGTACTGTCGCAGGATGAAGCACCAATATATTCAGCACAATACATTAACATGCGCCGGGCGGCGATCTTATACGGCACTGCTGGCATCGTCTAAGAAATAAGCCAACAGGCCAGTGAGTTAAGTGAATGAGGGCAGTGTGTGTGTTGTTCCTATATAATTAGTAGTTGAAGTGTGGTGCCCTTCAATGAATAAGGGCATTGTTTGTTGCTCTTATAAGTAGTTCGTCAAATGTTGTGCCCTTCAGGTAACAAGGGGCACCGTTTGTTTAATTATAGTTGTTCAATTCAATGTGTGGTGGCCTAGTCCTAGTACTGGACTTTTGTACGATTAATAATTATAGTTGTTTAATTATTGTTGTTCAATTCAATGTAAGAGTTTTGTACGAACAGAAACCAAATGGGGTGTTGGTTTTCATTAAGAGTGCGTTTAACTTATTACCCCTGACCTCTATCAGTGTATCTCGAAAAGGAGAGGACATCAAAAGATTTTTATTTAAGGAGGGATAGTACATGACCAACCTAATGATGTTGCTTTAAGACTATGTATTGCAACATTGCGCCAGTGCCAGCCATTGGTTAAAGTAAAATGTGTCAGTCAGTCCTACCATGCTTTACGCCTTGCTGCTTCTAATTGCATTGAATTGCATAGTGTTGCTTCTATTTGCATTTCATAAGTGTTGCCGTGTTACATTTTGTGAGGTGTATTTCTCCTGGACACAAAATTTAGAACTCCACTTCTCTTTCCAATATTATTGTTCCTTAATGGTTATGTCCAAAACAATCAGGTGGTAAATTCTGCTTCACCTGAATGTATTGCATAAATGGTGGTTTGGGGGATGAGGCCACAATCACCATGGCAGCCTTCACGGTGACCAAGCGCGCTCTGCTTCACGCCAAGGATGACAGAAAGAGGGTTAAATCAGGACGAATGACAGAAATTTTGGAATATTCAACATCAAATTTATAATTAATCACCTCTACTTTAACTGGATAAATCTCATGAGCAGGGATTAAAAATAATTGTCAATGATGGATCAATCTTTAATGAAAGCACAATACACCCAAATACAATCATGAATCCGCTTTCACTTTAAGACAATCATTGTTAACCAAAGAACCGATTCTTACATGTAGAAAGGATCACAAACTATACTCAATTAAATGTCTACTAAACACAAATTCAGATGCTAATTGGATTCAATCTATTATTACCATTTGCGAATCTAAGAAAATTCCTGGCATCAAGTTTATTTCGACAACCTCATGGAGGTACGATTTTTGTATGTGAAAATAGTCTAAATCGCTAAAAAGCCAATTCAGACATAACCAACAAATAGAGTGCATGCCTCTATCATAAGTGGATCCATCAATTAATGACTTTGAATAGTAGAGAATCGATCTCAACTCGCGGCACCATTTTTTCCGGGTTACTCCCGGCCTTTTTGTGCCCGGGGTAAAGGGAGGTTTTGTCCGCTGGTGTCACCAGTCTGGAGTAAAGTCCCCGCTCAACTATTGAACCGGCTGGAGGCACCTTTACTCCCAGCTGGAGACTTCAACCGAAGTAGGACTAAAGGTCACCCGCTCAACAAGGATTATTAGCAGGACTGCTTCACACTCCTAAACTTCCAAGATGGTACTAAACCAATCAATGCAGCTACTACAAGCGAATGGGGCGGTGGTGGCCTGTGGATCAAACGTGCCCGGCGGCGGGCGAGCAAATCCAGGGGCACTAGCATGGATCTCCAGCGGCGATGGCGCGAGGGAGCAACGTGAATCCCTAGCGATAGCCAAGCCGAGATCCAGGCCTGTGTTTTTAGCAGTAGTGGTGACTATAGTATTTATCCGGATTAGATTATAATTTGGAGCTGTTCGGATCCATTAGCACTACAATTCAGCTAAATAATCCTAAGAGCTGCTAATTTTTCTCTATCTATTTTTTAGCGGGTGATGTTTGGAGCCACTCTAGACTTAATAGCTAATAAATGCGAGGACTGTTTGGAATGAGAGTTTCCAATTTTAGCTACTAATTTTTAGTGCTACGTTGACTACGGAAACAGTGAATTTACGAAGTGCCACTCGGCAAAGCTAGAAAAACACTGAGCAAAAGCTTTGCCGAGTGCCACCCACGGAAAGCTTCACTCAACCTAAATTCAGATGGGAAATACCTCTTTGCTTAATGCTTTTTTGTCGGGCACTCGGCTAAGCCGTTGCCAAGTGATCGACCTGTGAGCATAGACGGTGAGTGGCTTTGCTGCTGGAGGCTTTGCTGAGTGCCAAGACATAAAAACTCTCGGCAAAGTCTTAGGCTTTGTTGAGTGTCAAGGGCAAAAACACTAGGCAAAGTATTAGTTTTCTTTGCCTAGTGTTTAATTTAGGGCAGAGTGCTTTCATTTCGTCGAGTATTCTTCAACAAAGTGGATGCCTGTCAAGTTCCCGATGGATCCCACTTTGCCTAGTAGTGTTGTTTCCAATAGTGATTATTGCATTGGTTACTCACAGCCCAGTCGTGCCAGCATCCGGCACATGGCGATACCCATTCTTTTTTTAGATCAAGACATGGCAATACTCGGTAATGCCTGGCAAGTAACCAATGGAATAATCACTACTACGTCGTGCCTGTTATCTAGTTAACTGTTGCAAAACTTCAGTAATTGGAAAACGAAATAGGAAACGACTTTAATGTTCTTTCCCACTAGTGACAGTCGAGGCAGTGCAACCATGGCAGCGAGATCTATAGCGGCCATATGGGACCCCAATCGACAGCAATGGTGTCCTCGCTGCTGGGCTAAATCCATTGCCACTTCGCACAGTTTCTGAGCAGCAAGCCTCCCAGGCCTGGTGAACAATAGACACAGTAGCGTTTGATCTCCACAACTGATCTGATGACACAACAGGTCGAGGTAGCATGACATTTAAAATCTCCAATACATGTATTTACACTTGTGGTTCTTAAGTGGTGCCAACGGAATTACCCAATTTTCCTAAGCCATAAAAATGCAGTACAGATCAAAAAATTACAGAGAGTAAAGATCTATACTATTGTATTTTCTTTTGAGAACAACACTCAGTAATAGAGGCCGGCATTAACAACAGTCTCTAGAAATGGATTTCTATAGCTGTTTGGTAATACAACCCGCCTCTATAAATCCTTTTTTGTGAGCTGCATTTGTTCTTTGATGGACAACAAAAATAAGCTTATGAATTACTAATATTTTCTCATAGTTGACTATATGGCTGTCTTTGTTCTTTGATGGACATATACAACTTTTGTTGTATTATAAAACAACTGAGTTCACAGGTTATACAACTGAGTTCAAGTGTACTTTATTTTTTTTGAAACATCTTATCTTTCTGAGAAAAGTGATATTGATCTTGTGGAGTTCACATGTTCATTGTCATAACAGTTTCAGCTTATTGAGGTCTAAGTGACTACAAAAATAAATAGACACCTGAAAGAAGATTGCCCCAGCATATTTTGTTTAAAGTCATCACTGAACAGAAGATAATGCAGATTATTGTGGAACGAATTTAGTCTTTAGTTTCTGAATAAAAATAGCTCTCTACTCTTCCATGGTTCAGAGAGAAGAATAAAAATATATACTGTAGCTATTATAATTCCTTTGTCTTGATAAATATCTGGATGGTTAAGATGAATGTTACGTCCTTTTGGACAAAGTACTCCTTCATTATACGGCATTCATATAAGATTTCAAATCATATTCAGTCCAAATATATACTCTTAATTATGAAACATACAATATGTCAAGTTTCAATCAAAATATAGATCTCATAATGTTTCAGTTAAAGCAATACTAACATTGTTTACATGACTGTGTAATTTTAAATGATTTTTCAGTATAATTTGTAATGGGCTATCACTGAATCATTTTTCAAGAGTTGTGGAAACTATAGTCTTACTTGAATTTGAAAAAGTAGACAAAATATGACCACACCCCAACTACCTACACCTCGAAGCAGGATCCATCTACAGAGTTAACTGCCCAATCATCCTATCACTCAACTGATGAAACATCAAACAGGCAGGCATCTACAGCATCTCTGAGATGGTGATCGTGGTCTTCTTGAACCAGATTTAACCATGGGATGAGCTCACCAGGTGAACCCTCGTCTCGTCTACTCTTCTTTCCGGATGCCACTCATTCTCATCCATTGGAACCGATATGATCTGCAAGGCTTGATGTCTCAAATGTATGTATTTGCAGTGACCTGGCTATCACCATGCAGTATATATGATGGTATTGTAGCAACTATGCCTTCAGAACCTCACTTCTATTGCAACCCGAGAATAAGGACACACGCTGCCAACTCAAGTGTGTATATATATAGTGTGCAACAGGGATATGATGAAGGATTCAGCTGGGCCGGGCCCATGCAAATCAATGTGCCCGAAGCCCATACTGATGTTAGACATGACCAGTGCAGCAGAGACCAGTGAATTAGAACTCAACCCTTAGAAAGCGAATGGTTTTTACAGTTAGTAATACAAATTGTTCCATCAGCCAGTTCCAGTCCCTGAGTGAATTGTGCTTGGTTTGGAAACCGCAGCAGGTAGCATAAAAAAATTGTTGCTCTTAAAAAATCTTTTCTACATGAGCCTGAGTGTTCAGCATCCTATCATTCATAAGACTGCGAGCCTGTTGTTGTTCTGTCATTACCAGCAATTCAAGTCATCCAAACAAGAGCTGATAAAAAGTTTCTCGGACATCCCAGCTCCATGTACGCCCTTCCGTTCTTCTTGTCTAGCGGAGGCAATCGTATGCAGCGACTGTGAAACACAAGATTTCTTGATAATGTATTACTGCATTCTACTGAAATATCCCTTCATTTTAAATTATGCATACATCAGTCAAGATATATAAATTATGTAAAATATATAGATATATGAATTTATATGAAACACCATCTCACATATATAATTGACAAGGGTATGCATGAGTAATTAGTCAATTATGTTCATGAGGTCCTTGAAAATATAGATAAACTTTTTTTGTTCATGCATACATGTGTAAATGTATCCTAGAACATTGACAGGAACAAATTGTCCTTGAAATTGACCACACCTCAACAACAGGTGCCCAAGGCATGGTCAACATGTTGGTCGCATTCGTCACCATCCTGTTTGCCCGATTGAGAGACCTCATTCTTTGGTGTGCATCTACAACTTCTTACGGATCCTCTTGACAATTCAGTTTACCTGAAAAAGGTGACCAAACCCAACGGAAAATCGTGTTGTCTCATTCTCAGCTATTTGAATAGTAATGTCATCTGTAGCACTTGATGACACGGGTGTATTTTGCAGAGGCTTGTGTCATCATCTATGAGTATGTGATGATCTAGTAGCAACTACTCAAGGTTCAAAACTACTAATTGGGACAACCGACAAAATAATTCGAATCAGGAGGCTATAGGCTGTTTAGTATTTATATAATGAGCTAAGAACCTCACCACCAATGTTGTATAATAAGAACCACAGTCCACAGCCTAGTGTATATATAACCTGCCAACTCATGTGATGGACGAGTTGAAGCCATGATTTATAGGATGGAGTCTATTTGTGAGGGCCGCCTCAAGCAACCTGATGTGGTTTGTCCACAGCCTGAAGAATGCAGCATTAATTCACACACACATCATAAAAGGGGACCACTTTGGTTCCAGACCTTGGTCTTCACGTCTTCACCTTCATAGTTTCAGTGGTATCCATGCTCCGCGCCGGTATGAGGTCACACTCGAGCAATCATCCATTTTCCTATTCACCCGTGTGGCGCTACACGTAGGGGCTGTGGCTCTATGACCCAGACAAGTTGTTGATTACTGTTTGGGTAATCAATGAGAATTGATTTTGCTTCTCTCCTGCGCTATGCCTATTCCATACCAACCCACCAAAACTATCAAAAGTATCCCAACAAACTTTTGTCTCAAATTACAATATGAAACCTGCTCAGATCCATCAACATTCAACTTCATCAGTGGTCTTAACAACGGAATCTCTGTTTGGGGCAAAAATCATTAAATACAACTTTGGGTTACGAATTGAAATTTCCAAGACAACATTAATTTTAGACCAAACCAGGAGGAGTTCTTTGAGCTTGGAATTTGAGACCCGAGCAGCAAATCGCAGACCCTCCCTGCTGAGTATTGAGTATAAAATGACAAAATCAAAGATTGAGTTGTATTTCTGCCTTATTTTAAAGACCCTATTGCAGAAATACAAAACACCAATTGCTCGGTGTCTTTACGATTTGTCATTGAACAACAAATCCTAGAGACCAAAATGACAAACTGAAATCTTTACGATTTACAGCATCACGTCATATATATATCTTCGTCCCTATGTGTTGTAGCAAAGTTTTACCTGATAAGTTACATCCGTGAGAGAGATAGAAAGAAGGAAGAAGCAAGTCAAGAAAGATGCAAACAAACAAATTTGATTAAAAAAAAGCAGTCCACTTATTTTTGAGATGCACAGCTTTGTTTTAATCAAATTGAAAATCCTGATCAAAAAATTTCGTGATGATGATGCCATTTAGAAGCAAATAACAGGAGAGAACATGTGGCACTATGTTCTTGCTAACAAGACACCATGGCCAGCTGCTGCCCACGTTAATCCGCTGTTGAATAGGTCGATTGATACATGCAAGGGTCCACTGTTGTATGTACGGCAACATGAGCGATGACACATATCGTGTGCCTTGTGCACTGTATCTTAAAGATGAAGCAGCATTTACACAGGCATCCCTGAGGTTTGTTTCCAGCAACGGATACAGGGATTCATGCAACGACCTCGTGTTTGCATCTGTTGGTGATCAGGTCATCATTACGTTGGAGCATCTGTGCGTGCTACCTTGTGCTGAGCAGGTATGCTTCTAGACCTTTTCCGTGATGTCTCAAATTCCTACAATAATGATTCTTGTATAGCCGAGCATAACTGATCTGCCTTAATCTCTAGATGAAATGATACGGGGTAAAATTGATGTGTGGAAGGAAGGGACTCCTATATGTGCCTTATGCAATGGGCAATGCTGAGAACATAATAAAAACGACTTGTACAGCTGTGCGTAAACACTATATAAGCAGGGTGCAATGAGTAAATATGAAATTATAGCTCTGTGCTTACACTTAAATAAACCTTCATTCATTCATTCTGCTACCCAGAAAATAATTTGTCACCTTCTCGTACAGCAGATCACCCATTCAGTTATGATTATACATCACGTGATAAATAGGATGCCATTCAGGCACTCTGCCCTTTATGTGCACATTAAAAAAATTGGACGCCATTCCTGGCTCCAGTGACAATTAGAAAACATGTAATGTGTCGCGTTCCCAAAAATTCCTCAACATATACAGCTTACCCACTACATCTGAATCTCTCGGTCAGAAAAAAAAAAAAAAAAAACAGATATGTGTTTCTGTAATGCTAGTGAAGGAGCATCACCCAGTTTAGACATAGGTGGCATCAGGGAAGATTGTCTTTAGCCTTGCTTTTCGAAAACATGGCAATTTGCTTCTTATGGCTGTTGTCTGTAGTGACACAATGCGCAAGAAAATAGGCGATAATCTGTCCGTTATTCGGCGATGGTACTCAATAACAATGATTACACGGGAAACCTAGGAACTCAGGATGCATTGTATGGTTGGTTGGATAGCCTTCTTCAGGTGTCCAGCAACTGTGTCTAGTGTTGGGACTTCCTCCACTCCTATGATCACTTGCTCTTTTTTTAAAAAAAATGTAATACATACATGTGTAAAGAATATACAGAGAACTGCTAGCTGAAGAATTAACATACATGCCGAGCATAACTTTTATTTTGTTGTTTTATCTATCCTTGTGCAGAAATTATGGAAATTATATACGTTGGTGGTTTGTGTAAGCTTGAATTAGTCAATCACGATTTACAACCTTTGTAGATAATGGAAAAAAATTCCTGCTAAAAAGGCAACTAGAACCAAGATAGATTTACAGTGATAGGATCACTAGGAAAATCTTGAATACAAGTGTTTGAACATGTTTTTCTGTACAAGTGCATTATATTTGAGGTTTTGTGGACGTATGTATATATATGTCCATTATCATATTGTGATATTCTTTGTATGCTGCTTGAGTAATTAATCATATATCGTCTGATGTTAATCAGGCTATATGATGGAATTGGTCACGCATGAGGTTCTTTATTAGTAGCAACTAGTTAGTTACGTTTATACAAGAATGGAAATAGATACTTCTCTGAGCTTTCTTTGCAATTGTGCAGATCTTGCTGTGGTTGCAGTATAGACTCGGAAAGCACAGAAAACCGATCCCGCTTGGCATCTCTGGTAGTGTTGAGGTATATGTATCTGGTTCTGCAGATTCGCAATCCGTCCAAGTCGACACCTTGTCTTTTGAGCATTGCCATGAGCCTTGACCACCCAACAAGTGTCTGCTCTAATAGGTGACTGGAGTCATTTGAACCATGACTTTTTCCCAGAATTGGTACGTCTAGACACTCTGGGTGTGCATGTAATCTTAACATCCGGCCAATGGAACTTCCTTCACCAGACCGTTGAAACACAGAAAATACACCATTCACTACTGGAGGCTGAGCCTCTACCGAGCGCTACAAGCGCTCAGTACAGGCCTAATAGCGCTCGGTGGAGGCACTACCGAGGGGTGCGCTCGGTACCAACCCCTCAGTGAAATTTTAAACGGGGAAAATAGTGTACCGAGCGCTCTAAAACGGCCCCTCGGTGCAACCCGTGCCACACTGCACCGAGGGCTCGGCCCCCCTCGCAAAACCTGCGATCCGCGTCGGCCCGGCGTTTACCACCGTCGGCGTCAACTACACCGAGGGCTCCCTCAACTCTCCCCGATTGAATTTTATTTTTTTAAAAACCCCGACACGGTTGTACCGGGGTTTGCCCTTTAAAGCGCTTCGGTGTAATATGGTCATTTCACCGAGGGCACCGGTGCGCTTCGGTGAGTCGACCATACTATACCGAGCGCTTTTCGCCGAGAACCACCATCGGTGTACGGCAACATGGGGTTCCCAGGCCAATCATCTCCCGAGTTCACCGAGCACTGCCCTCGGTATAGTGTCCTGTACCGAGTGTCCCACTCGGTGCAGTGACCATATTTTTGTTTTTTTATTCCTGCTTTTCCTGTCCACCTTTACAAATGAAACATACAGATCACATATCACATATATTTGACATCCATGCCTTTGAAACAACTCATTCATCACATATATATCACATAAATGATCGAAACATAGATCAATTAGTCCAATAAGCGAGCACAAGTCTAGTTACACCGATACAACTCATAGTCATCAAGTTTGAATGTACTCAACAAAAGCAACAACAAAACCTAGAGCCTAATGGGTTAACCTGCTTGCCGGTGGAGCTTGCACCGGCAATGGGTGGTCCAAATTAGCAATGTACTCGGCATAGGAAGCATCTGCGGTAATTCTCGTCTCGCGAAACTTCTTTGTGATTGTGCACGGAAAACCACTCACCTGCTCATTGCATTTTTCCCAGCTATCATAGACTCCGGGAATGACCCCACGGTATACAACATACCAAGCCATAGCCTTAAAAAGTAGAAGCAAATGTTAGTCACGGTTTGATAACAAACATGAGGTAATATAGATGGGGCCTCGGCATAATATAGTGTAGCCTTACGCTAAAAAAGAGCATAGAGCCTCTCACCTCCCCTTGATGCTCTCTGAACATGAACAAGTGAGGATCATGGAGAAAGTGAGAAGCTCTATGTTCTTTCTGTTGAGCAGCGGCATAAACTTTGCATCACACGAGGCCAAGCCATAGCCTTTAAAAAGTAGAAGCAAATGTTAGTCACGGTTTTATAACAAATATGAGGTAATATAGATGGGGCCTCGGCATAAGATAGTGTAGCCTTATACGCTAAAAAGAGCATGGAGCCCCGAACCTCCCCTTGATGCTCCGAACATGAACAAGTGAGGATCATGGAGAAAGTTCGTAGCTCCATGTTCTTTCTGTTTACCAGCGGCATAAGCTTTGCATCATAGGCCAAGTCCAGAATGAGATAGGAGAACAACAGAATGAAAATATATCATAGGCTGCTAAAAAGAACATAGTTACATAAAGGGACTCAGTCATAGGTGCACATTGATCATCCTTCTGCCAAAGCAATTTCATGGAAGTCATGGAACCGTGGCGCATCCATACCCACTATCAAGGGAGCCATGGAACTCGACTCCATTATTGCTTGGGTATGGATGTCGATCCGGTTTGATGACCACCATGAGGTAATAACGATAATGCAGCTCAGATTCATGGCACTAACATCACAGTAAAAAAATAAGGCATCATTGCATTCCAAAACCGATATATAAGCCCAAAATGAGATAGGAGAACAACAGAATGAAAATATATAAGAGTAAAGCTTCCATAGGTGTGGCAAGAAAAGGAGGTAGCCTCGGTTTGTCAAGTAGGTTTGTATCATAGCACGCTAAAAAAGAACATGCCACTCCGCACCTCCCTTGATGCTCTCTGAACATGAACAAGCGAGGATCATGGAAGGTGCGGGCGGCATGTTCTTTTACGATGGCGGCGGCAAAACTTTGCATCACAGGCCACCATTGCATAAAGGGACTCGATCATAGGTGCACATTGATCATCCTTGCTGCCAAAAGCAATTTCATGGTAGCCATGGAACCGTGGCTCGATCCATTCCGGCTATGAGGGAGGCACGAACCGACTCCATCATTGCCTGGACGTGAGCCGCGGTTTTGATGACCACGATGAGATAATAAAAGATAATGCAGCTCAGATTCATGGCACTAACATCACGGTCATAAAATGTAAGCATTTTAGAACCAATTGCATCATAGAAACGATATATAAGCATAGCCTCGAGAATTAAATGCCCTTTTCTTTAATATTTGAACTTGGAGCATAAGGACCAATAGATACTTGAGTTCATGGCTGCCATGAAACCATGTGACACATCCACCCTAGCCATCGGGTCATCGAGGTTGACAACGGTTGCTAGGCATGGATGTATCACATGGTTTGATAACGAGCATGAGAACATAAAAAGGTCCTAGCATGCATGGTCTCTCAGGGCATTGTAAAGCATCATAGGCATAAAAGGTCAAAATTTCGACCACAAGTATTATGACCACTCCACCATCACGACCACAACCATCACGACCCTTTGTTCGATCCGCGACCACAACCATCACGACCACTTTCGACCACAACTAGTGGTAGCCAAATACCTCACCTTTGCGCGGATCGGGGTGTGGTCCTCCTTGTTGCCAGCAAATCGGGGGTGGTGGCGGCGGCAGGGGTCCCTCCTCCTCGTTGCCTTCTTGCGGCAGGGGGTGTGGTCGTGGCAAGGGCCTGATCCCTGCTCCTCGCCCCCTCCTTCCCTACTCCCTCCTCCTCCTCTTCCCTGCCCCTCCTCCACCCTCCTCTCCTCTACCTCCTCCTTGCGCGGGCGGGGGTCGGCGGGGACGGGCCGGCCCGGGGCGGTGCAGACGGGGGAGCGAAGGCATGGGCGAAAATGTGGGCGGGTGGGCGAGGCGTGGGCGGGGGAGGCCGGCGCGGCCGGGCGAGCGTGGGCTGCGCGGGTGGGCGAGAAGGCGCGGGCGGGCGCGAGGTGGCGGCCGCAGCTTGACGGCCGGGAGGTGGCCGAGCGCCGCGGACGGCGAGGACAACCGAGGAAGTCGGGCGGGCGCATGGTCTTATGCGGGGCGAGGATGGGCGGCGGCCGGGCGAACCGGCGGAAGGCAGGCGGGCGGGCCTTGGCGAGGAAGCGGTGGCGGCGCGCACGGCGGGATTGACGCCGTGGGAGGTAGGGGGGGAGGGGTGGAGGAGGTAGGGATGAGTGAGTGAGTGAGTGGATAAGATGCGAGTTGGGGTGGGGGGTGGGGTGGAATGGATAAGATAGGACCGGTGTTCTGGGTTAGGGTCTTTTACCGGGGTTTAGTCTACCGAGGGTGCGCTCTTGGGGACACTTTCGGTAGATCTCACCGAGGGCGGATTCTGCAGGGCGCTCGGTAGAAACTGCATTGTCGCCGAGAGCCCAACACCGCCCCTCTGTGAATATATCTTTTTTTTTTTGAATTTTGGATCCAAATTTTTTTGTGTGTGGTTTAAACAATGTCTCCTAGGTCATGTTCAAATTTCATATTTTTTTCAAAACTATTTAGTATATATTTTGATTTTCTTTCTTTTTAATTGATTTTTCTTTTTATTAACCAAATTTGAATGGAAACCATTCGAATAGAGTGGAGACATGAACAGAAAAATTATATTCATATTCGTGAGTGCAATGTTAGGCCTCATCGAGCTATCCCCAAAACTTTGAACATCTCCTTAGCGGAACATGACCATTCACTTTCCTTTGAATGGTTTTAAAATTATAGTAATTGCAAGCGAGGTTGAAAAATCGTGAAACTTGTTGATTTGTCATGAAATCATATGTGGAGACTACGCAAAAAATTTGGGAAGGTTTAAGTTGGCGTTGGTGTCGGCGATGGTTGAAACTTCGGGTCATATAACACATGTGATAATAGAACTTATGTGGAGTTGTCACGGGTTTTGGCCATTCTATGAACCAACCTTTTACGAAACATTCCCAAATTTTTTTATAGCCTCCATATATGATTTCGAGACAACTCAACAAGTTTCATGATTTTTCAACTTCGTTTGCATTTTATATAATTTAAAAACTATTCACCCGCGAGTGAATGGTCATGTTCTTTTAGGAGATGTTCAAAGTTTTGGGTCAATCCCTGAATTAGGCCTCACATTGCATTCGGGAATATGAATACCATTTTTCCTTTCATGTTCCCCTATATTCGAATGTCTTACGCTTTAAATTTGGCTTATAAAGAAAAATTCAATTAAAAGCAATAAAATCAAAATATATAGTAAATTGTTTTTAAAAAATGTCACAATTGGATATGAACTAATAGGCAATGTATGAAAGACACACAAAAAATTGGACTCCAAATTCGAAAAAAAAGTTTTTTTACCGAGAGCATAGGATGAGCCCTCGGGAAAACAACTCTACCTAGGGTCTTTCGGTGAAGCCCTCGGTACAATCCTGTAAAATTTTAATTTTAGCATTTCATTTCGAAATTTGGTGATAAAATTAAAAAAAGGTTTACCGAGGGCCGGATTTGAACCCTCGGCAAAGGCCCTATCTCCCGACTCTCCGCCTTCTTCCCCAATCCCTCCCTCTCTCGACACTTCACCTTCTTCCGCCCGCGCCACCACCGCTCGCCCGGTCGGCCGCCACGCGCCCACCGCGGCCACACTCACCCCCCCGCCGCCAGTCCCCCAACCACCGCCACTCCCACCAACCACCGCCACCACCGCCCGCCGCCACCCGCCCGGCGACCCGCGAGCAGCACCCCCTGCAACGCCGGCCACCCTCACCAACGCCGGCCACCCTCATAGACGCCGGCCACCCCCGCCAACGCCGGCCACCCTCACCAACGCCGCCACCTCCGCTTAACGCCGGCCACCTCCGCCGACGCCGGCCACCCCGCCGATCTGCATTAAGGTGAAAATGTTTATATGTTTTTCATTTATATATACATTTTATTTATATGTTTTTGTTTTTGTTTGATTTTCATATTTACCCCTAAGAAACATAGGTGAAAATGTTTGGCCTTCTTTTTGGTGCACAAATCTGTTTAGACAGATTATACTATATATTTTTATTAAGTCTCCAAAAATTGAAACTAATTTCTATATATTTCTAGATGGCGGGCGTAATCTTCCACCTCCGAAGTCGAGGGTTTTTGTGGCCATCTAACGACCGAGGATTTGACTATAATTGGAGATCTCTGCCCACCATAACGGAAAATGTTTGAATAATAGTAAGTATTTGTATAATTAATTTGTCAAATATTTTTGTACATGTATATTTACCATTTATATGAATTTTAAAACTATTGCAGCCAATTGACCAAATCACTTGGCTTAAACACACTCTCTCGTACTTTGGTGTTCATGAAGTGGTCGTCCAACACTCACATCATCTTCATAGTGAATTGGGACAACAAATTCAATGTCAAATTAGCTTTTCCATCGCCCCTAGAAGGAGAGGTGGAAATCCTATAAACATCTCAGCGGTTGGATCAAAGTCGCATGTGAGCCAGCCGGCGGTTACACAAAAATATCTTTGTCATGGGATGTGTAACGAAGCTTCAAGAACATGGGTACACTCTGCCTACATTCTCCTTTTTGTTGATGACAGCTAAAAGTAGGAACATGCTTGATGATGTTGCGGGATTTGCTACAAACCAGGCTCGGAGGAACCAAAATGATGTGGTAATCTCGATATGTTAATTTGTCACGCTTATACCTAGAATTGATGTGGTACTCTAGAGATGTTCTCATATTTTTTTCCCAATAATTACAGGTTCAACTGTATGACTTAACCTACGCTGGTTGTAGTTATGCATCCATTCTTACCCAAACAATGTCTCGATTGGGTTATGTTTGGACATGGGCTAATCCAATACCAACGCCGCACTACGGATGGATATCGTGGCAAAGGTGGTTGCCCGTAAGATTGGAGATCCAAATGACATGCCCGGCCGGGTTAACCGTCCTCGCACACCATGTCGTCGTAGTTGTGAAGCAAAGGAGGATGTATTAGTGAGAGCGTTGGTCTACATTTGGGAGATCTGTGCATTAAAAATCGGTGACCTACACTTCACTCAATTTTGGCTAGAAGGCCGGCAGCAGTGAACTTGTAGTGAAGTTGTAGTACAACTTGTAGCTGTATGTGACTTGTTTTAAATTATGCACTTTAAATTATGCAAGTTTGTATGGATGTGATATATATGTGAGTTTTTTAAATTATGCAAGTTTGTATGGATGTGAAAATTATGTGACTTATTATTAGATTGTGCTTGTCTAGGTGGATTGAAAATCAGGAAAAAAAAAAAAAGGTCATTGTACCGAAGCGTCATGGAACCGCCCGGTAGAGTGACCATATTCTACCGAGCACCAAAGAACCGCGCTCGGTACATTTGACGGCAGGGGCGCCGTCGTCGATGGAATACGCTTGGAAGCGTCAACGCCACCGAGGGTAGCTCTTTGCGGAGAGGTGGTGCTCGGTGGAGGCAGCCTCTACCGAGGGGCAAAGGGTACCGAGGGTGAGGCTCTCGGTAGAATATCCTGTACCGAGAGCTTTCTTTCTCAGAGAGGAGCTCTCGGTAGATAGCGTGGCCACCGAGCTCTGGCCGTTGGCCGCTCGGTACACGGTCTGGCGCTCGGTGGAGGCTGACTGTGCGGTATTGCAAGCTTCCTTCATTGCCTCATTCCGTAATGCATCCCATTCCCATAATGTCTAAACTTGTACAGACGAGCCTACCAGACTTCTAGAAATATAACATTTGCCTTGTCTAGATCTGGTTGTACTACGTATGTTCTAGACAGAGTGGTAAATAAGGGCATATGATCGATACATAGGGGCAAGGGATGAGGCTCGTATTTATGCAATGCTCCAAGCCACAGTCAGGAAAGAAAGGACTCGTAGTAGCTAAACCAACTACTTACAACATGCAGGTGATGCAGAGAGAGGACGGAATACTGTTTATACAAATAAATAAGTACTTTGGATTTTAGTTGTGTATATATCCAGTGTATAAATTTTATTTATTGATGTCCAGACATCCCCAATAGAGTAAGCTATCGGCACCTACTGTATATATAGTGAATTTAAAGAGTAAATTGGCTGTGGAGCAAACGCACGGCGAGCGCGTCCACGGTAGCAAATTTTTTTTTTTGGCCGTCTGATCTCGCGTTGGACGTCTGGATCTTGTTTTTACCACTGTTACTGATCATATATATACCGTCCCTCTTCCGGTTAAAAAAAAAAAAAAAAAAAAAAAAAACTCTCTCGTCCTCTCCGTCTCTCCCAATCCGCACCGTTGCGGGAGGCCTCCCGCCGCCCCGCCCCGCCTTCCGGCGTGGTGGCGCCCCTCCCCTAGCGGTGGCCGGCGGGGCGAGCCATGGCATGGCGGCGCCTGCTCCCCCTCTCCCACCGTCCTCCTCCTCCTTTATTGTATGCGCCTCTCGGCTCGTCACCGCCGCGGTTTCAAACCTAACCCTAACCCTTGCTTCTCCTCTCCTCTGCTCTCCTCCTGCGCGACGAGGAGGCCGGAGGCCATGGCGATAGCGATGGTGATGGAGGCACGGCGGCGGCGCCGACGCCCGGCCGACTTCCTCTTCTTCCCGGTCCCTCGCCGGCGTGCCGCGGGGCTGGCGCCGTGGCCTCATCGTCTTTGGCGGAAAGCCACGGCGTCCCCCGACATGCGGCATGGCGCGATGCCCCGGCGGTGGCCGTCACCGGCCATGGCGCGCGGCCCCGCCCCTTCCGATGTCGCTGCTCCCCATGCTGCCTCCTCCCCTTTGGTTCGTGCTCCATGAAACCCTAGCCCACCAAAGACAAGTCGGAAGCGTTGCCTTCGAGGTCATCCTCATCTCCTCCTCCACAACCATAGGATTCCCGGGCGTCCCTTAGGTACCTCCGCTGTCTTGGTGAAGAGATTCATCCCTCTCTCTTATTAATCGTCTGCTCAACCTTGATCCTTTCCCGCTCTCGGGTCCCGGAGGTGGAGGATGCCCATGTGTCCTCGGAATTAATGGCGCGGCGCTTCATCACATCACCTCTCGACCAGCGTCGGTCGCCAATGGTGCTGCCACCTCCTTTCCCTCTAATCGAGATTTGATTACAACCTTCATATACCATAGGCTATAGAAGTAGTCTTCTAATATTCTTTATGGTTCACTTTGAGAACAAAGATTCCAATGTGCGTTTCGACTTATGAAAACAAGATATGGCGAAGGATTTTACTCTAGCAATGTGAAAATCCTGAAATGGAAGGTGTGTGCTTATCACCATTGATTTGCATTTACATATTGGTTCTTCCTTTACTTAAATATAGCTCGGGTGATATTGAGCGGATCTATTCTACGATCTCTTAATAAGTGGTCCAAACTTACATCATTGCAAGTATTTTTTTTATTTGGATAAATCCATCTAATTGTAATGAAAAGTTAACGGCCTAGGTAAAAAATCACTTACACGCAACCTTGTGCAGCAATGTTTCCATTAACTTGGCGACATGAGCATTACCACTTTCTGGTTCAAAGTTTGGGATGCTTTTTTTGCTTGTCCGGATTATGCCGCCCACCGATTTTAAATTACATTTGATTAAGATTAAGATATTAAAAAATTCCCATATGTGTTGGCAAATTACACATGGATTATTTTTAGTTGCTTCATAATATCCTAATATAGACAGCCTAAAAAAATCCTTTTTACTATGTTCGTATTGCAGGCAATGATCATGAACAATGTTGATTCAATTTTTGTCATCTCTTTTTAACCCGTTCCATCGTAATGAAGGTAGTAGTGAAATGGTCATTTCTGTTTTTCATCTCTTTGTACCTATCTATTTTGTGTACTTTGGAGGCACCGGTCACAGGTAGTGTTTATTACCGTTTTCATACGAACATACATGATGTAACCATAGTATGGCTTTTATTTTGCAGAAAAAAAAGGCCATGGGGAGAGCAGACATATGTAAAAGGCTCTTCCACGGCAGAAAAACATCTTATCAAGGATGCGGATATGAGTGGTAATTTCCTCTCTATTTTAATCCTACTTTTGGATAGGATTATTGGTTTGGTGTACTTATTAGTTTTCCCTCCGGTGCAACAGATGGAGTTTGGGTCAGCACCAGTCCCAGGATATCGCTATTTGAAAACTAATTTATATACTTGATAGGCTTTCAAGGCCAGGCAAACCGCCTCACAGAATCCTATGAAGTAGGCTGCTTTGCTGGTTCTAATGCAAAGGATAATGAATGCAGCTGGTCCAAAAAAATAATTTTACCGCATAAGAGGTTGCAGCATGTACTATTATGTCATAATGAATGTTGTAATGTCAACTTCTTAGTCTTGGATATGAGTTAGGCATCTGTTTTAATGATTGTGTTGTTCTAGAACAAATATACCAAGTTATTTTGCAAGAAAAGTATGCTCCAAGTAACATTGTTTCTATACATATGAGTTAGCCAATTAGTATGTGCTAATCTTATGGAGAGTTTGCATTGGCATTTTGACTTGCGAGTTAGCCAGTTAGTATGTGCTAATCTTTAGAATACTTTAATTAACATTGTTTTACGCACCACGATGGACTCGGACAGCCTCAATATGGTTGTGCTAATATGGAAGATCCATTATTTCCTTTTCTTGAAGTCATCTTCGGTTGATGTGAAGCAAGTATACATAATTCTTTTTTTGCTTATCTTTCCCTTGTGAAAGTTCTTAGGTTAACCTTGAAATGCCGATTAATATATTTGTGCTTTAGTTTTGCATGTGTGTATATCCAAGAAAGAATAAGATGAATTGTTCATATCTATAGAATATAGAATTTTATGGTAGCATTTAGGAAAAATTGGCTATAGAAGTTAACATAGAACTTTCAGCCTGGATATCCTATTTGTATTAGTGTTGCACTTAACCTACTTATTACGTGCAGTTTACTTTACTTTTTTCCATATATCCACCCCTCATTGTATTTGGCCACATGGATTTCAGGCACCTACTATGTCACTGTTTTATTCATGGCACAATGCCATGCTTTATAGGTGTCCATGTGTGTACCCAGCTTATCATCTTTGTTGGTACTCCTTTCATATATATATATGGTTCAACTTCCTTACAAGAATGTCATGTATGGTTATTTACTTGGACCTATTGCTGATTAAGGTTAGTAATTGATGCCTTTCTTCTACGTTTCTCATATGCTAATTGGTGGCATTATCTTTCAGTATTCCAAGGATGCCATTTGAACTCCTAGGGTTGGAGGAGAAGGCTGCCATGGTCGTCGATGGCAACCTAAAAGCCGCTTTGCGGTTATTCTCTACAATTCATCAAAACCAACTACATCACCTCTCGGTAATTGTTATTTCCACGGCTACTCGGACAGCCTCGAGTTCCTTTTTTTAACATAGGAACAATTTAAATATTATATCTAAAACCTCAAAAAAAATGTTAGGCTTAATAGAATGGAATTTGGGTTTTCATCCTTGAGCTTGGGTTCTCCTGTTATCATTCTCCTTTGTTTTGAACCATGGAAAGCAAGGCCATGCCACTGAATTGTTATGGCTGCTTACATCATTCTTTGAGCTCCCCAATTTTTATGTCCCTAATAAATATTGCAAAGCCTGCTTACCTGCTGTTGTGAACTGCTCTTAACCCTTGCTGAGGTTTAGTCCATACGCATCCATGGTTAGGGTTCCATAAATGTGCATTAGCCCTTTTCTACTACATTTTACTTTTTTTTTTCTAAATTTGGTGGATCCATTTTTCGTTGTTCCTGTTTGCTAAATGCATGATACAATAATGAAAATGGAACTTCATTGCATCAAAAAACAATTTACTATCTCTAGATGAGACTACGACGATATTGAGCACATGAGAAGCAGTTCAAATGCAGTCGTTGGTTACTGAAAGCTGACTTGCACCGTCGATTGGTGGCTAGATTTGAAAGTGTTACTATGTCAGAATAAATGAAGCACCTTTCCAAGTTTATTTGGGTCCATCAAAACACATCATTATTAGGTACATGATCTTAGCGTGCTTGCCACCCATTTCAATTTCAAGGCCGGTCTTTCCGTGTGTCAAATTGAACACCAATATTGGAGGAATCAACCTGTAATGGTGATATTCCAACAAATGAAGCCGTTGGTGCTTTAGGAATAAACCTGAAGGCTGTTCTTTCAATCTCATTGTCATCATCTGGAGCAGCAACGATTTTTTATATAAAAGAGGTTCCCTGCATAGTCAATCATCGGATTCTTTATCTTTACAGATGTTAATGCACGAGTTTGGCTACAACAGCTTTATCTTTACATGAGAAACAGAGGTACCAGCCTGTAAAAGAGCTCGAAACATTCTCACCTGGAATAAATGGAAGCTGCGCTTGGAGAAGGGCATTCAACAGTCTGACCCCAAGTGCTCCTATTTGCCTCAATGGTTCATTCTCATGGTATGTATCTTTGTAAACTGTTATTCTTAGCTTATAGTATTTGAATGCATCAAATGCAAACCACATTAGAGTGGAAACTGTAGAAATATTGACCATTGGATCTCCCAGGGAAGTTCATTAAAATATCTAAAAATACCCCTAACTTATTAGGAGTAACAGATTTGATGTTTTTTCATTCCTAAGGTACCATCACTATTTGATAATTATGTCAATCACAAGCTCTTGACAGTCTTATACGATGTACTAATACTTCACACCCACATCCGTTTCATTTAACACGTTTCCAAGGTACGTTGAAAAATGGGTTTCATGCTTGGCATGGCTTTTGTACCATCAGGGATGACATCCGTACCATGTGCCAAGATGCATTCAGGTAAGAGTTTCTTGTCCAACGAGGATAGCCATGTCAAGGGTCCCTATTTGTCTTCCCTGTGATTATCGAGTTCTTGCTTTGAAAACTGTCACAGGATGCTTCCTCTAAAACAAATGCCTCAGGCTGCTAATGAAGGCTGATGTGTCCTTAATATTTCTTTGTATTATTGGAACAAAAACATTGTCTGCAGAAATTTTTTGGATCGCTTGCTTTTTCCATAATATCATCTACCAGTTTATTGTCAGCCTATGAATGTGCACTGAAGTTGCTAACGACTATGGTTTAATCAAATGTAGAGCATTCTAATCTCGCCACCGCGCATCGAGAAGAGCTCCACCAACATCAGCCTGAATATGCAGGTTAAAAAAGGGTTATACCTCCGAACACATACTATAAAATTAGCAACAAATGTATACTGACACTGTCCCTTTGTCCACTCAGCAGATCAGATCAATAGGGCTACTTCCTGGCTGAGAGGTATGTCCTGCACTTAGTTTTTCTACACTGCCGCACCTAGCCTATACCTATATTAAATGCATAATTACAATTACTGTTAATCCATCAACATACAGTCTCCTTGTCTGAGCAAAAGGGGGTATAAAAACAAAAGAAGAATAGGAAAAAAAACATATATCCAAACAGGTTTCAAAAAAAAAGGTTGTAGCAGCAGGGTCTCCTCCACATGCTGTTGGCCCTTTGGTTGTTTAGTTTTGTTATAACATGTTGCAGTCCCAGACTTCGTATTTGTTCTCGGACATGTTTCTTTGCAATCCTATAATGTTCATCGTGTGCATTCATACTTCCTGAATTATCTACAAAGATGGAAACGCCTCACCATTTTGATATCTGGTTGGCCATGGCTGATATGTGACCATGTTCAGAATGAAAGTAAATGCATCTTCTATGAAATGGTCTTACAATGTCTTGTTTGTGCTATTGTTTAGCGCTTGTGAATTTCTAATTAAAGCTGACTCAAAAATTTTAGCCGCTATCGAAATACATTTTTTAAGGATTTGTTTACTACCTTATGCCTCTTTTTGATGAGAGATTAAGGACGAGCTCAGGTTTGCTAACAGATTGTAGGACAAGCTAAATACCACCATGACTGGATCCAGATCTTTAGGACCAGAGACTAAACCAAGCAACCGCCGCTACCAATCCTCCGGCCTCAATGTAAAAATAGCTCCACAAGCCGTTCTCTGTAGAAAGTATCTTACATATGTTGCATGTAACTTTAGCCACTTCTAGAGCATATGCTCATCACTTATCCATGTATAATCAATGCCTTTTAATAATCTTCCATTGTCTCAGTCTTACACTTATAAAAATACAGTATCGTATCTGCATATCTTCTCTGTCAACATCCCTTGTGACACCACATTTGTCTAATATGTGGGACCTGAACGTCTATTGTCCCAACAAACAATTACATCATACTATCAGTAGATGATGCTGGCCGTTCTTGTGTAATTTTAGCTAGCTCTTTTAACTATCTGTCCTATTCATTAATTATTATATAATGTGGTGTTCATCCGTCTGGCTCATGTCTGATAAAATAGCGGCGGTCAAACTGTTGCTTCGTTGTAGCACCATATCCGCGGCATGAACCCGCGCGCATGGGCGCGCGTCAATAACTAGTATATAGAAGGGCATGAAAACAAGCATGGGTATCTTACTGAGTATAGGAAGCATAGTGGCCCGAGCTGCATGTTGCAGGCTAAGCGTCCGATTTTACATATCTGGGATTAAGATCTTGTGATACCATTTAAACACTAGTCAAGCGCTCAGATAAAAAACGCCAATTAACCCAGGTAGTCGTCTTGAGACGACCGTCTCAGATAATCAATATTAACTGTGGCGGGCACAGGGCTGGCTGACTGCTCACCAAATAACGAAATCCGCAACCATCGCCCCACCTGGGAGGTCCAAAGCCAGCGCCTCATAAAAGAGTTTGTGTAGTAGTGCTAACCTCTCCATAAGTGATTACCTGGATCACCTGGGAGCATGGCCCCAATGATCAGGGGAGGTTAGTGATTGTGAAAGTATGAAAGAATAGCTGCCTGCTGACACTAAATCCTGGTGATCCTGGTGTTCTTTACTGGTGGGCAGGTATTGATCACACGATATTTTATACTAGTAGCAACTATTTAATCTGTAAACACCTCTAATTTTGGTGAACCCTCAGTTTTCCACACCAAGATTCTTATTCTTTCACAATGTGTACCTGCCGGTCCGATCCTGTCTGCTGCCATCAGAGGCCGGCGGATCCAGTTATGTGTGTCCTGTAGCATAGAGCGCTATGAGGTTCCGAATCTTGGCATTTGGGTACTCCAGCTTCATCGGGCTTGCCCTGAGCCTTTGGCCACCCAACAATCCTGACCACTAATGGGAGACTAATGTCATCTGAACCATGAGTGCTTGTACCTGCAAACACTATAGTTGTCTTTGTAATCTTATGGTCTAGCCGTGTAGCCTACTTGCGCTAGACCATTAAAACAGTGATAAACCATCATTCATATATTTTTGATAGAATGTTAAAAAGGGACCATAATATTTTCAATGATGGGTCCCATTCCCATAATGACCATATGACTGGAACAGCCAAGCCTACCAAACTTATAAACATAATATTTGTCTTGTCTAGATCTCTGGTCCTTGGATATGTTTTTTGATGGAATGTTAAAAAAGGGAGTAGGATCGATGCATAAGGCAGGGGATAAGGCAGGGCTCGGCTATTGTCAAATGAGTACGGACTCGTAACACGTGAACGACGAAAGCTCTGTGTACGAATAAATAAACAATTCGAATTCTAGGTCTGCCTTTGTCCAATGTATAAGTTTTATTTATGGATGTCCATCATCCCTAGAAAATTCAGAGTAACTCCTCCTTGCCTACTATATATAGTGAATATACACAATGTCACGAATACAAGTATAAGTTACCAGTAAGCAAAGTAACTCTGTACATGTTAACAATAGAGAGGTTAGAATAATGTCCTGCTAGGTTTCCTTTTAGCTAGAGCTGCCCCGTGCAGACAACATCCCTAGGCCTCTGATTTTTCACCTCTGGGACTAAGATTTGTTGACACAAGAATATGAGGCAGCCGCTCAACCAAACACGCTGTGTGTACTCACTACGGGAATCCCGCGCTTTGCCGAGTGTCAACTCACAGTAACCACATTGATGCCTTTTGTGCTATTTTTCTTATATTTGAATAGTTTATATTTAAATGACAGGTATGTGCAGAATAGTTGGTACCTGCATATGTACAATTGGTTACGTTTTGTAATTTGAACCAACTGAAAATTGATTCTTTCTCACCAGCAAATTGAGAATATTTTATTGCACAAACCTGACGTTGTGTAAAAGTATGGACTAAGATCAACGGTTGAGCATGTCAAGATATGTGCATGGTCATGTGTATCCAAAAGTACATTATTAGTTAAGCAGGATTTAAATTTTAATTGCATGTCAAAAAAATTACAAGCTTTTGGATCATATATGCAGCAAAGTTAGGTGTTATTAGTTCATCTAAGTCTGAACCTCAACCACACCTTCAATGTATCTAAGAGAAGCCTGGGCGCTCAGCACAGAAGATCTTGAATAGTAAGATAAACACGACGGGATGGTGATCTACAACGAAAAAGATGTAACAAACATGCAGTATACTTCACACTTGAGGCAGAGTACTGACCATCAGCAGAGTAATAATGAGATCCAGTGCCAGCTTAGATACAATTATTACTTACTATTATTTTGTCTTAGCTTACTCCAGTTTGTTCATGGGCTTTATCACAAACAATGTACTCGGCAAAAGGGTAGGACGTGTAGTGTTTTTTTTTTTAAAAAACAAAAACAAATTGTTGTCGAGAACTCCACGGTGGTGGCCCTCGGCAAAAATCCCATACTTTGCCGTGGGCCACCGTCCGTCCTCGGCAAAGTCCACGTGATGGACGGTGCAGTGTGCATCGACGGATCTGTGCCGAGGGTGGTGGCTACGCCGGGGGCCAGCTAGTGTGACAGGTTGGATGCTGTAGGGAATTGGATTTGTATGCTTTGAAGTCTTTGGGCTCTCTTTACATGGGAAGGCTTTGCCTAGAATTTGGAAGCCTTCATTCATATACACTCAGCAGTGAAGAAGTGAACTTGAAGCCTTACAGAGGTAACAGAAGGCTCGAGTTGTTGAAGCTAGGTCCTTGTGATGATGCCCTGAACTCGTGAGACCACAAAACAATATGGTTGGCTTTGCGTTGCACCTAACTATGAGTAGACGACTATCATGGCTGTCTCTGAGGAAAAACTATAATGCCCTAGAATATTTTGTTACTGCTGCAAAACCTTAGAGAAGTAAAGTGCAGAAAAGTCAACGTGATGTGCGCCTGTAACTTTGCTACTATAAATGACCCACTACCACTATTACAATGACAACAAAATGCATGTAACTTTCCTGCATCTCCATTGGTGTCTCCAGACCCCCAATAAAAATGCTGGTTAACCAACATGAAAGAAGCATTTGCTCTCATGACAACCAAGATTTAGGAAATTAAAGATATTGGGAATGAAACATGGCCAGTCTAGCAAAGTGTACTTACCTATTTGCTCTTCACAACCAAGTCGCTGTGATTTGCTACATCTTTGTGACAGCAGAGGGGCAGCGGAATAATCAAATTAGCAAACTAATATCTCACAAGCATATCACCGAACACCTTGTGTGCATAAACTGAAACACCCCTAACCATGAATCTGACCAACAACAGGCTGTCCAATAATTCAACAATAATATACTTGCAATAATCAGTTCACTAGAATACCAATCCCCATCATATTAGCCAACATATCAAAGAACATAATATTCATCGCGTAGCAGCATACCAAAATAATCAACCACTTCACATATGGAGCAATAGCAAGCAAGATGGTGACTTAATCAACACATATGGCAAGAGAAATACCAAATCAAGAGGAGGCACCAAGATTTACGTGGAAACCCCTTGCGGGGGAAAAACCACGGGCGACGGCGAGACGATCCACTATGAGATGAAGCAAGTACAAGAGGTGGGAGCCAACAAATGTGGGGAGGCTCCAAATCCCCCTCAAATTTCTCTCTTTTAGTGGTGGATTTGGTAGATCAAAGCCTCTCCTCAACTCTCCCTAACCCTAGCTCTCTCTTCTCTTTTTTCTCTATTCTTTCTCTCAACACAGAAGAAGCAAATGAAAGCACTCGTACTAGGGAGAAGGCGAGCACGATGGCCTTTGGGCTGGTTTGGGAAAATTGTTAAAGAGTCCCTCAAGTTTCTGAGTTGTTGCAAACAAGTCCAATCCCAATAATTGGAGCTGCACACTCACAATTCTCCACCTCAGCGACAATTGAGCTATATATCAAATACATCAAGCTTCTTGATGCCAAATGCCTAATCTTTAAATGCTTCAACTTTAGTGGACAAATCAGCAAGTAACAAACTCACATGATGTCGGATAAAGAAATTGCGCACATCAATGTGCTTGGTTCTCTCATGAAACTTTTCATCTTTTGCAAGGTGAATCACACTTTGATTATCGCAAAAGACAACACGATCAACTTGCTCAATGCCCAAATCACCAAGAAAACCATGCAACCAAATAGCCTCCTTCACTACCTCTCCTCAAAAAGACATAAACTCAAATTTACGTGGTTGACAAAAAAACTGCAGATGCTACAAGGTAGCTTTCCAGCTAACACAAGATCCACAAAGCTGAAATACATAACCAGTGAGAGAGCGCCTCTCATCAAGATCCCGGCAAAGAAAATCAATCGAATAACCAATAACTTGTCCCGGACTTATTGCCCTTTGATCAAACATCAAACCATATTTGCTTGTGCCTCGAAGATACCTGAGGATCCACTGTACTGCCTTCCAATGTTGTTTGCCTGGCTTTGACATAAAACGGCTCACAACACTAACTGCATGTGCAATGTCTGGACGTGTGCAAACCATAGCATACATCAAACTGCCAACAGCACAAGCATAAGGAACTCTGGACATGTACCTTTCCTCCTCAATATCCAATGGCCCTGATGAAGTAGACAACTTGAAATGTGCTGCCAATGGGGTAGAAACAGCCGCTTGTGACATGTGAAACCGATTGAAAACCTTCTCAATATACTCACTTTGAGAGAGCCAAAGTTTCCCATTTGACCTGTCACGGCGAATATCCATACCCAACAACCTCTTGGTCGCGCCCAAATCCTTCATCTCAAACTCACTCTTGAGCATGGCCTTTGTTTTATCAACAACAGACTTGATTTTTCTTGCAATAAGGATGTCATCAACATAAAGCAACATGTACACCCTTGAACCATCTGCAAGTACCTGCTGAAACACACAAGCATCATATGAACTTCTTTCAAAACCATGGCTAGTGACATAAGAATCGAAACGATGGTACCATTGCCTTGGAGATTGCTTCAAGCCATATAATGACTTCTTGAGCAAACAAACGTGGTTTTCTTTGCCTTCAACCACATAGCCTTCTGGTTGTGACATATAGATCTTCTCCTCAAGCTCACCATGAAGAAACGCTGTCTTCACATCCATTTGCTCTAATTCCAAATCATATAGAGCAACCAAAGCTAGCAATGCACGAATGGAAGTATGCTTCACAACTGGAGAAAATACCTCATGGTAATAAATTCCCTATTTTTGATTGAAGCCCTTCGCTACCAATCTAGCTTTGTACCTTGGAGCAACATCTAGAGAAGCATCGTTGAGCTTAAACACCCATTTACAACCAATAATTTTGCGCCCTTTGGGCGGCAACACCAAATCCCAAGTTTCATTCTTATGCAATGATTCCATTTCCTCTGTCATAGCCTGGACCCAACTAGCTGCCTGAGGATGACCGATTGCCTCTTTGTAAGTGCTAGACTCATCATGAATGAGATCCTCTGCAACTGTCAAAGCGAAAGCGACTGAACCTCTGCCTTTCTCTACTGGTGTGACCCAATCTCCATAGCGCTGTGGTGGTTTCCTTTGTCTCTGAGGACGATGTGCTATAGGAGAAACTGGAGCCTCTGAAGCTCCACCTGAAACTGTATCCTCCAACTGACTATCAGCTACATCTGACTCATGATCTGCCTCATCTGTCACCACCATGAACACCATCTGCAGATCCGACAACAATGGCGCCGCCGGCTGACCGTCAACCGTAGTAGACTCGGTCACTGGAGTCTCCACCTCAAATGTTACCCTCTCTGCCACTCGCTTTGCCTCTGAATCACCACCAGAAGAAGCTCCACCTAAAGTGGAAGCCTCTCCCAACTGACGACAAGCTGGAGTAACGATCGCCATCTCATCAAAGGTCACATCTCTTCTGACGATCACTTTAGGGGGTCTTTGTTCTTTACACCACAAACGATACCCCTTAACTCCATCACCATAAACAAGGAAGACACACTTTAATGCTCGAGGTTCTAACTTGTTCTGGCGAATATGTGCATACGCCGGACAACCAAATACCCTCAAGTGATCATAATGAGGTGGCTTGCCAGACCATATCTCCTCTGGTGTCTTACAATCAATAGCTGTCGATGGCGAGCGATTAACCAAATAGCAAGCAGTGGTAACTGCTTCTGCCCAAAGACTCTGTGGTAACCCTACATGAGAGAGCATGCAACGAGTTCTCTCCAATAGTGTCCTATTCATACGTTCTGCTACTCCATTCTGTTGTGTAGTACCAACTGTGGTGTTATGTCGAATTATGCCGGCGTCCCGACAATAATTATTAAACTCTCTCGAGCAGAACTCAGTGCCATTGTCTGATCTCAAATATTTGACCTTTCTTTCTGTTTGTGTTTCCACCATGGCCTTCCACTGACGGAAACGAGCAAATGTCTCATCTTTGGACTTTAAGATGTAGACCCAAACCTTCCTGCTGAAATCATCAACAAAGGTTTGCAAATATTTTCCACCTCCAATAGATGTAACCGGTGCCTCACCCCACAAATCAGTGTGCACATAGTCAAGAATGGCCTTTGTCGTGTGAACAGACCTGCTGAATTTCAAACGTGTTTGCTTCCCAAACACATAATGCTCACAGAACTGTAAAGTACCTGTCTTTCTGTTGCCCAACAGCCCACGACGACTCAACTCTGCCATACCACGCTCTGACATGTGCCCCAATCTCATATGCCACAATGTAGTCATAGTGTCATCATCAACCCCTCCCCTAGAAGCCACGTGAAGCTGACCCAAGAAGCAAAACCGCCTCGCAAAAATACAAGTCATCTGTGTCTGGAGTAGTAAGAGCCTTCATCACACACAAGGAACCCCTAAACACCTTGATCTGATAGCTTTGAGTCACAAACTTGTAGCCTTTCCGATCAAGTGCCTTGAATGAGATCAAATTCTTCTTCAGCCCAACAACATGGCGAACATTTGTGAGTGTGCGAACAATACCATCAAACATCTTGAATCTGATTGTGCCAATACCAACAACTCGCACTTTGTGTCATTGCCCATAGAAACTGAACCACCATTCAATGGTTCATAAGTGGCAAACCACTCTGTCGCGGACACATATGGTAAGAACAAGCAGAATCAAGAACCCAACAAGTGCTGAAGCTCATGTCACAATCAGCTGAAACAGTAGAAGCACAATGCCCAACTGAAGAAATATCAGCACTAACAACAAGAACCTCACCAGACTCAACTGAATCACCATCTGCAACTGCAACATTAGCTGCTGAAGAATTTTCACCCTTATTGCCATCACCTTTCTTGTCTCTCTTTTTCTTCAACTTGGGACAATCATACTTCATATGGCCGTAATCCTTGCAATAATTGCACTCAAGCCTCTACACACAAAGAGGCAGTTCCCTTTAATTTGTTATCAAACCTTGATACAATGATTAGTTTGGTTATTTGTTTTCTTCCATGAAAACTACAAACATAGATGATGAAGCTACAATTTCTTGGTATTCGTTGAGGACTTACAACAAAAAGAGATTGTTTGGGCATTACACAAACGTGTATTTTACAGAAGTATTTAGATAGGCAGATTGTTTTGGCCATTGCATCTTGGTATATGCCACGTAGCATCCAAGGTAGCTTAGGTATGATGCCCTACCTATCAAATAACCTTACACATCTTCATACTATGCCACATTTCCCTCGTCTTTTTGCAAGATCGCATTCTTCATACTATGCCACATTTCCCTCTTCTTTGCAATAAAAAGAAAGCTACTAAGCAGTGGTAAAGTTATGAACACAGAGAGTAGCAGCAACCAAACCCCTTTTGGACATTTCATCGAGCAATTGGGAGCACAGAATAGTAAGAGCAGAGGAAACAGTTGTTGGGGCCGTCAAATGCACACTGACCGTGCTGACGGGAAAGGGAAGCAGCTTTTGGGCATGCACTGGCAGCGGAGGCATCTTTCTGGGCTGTTCGTTTCGGTATGGCAATGGAATGGAGGGTGTGGGTGGCAGTGACAGCTGCGGGCAGGCACGGGGGAGGCCGCGATCCAGCGCCGTTAAATGTTACGGCGGCGGCAGCGGCGAGGTGCAGGGGATGCAGAGGGGAGGGGCCAGTTCGTGCGCTAGCCGACAGGGCAGGTAGGCTGAGGAAGCCCCTGCCACTCTGCCAGGTCCGCGGTGGTGGCGCGCCGAGGGCGAGCTGGGGTGCCAAAACAGAGGTGACGGCGTCGCGGGAGCATGGTGGACAGGCGGAGGCAGTGTTTCTGTAAGAAGCGGAGTCCTTCGTGAGGCAGAGGAGGACGGGGAGGTGGACGGTTGCGATTTAGTTGAGTCGGATCGGAGGGCCTGGAGCATGCACTGTTACAACAATAGTAAAATGAATCTACGACGGACATGGTGTGCATCTACGAAATTTATAGGTATAGTATAGATTACCAAATCTGTACATATTAGTATAGAATGATAGATATGTAGTCTGAACTGATTCTGTGATGAAAATTCTGGGATTAAATCTCAGTGGATGCACATACCGAATAAGTGAATATGTATAGCAAAACAGAAGTGTTCGTATCTTGTGTATTGTTTGTCCAGATGGCTCAGTGACAAACTGCAATGGCACTGCCAAGCACTGGCGAACCAAGGGTGTGATTCTTTTCTCAAGACTGACTGTGAATGCATCATCATGAATTGCTGGCACGAGCAAGCACCATCTTTGGCCTTTCAATCTTCTCGCCAATCCAGGTGCACACAACAGACCCGTAATACATGGACAAATCTTCATTCCTGGCTTTATCTGCCGCCTCTTTCCGTGATACCTCCCATTGCCATAGTAACGAAAGTAGTATGTAAGCTGGGCACAAGAGCGATACTAGGATTTGATGCATGTGCCTAGTGTTGATCTATGCATACTTGGTTCGTCTAGATGAAATGGATGGGTCTAGGAGGATAAGTGACAGAGTATAGGCCTCTTTATATGAAACCCCATGACATGGGGAGACAGAGATGGCTATGTATATGACGAAGTAAGCACTTTCTTCGTTTTGGTATGTGTACAGCTAATACTGGAATTACATTTACGATTCCATCAACTTATTCTTTTGTGGATGCCACAATATTAGGAAAAATGGGTACTGGAACTTTGTATTTAATACTATTAACACCATGGAAAAAGAAGCTGATGGATGTAATCAGAAACAGCAGTAATGTTGTCCCTGGTGCATTATTCTGCCTGGCTTGATTCATTCCACCAAATAAATTATGCCTTCACCATCAGGTACAGCACACCAGTCTTATATAGGAGTAATATGTAAAGAACAAAACGACCTGCGTTGATGGAACACAGCAGATCGTGTGTATTTTGTTATAATGGAGTCGGATTGAGAGACACTGGGAAATAGGGGCTGCCAAGTTGTACACATTGATCTTGCAATCAGGGATCATTTTGTGCTTCATCTGCAGCACGCCGAAGCACAGTACACACGCCGCGCAGCAGTCAGTTCCAGTTTGAAGCTTGTTCTCGACGAATACAGTCACTCATCCGACGATCATGAATCCTGGTGAGAGAAGCGCTTCGGCAATCAAGAGCGCGACAGTGCAGCTCGCAACGTCTGATCGCCACCTGACCGAGCAGGACTCATTGGTGGTGGAGGCCATGGGAGCAGCAGAGCCATGACATGCACCCACGCTCGTCCGGGCGCTGGGACTACCCTTGTCTGCTGGTCGAATATAGGTATGCTACACGAAACAGCACTACTAAAAAAAGGATTTTGGGAGACTAGAAAGGTGTATTGCTTGACAATATTCAAAGCTTTGTAGATAAAAGTTTTGTCATTTGATTTTGTTTAGTAGCCAAAACTTAATACAAGATTACAAAATGTTTCTAATAAAAATATAAAAGGCTAAGAGCTTATAGGCTATTTCTGTCATAAGCTAAGAAACTGACATCCATTATCTATTGAGTTTGTGAATCCCAGCTTGAAATATGTATTATTTATACTTACATAACCTCCAACAACTTATGTACATGATGGTTGTATTTGTTGGATGGACATGATCTGCGAGCATCACCTGCAGGCTGCAGCAACCCTGCTGTGCCTGTGATTTGAGCACAGCCGAAATAAATGAAAGCAGAATTTACGCAGACATCCTGACACGTTCCAGACTTTGACGTTTATGTCTTCACCTCCTTTCCTTGAGTTGGTGAGGACAGCATAGTAAAAGGAATTTTGTAAAGTACGATATTATTTGTTCTAAAGAGCTTTCCAAGACAAAAAACAATATGATCCTGCTTTATATTTTTTTTTTCTGATAAGTAAATCGTAAAGGATGAAGTTAGTTACTTTTTTCTCTGTTTTTTTTTTGGCGTCGGCACATCCTGTGAGCACAGTAACCTTTGCCATGGCTCGTGCAATGCATCCCGCCCGAGCAGCTAGCAGCATTTACACAGCCATCGCTAACAGCTCCACCACAGTGCTGGATATTGGTGCTCATATTGCCTTGCTTTTTCAGCATGGTGGGGATGACCTTGTGCTTTGAGATCATGGCTAGCACTATGTCCCAAACACCAAGGTCGTCGGGTCATCATTGTCTGTTGCCACTGATCAGCATCCCTGTGTGAGATACTTGTGCTGAGCAAGGATTCTCATAGACCGTTTCAGTGATGCATCCCATTTCTACAATAATGATCTTGTATTGGTATAGGGACTCCTACATGGCAATGGTATCATATAGGATACATGTGCTGGCTAGGGACTCCTACATGGCAATGTGCAATTCTGACAATGTGCAACAGCTCATCTACTTGATGACGGGGTCTCCCAGGATGATGCCTCTCAAAGTGAACCACAAAGCCTGTAGTTTCTCCACTCGGTTTTCCTGCTGCTACTCATTCTCATCAATCTGGTCCACATGGTTTGTTGACACGTATTGAAGACATCGATTTAGGAAATAGCAGTGATATAATTGTGAAGATCAAAAACTAATCAAGAGCTGGAACCTCACCTCCCTTGCATGCGTATTGTGATTGAGAAAGCACACATCTTGCCATCCCAATAGCATATATATAGACTATAGTTGTTTAATACAGATGAAGTATTTGGCTTCCTTCGTTCAAAAAAAAAGGTATTTAGCTTCCATTACGTGGGGATCGCCTTTCATTAATGGAAATGATTCCAAAATCGATCATCATCATGAAGTGCAGTTGGCTGCCACGTAAGCAAGTTCCAAGTACATTGACAAGGAGTCGACTATTCCGATGAAATAAACAGAAGGTCAGGGTTGCAGTTGCACTTGTTCCAATGACAATTTAACTGCAACACATGCCCTGATTTTGTTTACAAAACAACAACAAACTAAGGACTTGTGCCTTGTTTTACAGTGCCTTGAATGCGAACCATGGGCTCCTCAAACATAGCCACAGAGGGAAAACCCCTCCCATGCCATGCATACCTTGGCCTCATGGGTTTAGCTGCACGATGTCTAGCACCCACTCGTCCAGAACATAATCTGGCTTGCCATATCTTCTGTTCGGGTTACTGCTTTATATATATGATGAAACCTACTATACATCAAGATGACATAGAAGATTGATTAGGCAATCGAAAGAACAACTACCACTCCATAGAGCTCACCTATGCTATCGATCAATGGGGAGCCCAAGAATAGCAAGTCGCAACAGCCTGACGTAGAATAGTGTAGGATTGGAAGGATGATCCTGATTGAGATTGACCAAAGCTAGGTCATTATTGCCGACGGCTGCAATGGAAGGGCTTACCGGGTGGATGGCAATTGGCAACATATAATTTATGTTTTCCTTCTACCTGTACCTGTGTGTAGAAATTCATCCCGTTTTGTACAGCATATCGAGTATTGATTGCTGTAATTGAGATGTTGAATTTCTGCTGCACTATCTTACGTGAACCTCTGGCGAATCGGGCTCGAGAAGACCCCCAGGCCGACGGAGCCGTCGTAGGAGTCGTAGCAGAGCCTCGTCCGCACGGGCCAGCACGCTCAGCCCCCATGGATTGCCATGGCAAAGTGGGAGGTGTCCCATGCGTCGCCAGAAGGGAGCACAACGGCACAGATGTCGCTTGTTGCCGTGATTCACCGTCGTCGCGCTGCTTGTGGGGATGGAGAAGGAGGCGCCACCGGTGGACGAGGGTGCCCGAGCGTAAATTTTTGAAAAAAATTAATAGAACTAATACCGTGCACACTTTTCATAATGGCAGGTGGGTAATTTTATAGAAAAAAAAAATGAATGGAGATCTAATGGCTGTTAAAATAACAACAATCAAATTGATGGCTAGATCTTTCTAAATATTGTTAGAATTTCTATGATTTTTCTCTTTTTCTAGCACATCTGGTGAGAAATGTCAATCAACCGGGCTGGATTTTTGAGACATAATGCAGCTTAACGCTGCAGCGTAGAATATTGGTGCAGGCTATTATAATGCAGCTGTGTATAATGCTGCATCATTTTTCAATTGTCATGAACAATTAATGCGGCTGCCTATATGCTGCAGCTTATTATTTCCATGTGCTCAGTGGTACTGCTACCTTTCACCTTCGGTCTGTCCATATATACTGTCCTCCTTTCTTCCGCATAACGTGTTACCTGACTGAGCACTTTTGTCATTTCATTATTTTGTTTTGCCTCCACATATTTCTGTATTTTTGATCAGTTGACCTCATCCTCTGGGACGATTGCTAGAGAAATGGTTAAGCATGGGAGGTCTCAGGATATAGTATCCTCAGAAAAGATTGTGCCCAGTTTCCTACATGACACTGACCAGGGCTCATTCCTATTATGTCACTACAATAGAATCCTCAACTGCATGATTACTACCATTTCGTGGCTGTCTCAGGATATAGTATTCCCTCGTTTTGCCAAATAAAAGGGAAATGAAGACACTTGCTTGGAGTGCGCGAGCTCAATGAACATCAGGCTTAGGGGGGAGATTAATTGTTGGTGTAAGCCTGCTGCTCAGCTGAAGAGGAGGGAGTTGGTGTAAATCGTGAAGGCGGGAAGGAGATGGTTTGAATCTTCTGACCAGGAGCGTGCACGGTTGGAACGCAGCGGTAGTGGTCGCGCCCACCAGGAACTTCAGTGTGTGCAGTTGTGTTTTGGGTGAGTTTGTATCCCAGTTTAAATATAGTGCATGTGTTATTATTAGAAACTGCTATGGGTATTAATAGCTGGATGTAAGAGGTGTGGTGTAGCACCTCAGTTGTGTTGAAAAACCGCATGTACTCAATTTTCGTGTGTGGTGAAAAGGGGCACCGTCAACCCTGTCGGTTCCTGAAAGTGTTCATCTGTTCTTGGCGTGATCTCAGTTCTAGGCACAGCCACTTGTGATATTGTGTGTGATTGTTGATCCTGACACTAACAAGGGGTACAGCCTCCAATGGATGAAACTGTTATTTGTTTTAGTGATCTCAGCCTCGTCATCTTTTGACAGACTAAGACGAATGTTTCTAGTTCGAAGGAATACAATGGGATCAGAGAACATTTGATCTCGAGCTCATCTTGCATGGCCCCTGGCGTTTTTGTAACTGAGTGCTGAGGCGATCTCTGCGTTGACCCTGATTGGTCTGTTTTTGCTACAAAAGTACAGCAAGTCGATGGGACTGGTGGCCTGGAGCTCACGCATTCTGGCAGACAGCCAGCATGATCAACAGCAAGGTAGTCACAGTTCTCAGTGGCCAGGGAATGGGTGCCGTTGAAGAATTTCCCATGTTTCCAGAGCCTTGCCAATCGTCTTCAAGCATGAGCCACGAAACCAGTAACAAAATAGATTGTTTTGACAAACAATGTAACCTATTTCCATGATGCATTCCTATATATATAAACTGTATAATGATTTTCTTATAGCCATTCTTCCATGGATGCAGAAGAGAAAGACTTATTTATTATATATATGAAATGTGGTATAATGGAAGCAGAAGCAGAGAAATTTATTTTGTAATAAGGCTGCCCTTATAACATGTGGAGGTCATTGATTGAGAGAGAGAGACAGAGAGATGCCTGCTTACAGTAAATAAGCAATTTTGTTCTTTAGCATTGTATAGTAAATAGCTTAATCGTTTTCACTGAAAATACCTACACCTAGAATAAAGTCAACCACCTTGATGTACTGGTATTATATGCAATGATTATAAATTGGGAGAAGTGAGTTTGTAACCATTGTCACCCCTGCTTTGTGACCGCTAGGGGAAGAAGAGGGGTGCGTTGACGAGGATGCAAGAGGTTTTTTGATTTCTTGTTCTATGGAACCAGAGAGCAGTCAGATGTTGCATCTGAAAAACTGAAGATAAATCAATCTGCCCTAAAAGAGTACATGGCCCAAGATGATCCACTTCCAGGAGACTTAAATCTTCACTTAAATCAATTCTTCAGCAATTACGGTTTTCTCCGTAGTTCTTAATTCAGTTAAGAATTATGTAAAATCACTTGAAAACTGTAATGCACGTTTCAGATTTCAGTGAAAAGTTTCCTGCAGTGAAACAAAGCAGTTCATTTCAAACTATGAGTATAACTGAGTCTTGCAGAACTTGTTGAAAATTAATAGTCTCAGATATCAACATCCTGAATTGTTGGACAGACAAAAAGTTATGCTGCATCCTATTTCTCAATCTCCCTCTCAAGGTTGCAAAAAATCATGCAAATCTTTGCAACAACTTGCTCTACTAGAGATGTAGGGAAGAAAGCAACCAAGCAGCTGCTTGGGAGGCCGAGACCTTGGGGAAGAAAGCTGCCCTGCAACTGATTTTATCAATTTTCACTAGTAGAAAAATAGTTTTCGCTCTGACGCACAATTTTTTAAACTGGCGGCACAAAAGAATGGAAAAACACTACAAACCAGATTATGGCTATATACCAAGCTCAATTGTTAACAATTAATGCAGCTGTGTTTAATGCTGCAGCTGGTATATATGTACTCAGTAGTACTACTACCTTCAAGCTTCAGTCTCTCCATATATACTCTGCTCCTTTCTTCAGTATAGTCCATCCCCTGACTGCACGCTTTTTTATTGTTTATGTATTCTTGATCAGTTGACCTCAACCTCTCCATCAGAGGATTAGTAGAGAAATGGTTGGGAATGTGACGTGTCAGGAAGATTGCATCGTCTAATCTTCTTTTCTTCAGAACTATCATGTTTTGTTTGTGTTGATGGAACACAATGGATCATGAATAATTTGTCATAGTTTCTTCACGTCCATGATAATGCTATTCGGAATGAGAGAGGCCAGAGGCTACCAAGTTGTACCCTCTGGACATGCCAATCCAGGTGCATCGTCTGCTGGTCCTTTTAGTTGGAGTACATGTTACACAAAACATCAGCACTGCAAGAAGGATTTTCATAGACAAGAAAGTTGTAGAGCTTCTCCTGGAAAAAAAAGTTAAAGTTGTATTTGACAATATTTAAATCTATGAAGATAGATTTTTTCTTGGTCACTTTGCTCGCCGGAAAAAAATCCTTTTTCACTTGATTTTTTATTTAGTGGCCAAAATTTGAAAACAAAATTAAATGTATAAAAATATAATTTTATATGAAATGTTGATAGAATAGATATTCAAGTCGGTTTTGACCATTTTTCAGTGCTCCTCCAAATCAGGGGGCAAGGGACGAGCGCCCCCGCGCAGCTGCGCCTTGAGTGCAAGTTCTGGTCGTCCTATGCTGAGCAGCTCAAAACTTCTCTGCAGTACATATGTATTTATGTTGTATTTGGATATATTTATTCTAATGAAAACTGATGCTTTTTTGACGGTAACAGAAGGGGGAGAACCCCATACTGATCGTTTATTGATCTTTAGGATGTACATTGCATATGCTTGAGAACACTGTGACCAGAGCAAGACAGAGCACGTACTCAGCAGGCCACATGGCTGGCTGCATGCGGCGATGCTGCGCGCCAATTGCTTGTGGTGGTTCAGGAGCACACACTTAGACGTTCATGTTCGCTGGAGCTGTCACTACTACTAAACGCTTCTGTAGGGGCGGTTCGGGCGGTTTTTGAAACCGCCCCTAACTCTCCGTTCCTACAGTGACCACACTGTAGGGGCGGTTCTCTGAGCCGCCCCTACTGTGGTCACTGTAGGGGCGGCTAATAAGGACAACCGCCCCTATCAGGCTTTCATTAGGGCGGCTCAATATAAAACCGCCCCTACTGAAGAAATACAAAGGGGGCGGTTGTTTCTAAAACCGCCCCTAAAAGGAAAGACTGTAGGGGTGGTTTAATCTAAAACCGCCCCTAAACTGGATTTGGCGCTAAAAAATTCAAAACTGAAATATATATACCCGCCTCTATAAACATCTATAATTCACAATTCTCACAATATATGTACATATTATATTTAATAAACATCTATAATTCACAATTCTCACAATATATACATATTATATTCAATAAACATCTATAATTCACATAACTCACAAAATATCATCTCCATTACTCAATCTTACAATAAACATTCATTATTCACATAAGTTACAAGTTCAATCGCATCTCTTAGTTCACCTCCCTATTGCTAGCCTTTCCCACTCACGAAAATGTTGAAGTTGTGGATTCTTCTCAACAACTCGAAGTACGATCAAGGTAGCAACCTTTTGGATGTATAGCATGATCTAATATGAAGTCACAAAGGCTAGCCACGAGTTCCAAGAGGTCATCATCTCGGTAAGGGTCCCCTTTGTCCCTACCTCGCCCTCGCCTACACAATTAGGAGATATTAAAAAGTTAGCCTATATATAGAAACACATAGTGAGCATATACATAGAGAGAAAGGAATGAGCATATATACCAAAGCCGGGTGTCTCAGTGTACGAAAGGTCAATTTACTCATCGCCATGCATACGTAATATCCACAAAGTGAACACTTCCGTGCTTTTGCTTGGCACACACGTGTATATAAAATTGTTAGCAAATGCATTTGAGATTATGCAAAGATCGAGGTAGGTCATACTTACACAAGTATCTCACCCTTCATTCCGGCAAGATGTCTCCCATTCAACTTTTTAACATACCAACGGTATGCCCCGTTGAAATTGATATTCACAAATACAACATGTTAGTATGTGACAAAAAAAAAAAGTTAGGAGGTTATATTGAATCATATAAGAGGATTGTCGTTATTTATACGATTTGAGAATCGCTATGAAGTCGGAATAATGTGCGGGCGGAGTGTGCGGTGAATCCAAAACCCACGCGACGCCGAGCCCAAGATCGACGCATATAGCGATCCAAGGTTACTGCATAAATTCAATCGAGGAAAATGATAAGCACTTTTGCGTATAATATGTATTAACCAACCATTATATACGATTGAACTTACCCGGTGGTATGGTAGCCATATAGTATGATTGTGTTCGAAATTTTTGAAAGACACGGCTAAGTATGCCGCCATGTTAATGGTCGCGTCCTTCATTGCCTTCTCGCCGGATTTTCTCTTTCTCCTCCACGGTCGATCCACCCGCTAAGTATTTGCTATCCAGTTTCCATTGCTTAGAAATGCAAAGCGTGTTTGTGCTATTTGTCGAGGATCCATGTATGCATTTTTCAGACTTGGAACCTGTTTTTTGCAAGGTGCGCTTGCATACTAAAAGAGATCGATTAGGTTAGTTACAACGTTATCAAAATATCGAAATCATACCATATTAAGAGAGAAAAGGACTTACATGCAAGTAGATGTGAACCGTGATTAATGTCCATTTCACCGAGGTGATACAATGTATGCATGTCGCCGAAAGTGAAGGCAATCTCACCACCAGGCACGAAAGCGCCCCCGGCGGAAGCCGCATGTCCGGAATTTGCCGCTTCTCTTTACCCCGAGTTTGTTTCGAGGCACCTCTGCTTTTCTTTCGGAGGCACCTCCGTTTCAACTGGAGTTTCTTTGAAGGCACCGCTCTCGTAGGGCGTGGAGAAGAGTGTGGCATCTCATGCATTTGTCGGTTACGAGGAGGGGGAGTGTGGCATCTCGGGCATTTCTTCGTCACGTGTTGGTGAAAGTATCTCCCCCCCTCGATAACTCCTTCTAGCCGTGGAATATTGGGTGGGGGAGGCGAAGAACCTAAGTTATCACGATGTCTCGTTTGTGCGAGGATGAACTGACGTCGAATGTATTGCCCGAGTTTGGACACTCCCTCGGAGTCGTGGTCAAGGTCATAATCCATGTAATGGGGTTCCACGCTATGCACCTCGACCCTAGTGTAGTCTGCCGGGATAGGCCTACCGTGCCACCTGCCCCCCTGGGGGATGTGCCACACCCGTTGCGGCAACCTTGACAACTTGAGCCCTTCGACGAAACCACACATTGGCAACTAGTTGGTTCCCCGTATGTGATCGACGGCGGTTGTGCCTGCAGTGGAACCTTGGCTGCTAGGAACTTCCGGAGGGCTCCCGACACTGCAAGTTGGGCCGGCGGGTTCGCAGACAGCCCTCTTTCCTCGAGCGCCTTCGCTACCATGGCCATGACTGTGCTTTCAAGCTCCGACGCCTTTCGGTCTCTACCATGCTTCTTGTATGTGTGTTGGTCCTCTTCAAAGCCATGTCTCCTGGTTGTTCTTTTCCCTATGCCCCCTGTGCGCCTGGGTGCTCGGGCGTTTCCCAAGGCAAGTGTCAGCTCGTCCTTCTCTCGGAAGGTTTGAATTAGCCCTTCTCCTTTCCTTGACCGTATTCCAATATCTTTGATACTACCTCTTGAGTCTCCGATTTGTCAAACTTAAGGGAAGAACCGGGACGATGCGGTGCTCCCGGCATGTATCCAATTCCTTGACCGTATCCCCAAATTCCCGCACAGAATCCCACTGCTTCCGCCTCTTCGTCCCTCTTCCGGAAAGCCTTTTCTGCTGCAAAGTATCCACCGGAACCTAAATGGGTAGGGTGTATGTTCTTCTTCGCTAGCTCGCTGTTACGGGCACTGAGGGCCAATGCTTCCGCCGTAGTCTTTTGAGCCACTAGGTCGTCCCATTGACTCTGAGTTATGTTCCCATACTTGTGAAACGGCATCGTGCCCTGTTGGATATATTTGGTGTTGAGCTCACACCTCCAACGTCGGAATATCTCCCCCATTGTCCTAAAGGCTTGACGTTTCACGGCCTCCTCGGTACCAGATGGAAACTTGAAATTGACTAACAGCTTGTTCCATAGGCCTCTCTTTGTCTCGTCCGGTATTTCCACTACTACACAACAAGGATATTGTAACACTTTCTTGTAACATATTCATCAATGTGTTACAATGAAATCTCACAAGAACACAAAATAGAGTGTTACAGACTTCGGTTGTAACACAAAACACTTTTTTTAAAAAAATGTGTTATCGACAATAATTTTAGTTACACAAAATTAGTGTTACAAGCAAAATGTTACAATAGAGCACTACGTTGTAACACATATATAGAACATATAAAGTATGTTACAAATATACGCCAGGTAGTAACAGAAAATAATGTTACAATCCAAGTGTTACAAAGATTTGTAGAGCAATCGTCCGGTACTCTTCATATCACCCACACTCGTGCGCACATGTTCCCTCACGCTGGACACAGATGTCTTCGAATCCCGCTCCTGCTCGCTTGCTTTCCGTAGCACGAAAAAAAATTGTTATCTGGGACTATAATTGTCACACTCCATGGTTTTGGGACTATAATCGTTAACTTAAAAAAATAGACCTCAAAATGTTGGATACTTGATTTTGTTGCCATAATGTATATTGTGTCCCTTTTTTTAGTATTCTCCATGTATTTGGCGCATGACATGGGCTCGCAACGAGCAGGCTGACTGATCACCACAATTGAGTTTAAAATTATGGAACAATAAGCAAATAAAATAATAGTGGCGGCGAGATGGAGAGCAGGAAACGCAGGGGGCGGCGGCCGATGGAGCAGGGCTGCTGGGTGCGAATTGGGCGCGGGAGTGGGTGCGCCACGGGTGCGAGTCGTGCATAGCGCCGGTGTTAACTTCCTAATCTTGCCTGATGTCAGCATGACATAAAGATATGTCGTATACCACATTTTCCCTTGCAAAATAAAAACCTAAAATACACTACCAATACCGGCCGCCAGCAATGGTCATGGTCCATACTGTACCTTATCTCTTCCACCACTTTTGGTCTACAATCCGTATTGAGGTCTTATATCATTTCTTAAAATATTATTTCCATCATAAATGGTTATGCTACATCCAGAAAAATGTTTAAAGTGCATAATTATTTATAAAAAATACACGTTGAATTTTATTTTTAATCCCTCAAATTTTAAAATGTATAGATTTTTATACAAAACATAGATTACCGAAACATAGATTTATTTTGAAACATGTATAATATCATTATTGAAACATCAGTAAGCAACCCCTGCAACTCGGCACGCACCGGCCTGCGGCTCACTAGGGATGGAGATGGGGGCAGGGCAGCCGACCTGCTCCCCCTTCCCGCACACCGCTCGCCGCCCTCCGTAGATTTGTACGTAACCGAAAAATGTGCAATGCTACTTTGCCGAAAACCTTATGAAATTTTTTTAGAGTGATCGTATGATGAAAATCATGACGTCCTGCAAGTTTGTAGATTTTTTTTACCAAGTCTACATATTATTATAGTTTATTATGTGGTAATTCGACAAATAATTCTAATAATATCTAAATGAAGTCGGATAATTCCATAAATTGACACAACATCATGTTTTGGGTCCATAAGCATGTCAAAAAAGTTTTAAGCCATTTCAATGAAGTGAGACTACACACCCATCACAAATAGTTGCATCTCTCACAAAGTCCCCGTGTCAATGGAGGCAACATGACTATCTGTGGAACAATGTGTAACGCTACTTTGCCGAAACCTTATGAAATTTTTTGGAGTGATCGTACATGAAAATCATGACGTCCTGCGCAAGTTTGTAGATTATTTTACCAAGTCTACATATTATTACAGTTTATTACGTGGTAATTCGACAAATAATTCTAATAATATCTAAATGAAGTCGGATAATTCCGTAAATTGACACAACATCATGTTTTGGGTCTATAAGCATGCCATAAAAGTTTCAATCCATTTCAATGAAATGAGACTACACACCTATCATAAATAGTTGCATCTCTCACAAAGTCCCATTGTCATTGGAGGCAACATCACCATCTGTGAACAATGTGGAATGCTACTTTACCAAAACCTTATGAAATTTTTTTGGAGTGATCGTACATGAAAATCATGACGTACTGCAAGTTTGTATATTTTTTTACCAAGTCTACATATTATTACAGTTTATTACGTGGTAATTCGACAAATAATTCTAATAATATCTAAATGAAGTCGGATAATTCAAGAATTGACACAACATCATGTTTTGGGTCCATAAGCATGCCATAGAAGTTTCAATCCATTTCAATGAAGTGAGACTACACACCTATCACAAATAGTTGCATCTCTCACAAAGTCCCATTGTCAATGGAGGCAACATGACCATCTCGTGGAACAATGTGGAACGCTACTTTGCCGAAACCTTATGAAATTTTTTTGAGTGATTGTACATGAAAATCATGATGTCATGTAAGTTTGTAGATTTTTTGACCTAGTCTACATATTATTATAGTTTATTACATGGTAATTCAACAAATAATTGTAATAATATCTAAATTTAGTCGAAAAAAATTCGTAAATTGACACAACATCATGTTTTGGGTCCATAATCGTGCGATAAAAGTTTCAAGCCATTTCAATGAAGTGAGACTACACACCCATCATAAATAATTGCATCTCTCACAAAGTCACATTATCAATGGAGGGAGCAAGACCATCTGTGAACAATGTGCAACATGAGATCGGTGGCGGGACGCGAAGCGCACCGGCACGCTGGACGACACGAGACATCCGAGTGGCAAGGAGCACCGAGGGTGCGAGTGGTGAACGCAGCAACACGTGTTGCGCAAGTGGGCCAACCCAATAATCGGGCGACAAAGCCCCAAGACATAAACACGAAAATTACCTCGGATGGACAAATTATCAAAACGAAGATTATAGATCATGAAAAGTTAAGTAACTTTGTATTTGACAATAGTTTCATATAATTTTTACAATCCCAAATACTCGTATCAAGAAACTATTTGCAATATACATGTCACTACTCATAATGTAATTTTTACATAGCCAAATTTATTAGTATATTATTTTTTTAGACATAAGGACTACATCGGATGTCATCAATCTTTTTAACTACTAATATAATCGAAAATTGATTCCAATAAAGAATTCATTAGTTTCCCTAAAAAAATTGATGGAAAATATTTCCTACCCAAATTTTCCCTCCTAACATACATCTGCCGCCAAACACTTGCCGCTCTCGGTGACTCGGTCATATCCAATATCGGATCTAGCTAAAAACCGGCAACACCCCTCCTCATTCCCACGAACTGGTAACTGACTCAGGCTCTAAGGTCGGCGGCGCGGCGGCGAACAGAACGGAGGTGAAGCAGCCAATTGCCGGCCGAGCGAGCTCGTTGAGTTGTTGATCAATACCGAGAGGACCGGCCGCCGGCAGCAGCTGATCCATGGTCTTGGCGGCGGGATCAGTTCGTCCGGCCAGCCAGGATCGCTAGGTACGTGAATCACTTGTCTTCTCGTCCTGTGCCAAAACGGAATCCCGTCGAATTCCCAAACCCGCGGACAGGGCGGCCGCCCGCGTCAACAACTCCGCGGGGCTGTTCCTATTCGGGGTCGACCTGAGCGACCGGAACGCGGCGATGGGACCAGGGGAGTGGCGCGTCCAGGTGGACGGCGGTGGGGACGACGGCGCGCCTTGGGAGGAGGAGGAAGACGAACCCGCGCAGCGATCCTGATGATGGACGCGTGACGCCAAGGTGCCGGGCGGCAAAGGGCGGCGGGCGCCCGCGCCTTCGGGCGGAAGAGGTGAGGCGGGGGTCTCGGCGAGGCTGCCGGCGCCCGGCTGTGGCGGCGCGGCTGGACGCTGAGGTGGTCGTGGAGCTGGCACTGGCTGGGGAGATGGTGGTGGAGAAGGTGAGGCTCGGAGTGACGTGGCGAGTGCCGGCACGTGTGCGCCGACGAGGGGCTGCGGTACCTCCAACATTTCCTCCTGTAAAATGCACAAGCTTCTTCCATGATCTCGTTCTTGCGCGGTCCAATGGGGAACTCCGGTTCAGAAAAAGATTCGAACTAAGCTATGTTAACAGAGTTCGGGTTAACTGCCAATATTCTGCTCTCTGATGTTCTTCTTGCGCCACTGCCATCATCGGCTGCGGCTACTGTGCCTTCGTCAGTGACTATTATGTGTTGTGTTCATTTAGGTGCACTGCAGGACACATCTATAATGGCCTTCACCTCTGCAGTAGAACTATATGCCCCTTTGGCATTCTGCTGCTCAACATACCTAATGATAAGGTCCCCTTGTTTCACGCCAGCCAAACCATCTCCTGCATTAGAGTGAAGAAAATCTATCGAGGTTTCTAGTGTTTACAAATACCACCGAATCACTCATAGCTCCTAAGATGATAGTCAATAAATTTATTCAATGTAAGTTGTAAAATAATTATTTCTTAGATTTAGTCCAACAGAGACTATAATTTTTTTTTTTTTTTTGAAGTCAACAGAGACTATAAGTTTGCTCATATTACTTTTCCACTTAGTGCAACAGCAATCCAAGTAAGAAAGCATGTCTCACAAAAGCCAAAAAAGAGATTAGTTCATTAACAAGTTTAGCACGTATAGGTTTGCTGGACTGTTGCTAGGATAAACATGCATGTGTATGGTTCAGTCAAAAAGGCTAGAAGACAAAGTAATCCAAAAAGAAGTACCATCTTTCTTGACTGACTCTTCATGCTGCCTTAGTCTCATAACCAAAGCTTGAGTAACTCTCTGGAAGTGTTCTTCAGTTATTACCAACTTCTTATTACCGTTATCCGCTGCTTGGTCATTTTCTAGTGTTTTGACATAAATAACAAAATGGTTAGAAACAAAGGCATTAGAATATAGATGGCTCTTATAACTTACAAAAGTTACAGTAGTTTCATATATCACTAAGTATTCTTAAAGTTAGCTATTCAGTATATGTAACATTTAGTTTGCAAATATGTGCAGTTTGCATCTTCTTTTTACACCTGCCATCTAAGTTGTAGCACAGCTAGGCAAATCTTTACATACCTGAGCACAAACTAAAGTATTATAGATAAAGCTAATATGTCATCCTCTTGACCATTATATCTGAAAGACTGAAATATAGCACTTTATTTGTTGTCAAGCTTCAAGTTCAAATAACATTACAGATCTGCACTTTAGTACAATTGTTACTATTATGTTTTCTTTATTCTTATTTTTCTACTGGGTGCTATATGTTATTTAGATTGTGGAACCATGGCGGTGGATAATTGGACCATAAATCTTGAATTTCATGGAGCAGCTGAAAGAGAGAAACATGTACAAATGGAAATGGATAGAGATAAGATTTGCTACTTCGACTTGATTAATTTGATCGAGCAAAAGTATGGGTACTCATCACTCGACTATATATACTGCAAGAGAAAAGATAGCATGGTTGTAACAGAACAAGATCATGAACTGATGAAGATACTTAACGAGTGTGAGAGCAAAAAGATGATTAGCTTGTTTGTGACAAAGGAGAGGCTTGGCCTTTGATGTTTGTATGTTCAAAACTACCTTTTCTAACTTTGCATCCATGTATATTTGTGGCTTAATTTGCAGTGGTACAACTTACATTTTCTTTGCAGGTTGAAGTAATCAATGTGTACAAGAAGAAGAAATGGACTTTAGGGATCCTAGCTAGTTATTGAATTTTTCTTTTCTAGTATGAACTATGTGTGTTTCCTCTCTAGAACCACATCGTTATGTACATATACTATGATTTGTTTTGAACCAGAACTATATGTTTGAAATCATTTCTATAATACATGGATCGTGTACGATTATGGAAATGTGTGGTTTATGTGACTTCATAATGTGTCATATTTGTGTGATTATATAATAATCCATGTGCTACATGTATAGGCGAAACAAATATTTGTTCTATAGTCTGAATATGTTACGATGGAAATAAAAAAAGTGTTACAATATATATAAAAAGATGTTACAATCCGAATATGTTGCAAACCATATTGTGCTCTACATAACGTACATGTGTTACTAGAACTAAAAAAAAAAGTGTTACAACCGACATCCCCAGTAACACAAGGCGAATGTTCCAATAGATAAATAAATGTGTTGCAAACTATGTACTCTATCATATTGTGAAGTGTTACTAGAGAAAGAAAAAGTGTTACAACAAAATCATTGTAACACTAAACAAGTGTTATCAGAGAAAGAAAAGTGTTACAACAAAAATCATTGTAACACTAAACAAGTGTTCCTGTAGAAATGAAAAAGTGTTACAACAAAAATCATTATAACACTAAAGAAGTGTTCCTCAGAGACAAGTATAATGTGTTACAATAAACTTAGTCTATAGTAACATAGGCAATTGGAACACAAAATAAAATATGTTACTAACAGAGCTAGTAACACTTTTTCTAACCTATAGTAACACAAGTTGGCGTTACTATATCCCCCTGCGCTGTAGTAGTGTTCTGGCCATGATGGGATAGCTAGGTTCAACTGATCTCTAACAAGGGCGCCCATCGAATTACGGAATCTTGCCCTCATCTTCTCCGGCTTACGGATGTCCCCTCCCGGACCGACCTCCGTTATCACATAGACCACGTTCTTGTCAGGATACTGGTTTGGTTTTCTTATCCCTCCTCGTTTCCTCTTTGGCGCCGAGGTTGTGGTCGTGTCCTGGGGTTCGGGAGCAGAGTTGGTATTGTTCACCTCTGTGGCACGTGCCTCTTCTCTTTGCTGCTCTCCAGTGCCTTCAACGAAACGTCGCGGACGCCGACGTCGTCGTTTTGGAGGAGATTCATCATGGACCTATGTACACGGGAGGCCAAAGTGTTAATGGTAGTGACATGATAAAAGCATTAGCAAAAATTGATTACTAAGGCTTTGTGTCTCTACCTCGTTCTCCTCGTTCCGCGGGTCAAAGTCTTTGTCTAGGTCGTCCTCAGTGGGCCTATGCCTGGGTTCACGTGGGAAAGGATCCTCGGGACTTACATATCCCTCCTTAGAACACTCGCCGTCAGAGGTGTCATCATCCTCTCCTTCTCTTCCCTCTTCTTCATCCACGAACGGATCAATTGTATCTTTCATCTCGGCTATACTCTTGTCTAACTGTGCGTGGAACTCGTCGAAAGTCATGGCATGAGGCTCTCCCTCTTCAATGGGTTTCCCGTGCTCAAGGCTACGGGGTGCACCGTCTCTTGTCGGGGACATTTTCTGATTTAGTCTAGTAAAAAAAAAATATTTGGCATTAGATATGCCAGTAGGGTCCTAGTTTCATGAAGGAATAAAATGACATTAGTGGTTTGCTCTCAAATTAGCGGGTTCACTATCATGTAGTCTCAGTTTACCCTTTTGTATCATCGAGCAAAAAACTAGTAGAAACATTAGAGGCCTCAGATAGATGTCAATCATCATTTGATCATGTACTTGGAGCATAAGGGCATCAGAACAGAAAAGGTAATGAAGGTAATGTAGGGGCGGCTAGCAATGATGGCCAGTTCCTCACAAGTTCATGATCATCAGGTTATATTTTTTATGGAATGTGACAATTTCATCATCGGCCAAAGGAGGAGAGGGGGACAAATACAAAAAGGGTTATCATATAAAAACAGTGAGCACATAGAAGGACGGTGACCATATAAAAACCCAAATTACGCCGTCAGGCTGCCGAAATTTTTCGCCGCGCGCCATCAGCTTACCTGCTGCCATCATGATGGCAGCATAGAGAGGAGGCCAAGAGAGAAGTTGAGAGAAGAGTGGGAGGGAAGAGAAGGTAGAGGAGGCTAGAGGGAGGGGGAGAGAGAGAGAGAGAGAGCTTCAGCTTAGCTGCTGCCATGATGATGGCAGCATAGAGAGGAGGCCAAGAGAGAAGGTGAGAGAAGAGTGGGAGGGAAGAGAAGGTAGAGGAGGCTAGAGGGAGGGAGAGAGAGAGAGAGAGAGAGAGGGCTTCTGCTTAGCTGCTGTAGCAGCATAGCTGCTGCCATGATAGAAGGTGGGAGAAGAGTGGGAGGGAAGAGAAGCATAGGTAGTGGCTGTAGCATCATAGGTGCTGCCATGGCACCATACATGAGCACAATATAATGACACTGAGCATATAAAAACATGAGCACAATATAATGCCAAATAGAGTAGTTATGAAGACAATTAGAGTAGTTGTCTACAAAGTTGACTCATATTTGCCCCTTTGTCATTTCATCAATTCTAAACTGGTTGCTTCTAGAAGCCATCCAAGTTTAGAATGTTACAATTATATAGGGCGTTACAATCATCATAGTCGCCGCCTCAGCTTAAAAGGGATCGCATCATTGCCTATGCCACTGCCTCAGCACTTAGTTTTACAAGTATATAAAAAGATCATCATTGCATATGCCAGGGCACAAATATGAATTCAAAACAGCAGCAAGACAGCAGCAAGACAGCCAGCAAGAGAGAGAACTATGCTGACATTTAAAGAAAATATATAAGTGATGCTCCAGGATGCTTTAGTTATTTAAAAATGCAGCAGCAAGATAGCAGCAAAACTGGATGAACATAGGACAATATTAGCAATAGGAATGTTAATCAAACTCATGTTTTAGTATGAGACAGCTCATGTTTTAGTTATTTAAAAACTGGATGAACATAGGACAATATTAGCAATTGGAATGTTAATCAAACTCATGTTTTAGTATGAGATAGCTAATAACAGGATTAACATAGGCATCATTTGTCAAAGAGAGATAGATTCACACAGCCAGCTCAATTCAAATTAGGACAAGATGGACAAGTAGTAAGATGGATTAAAATGCCACTAATTAATTGACCCCATCAACAGGAAGAAAAACAGCTCCAAATACATGTTAAAAACAGCCCCAAATACCAAGTGTTAAATAGTATCATGTTAAAAAACAGGATGAACATAGGACAATATTAGCAATAGGAATTCAATTTGTTTTCAGAGGTAGCAGCAATTCAGCACAGCAAACAAATGAATTCAATTTGTTTTCATTTCAAAATACAAATGCAGTTAATGGTTGACACAAACATGCCACTTAATGAACTGAATCGAATTCGGATAAATGAAACTAAAAAGAAAACCACAACACAAAATTGAAGCCCTTGGTTACAATCAAGCTCGAGAGAGCCAATCAAGCTCACAAAATTCAATGAAATTACAGCAACCATGACAGCTATGCATGTTTAGTGCGTACTAGTTCCAATTTGCATTGCAAAGTTGACAAGACACTAAAAACCGCATTGCTAGAGAAGTAGTAAGATGGACAAACTGCAGTTTATTCAAATTAGGACAAGATGCGTGTTATTCAAATTAGGACAAGATGGACAAGCTAATAAGTGGAAATAGCTCAAAATCAATCCAAAATCCAAAATAATAGGCAAAGTGGCATGCTCGGTTAGTAAAAATGCATCATAGGCAGCAGCTAGCTTATCCAAATGCAAAATAACATCACAGTAGTGGCAATAGCTCACAGTTATCCAACAATGATGAAAAATAACATCACAAAGTGGCAATAGTAAACTTGGCAACACAGTTATCCTACATTCCTTAAAAATAGCATCTCAAAGTTGAAACTAATAGCATCTTAGGCAAAGGGGCAAGAGCTAAAGAAATTTGGAGCATCACAAAGCATCACAGGTAGTAAAAATAGCATCATAGGTTGAAAAAAAAGATCACAGCCCAACTCACGGGGCAAAAATACTGTGGATGAAGAAGATTCTCACCAGAGAGGAGAAGAATGAAGCCTAAGTTGCCCAGGCTCATAGGGGCAGGTACCGTGTGCTCACCAAATGGAAGAAGAAAAGCGGACGGCGACGGGTACCAAGCTAGTGCACGCGGCGGGTACCGGTGGACCAGCGAGGAAGAGGCCGGCCGACAAGGTCGAAGACGGCGAGGCGACCAGCAACTGCTCGATCCGGCGGCGGCGGCCCTCCAACAGCGGTGGGGAACGGCGGCGGCCCCTCCAGCAGCGGGAAGACGGGGATCCGGCGGCGGCCCTCCAAGAGGAGACGGAGGCGACCGCGGGACGGGAGACGGCCTCGGAGCCGGCCGCGGGCCGGGGACGGGAAGGTGGCGTGCTCGGCACCCTGAGGCGGCGGCGGCGGCAGCCGGGGCGCCTAGGGTTAGGAGCGCGGCTCTAGCGGCAGAGGATTGGGGGAGGAGGACCGGGGAGGAGGATTGGGGGATGAGGATTGGGGCGGCGACGGGGAGGAGGATTTGGCGGCGGCGGCGGAAAAATTTTGGCGGCACGACGCCGATAGAGAGAATGGTGCCCAAGACTTAGAAAATTTGGAGCCCGAAATCGCCTCGGTATATATACAAGGGCACCTCGAAGGGCGGCTCCCGATGGAACCACCCCTATAGTGAGCTTCATTAGGGGCGGGATGGATCGAGAGCCGCCCTATAGTCCATGTTACAATTTTAAAAAATAAATATTTAAGGCATATTATCTGACAAATATAGTTATAAATACAAATATAGTTATAAATAAATAAATCTTAAATATAAAATTTCTTATCTTACAAAAACCATGGATTCGACAAATTTTGACCTATATGGATTTGAATTTCAAATTAAATATAAAATTTCTTATCTTACAAAAACCATGGATTCACTTTGAAAACAAAATAATCCCGCACCGTCCTCCACAAGTTGTGCCTCCTAGGGCACAAGGGACCCATCGGAAAAGTTTGGCACCGTTTTCGGTCTTTTCGCGGGTGGTCGTAGTTCAACATACATTTACCGAGAGAATTCGCGCGGTATTTGAAATAATTAGAGAAAAGTACCAAACAATTATAGAAAATTCTCAAACTTGGCGGTGGCTTCACACATGCCATGTAGACACCTCAAAAAAAGTTTGAGGCCGATAGCACGCCGCAAAGCACACCGCCACACAACCATGTGAAACCTAAGTGTAAGGATAGGCTTCGTGAGAGGTTGGGTATACCACCGTGGAAGCACGCCCGCCTCCGCCTAACTCGAAACTTCCTCAGATTTTTTTGTGGTCACTTACACCCAAAATATGGCCCCACGCAAAAATCCTAGGTTTTTTAGCCATTTTTGGATTTCTTCGTATTTTTCTACGTGACGCGTGTGACCAAATATGGTGATTTACACTTTGAAAACAAAATAACCCCGCACCGCCCTCCACAAGTTGTGCCTCCTAGGGCACAAGGGACCTATCGGCAAAGTTTGGCACCGTTTCGGGTCTTTTTTAGGGGTGGTCGTAGTTCAACATACATTTATTTGGGAGAATTCGCACAGAAGTTGAAATAATTAGAGAAAAGTACCAAACAATTACAGAAAATTCTCAAACTTGGCGGTGCCTTCACACATGCCATGTAGACGCCTCGAAAAAAAGTTTGACTCTTATATGAATAAAAGGTAGTCTCACACATACATAAAGGTAGTCTCACACATACATAAATGTAGTCTCACTCATACATCGATACATTTTTGAAACACACACATATAACAACTAGCTAACTCCCGTGACCTCTTTCCCCTTGACTCCTTTTTGCTCCCATGGCAATATGTCTTTGGGTAACTTCTTCTCAACAAACCGATCTTGTTTGGAAAGTCCGTGAATAATCAGTATTTCAACATAACCATTGTGCTCGCCAACATGAACATCCTCGATGCCATCAACTCCGATAATGCGTTGTTTCCCAGGGGACAACGACATGCTTGATTTTCGCCCTCTTTGGCTTGTCGATCGATCGGGTAGGGTAAATAGAAAACTTGTGCTACATCCGAAGCGGCGACCCATGGGTCCCGCTGGTGGCCTAAATCACCGAGGTCAACACCTCATCAACCCAATCTCGCTCAGTTCGTGTTGTTTCATCCAAATGACATTTGAACACGGCACCTGCACTTCCATTCCATAGTCAATTTCCCATATTTCTTCAATGATGCCAAAGTATGTGATCGCTTCGGTTTTTGTCGTTGATAGCTTGTACTCGAACCCCGCCGTTTTGATTCACACATTTACTATCCTTCACATGGGTATAGAATGTGTACCCATTAATGTCGTATGCTTGCCACGTGGTGACTTGTCTCGATGGCCCTAATGCTAACCTCGTTCTTGGTAATATCATCCCCGGGTTTCCCCGCACGGTATGTTTTGGTCCTTCAACCATGAAGTTAATTGTTGCTGTCTTTGTTTCGTGACCCAGCCATCCGAGCGGCCATTCCTCCGCCCCCTGAATGAGAGCCAAGTGGTAATCAATGTACGGTCCGCATAAGCGCTGAACTCTTACACACACCGTAATGCGCCTAACTCACTTGTTTGTATTCTTGGTCAACGAATACTTTCCTCCCCGCCGATGCCTTTCCCAAATATCATACCCGTATGACGTGAATCGCGTTTACCAATCCCTCTCTCACTTTTTTAGTCACTCTTGACAAAGACTCGATGACTTCTTCGCATTGTAACCCTCAATCATGGAGCCCTCGGATATGCTCGATTATGCACGAATCGAAAGTTAGAATCGACATGCATCGCCAATGCACCACATTTCATGCAAGTAGCAAGGGCCCCGGTGCCTCTATCTCGATGAACCATGTGAAGCATGAGATGTGGCATTATATCGAAAATAAGCGGGAGGCATACATATCTCTAGCTGGTTTTTGGGTGTCCACCGCTAAATCATGTAGTTCAAACAAGCTCTTTCCTGTTAATCGCCTTCGGGATATCTTTGAAAAGAAGTAGCACATGCGAGTGATGGCCATTTTCAAGAATTCGGCTTTATAACCCCGATCACAATAGGTAGGAACACCGTCGGCATTACATGACAATCATGAGCCTTGCAAAGTGTGTTATTGGCGTGGTCCTTCATGGACACTAGCTTCTTGATGTTCGCTGAAAAACCCGCCGGAACTTTGATCGCCTTTAGGTAAGCGCATATAGCCCTTCTCTCTTCTAGGGTCAAGTTGAAGCTAGCCGCGGGCGGGTGTATTTTCCATTCTTCGAAGTACGTGGTGAAGCTCGGGCTTCACATTTAGTCGCACCATGTCTTTTTCGTGAATTTAGACCATCCTTCGAATTATTCGGGTCCATCAACGTACCCATGGTACTTTGAAAGACATTCTTCTTCAAGTGCATAGAATCAATTGCATGGGGAACCTCGAACTCTAGCCAATATTCGAGATACTCGAAAGAAGATGGATTGTTTCTTGAAAGGTACGCCTTCGATAGGAGGTGTACTTTGATCTCTGCTCGTCCCCATCTAGATTCTTCTTTCCGTAGACAATGTGCAAGTTTTTGACCATTCTGTACACATGTTGTCCATACTTGGACGTCTCTCCGAGGGTCTTCGCCTCTACAAAGTGTTGTTGAACCGGTGTTGGTATTTCACGCCTCGGTACTTGTGATTTGTCTTTAAGTGGCGTCGATTGCCCAAGTAAACCACCTTTTTGGATGCATTTAGATACACCCATATAGTACCATCCAAGCGCACCACGCATCCGGTCTTCCCTTTGATCCGTCCCGCACAAAGCAAACATCGCGGGATAGTCGTTGATAGAAACAATGATTATGGCTCGACATAAGAACTCGCTCCTTTCGAACGCATCATACATCAGCACCCCTTCCTTAAATAGTTTATAGAATTCTTGCAACACAGGCTCAATAAACACGCCAATGTCAATGCCCGGTTGTTTTCGGACTGAGATGAGAACAAGAAGGAAAAGGTACTTTCGCACCGGGCACAACCACGCTTGGGATGTTGTACATTGTCAAGATCATCGGCCAAGTCTTTGTGGTCAGTCATCCTCTCACATTGAAGGGATTCACTCCATCGGTGCTTAACCCAAACCGTACATTCCTCGGGTCTTGAGCGAAGTCTTTGCGATTATTATCAAAGTTTTGCCACCGAGTACCATCGGCCGGGTGTGCAATCTTATCATCATCTATCTTGCGCTCGTCTTGCCACCACGTCATCAATGCGGCTTCTTTGGGGTTTAGGAAGATTCACCACGTTGTAAGAACGCCCCGCTTTACATTAGGGGCGGTTCGTTTTTCGAGGCGCCCCTCGGCGTCGCGGGGTGGGGTGCCGGTTACCGGCCGTCCCCCTACCGCCCACACGCAGGGGCGGCCGGGTGTTACGAACCGCCCCTACCGTTATTGGGGGTGGCTCGATATCCAGCCGCCCCTAATGAAGGCACGATAGGGGCGGGCGGTGTGAACCGCCCCCCCTCAGTAATAACATTAGGGGCGGCTCGATCTAGAACCGCCCTACATTGGTGCATACAGATAAGGGCGAAACCAGCCCCCTTCTTCCACATCGACACCACTCAAACTCGAAAAAAAAAGGTTGGGAGGCCTTGGGCTCCTCCCAAAAATTACTCTACTAAGGGGGAGGTTTTCAACTCAAATCCTTTGGTGGGGAGGCTCAAAAAGGTAAGAAAATGCTAATCCTACCACTTAATTCGATTTTTAATGGTTAGTTGTGGAGTAATTTAAATTTAGCTTTCCTCTCACTTTCTATGGTGCTTGAGCTTTATATGGAGCAAAGTAGACCTTAGGTTTGGAAGTGCTAGTGGAGATTAGTAAGAGTATTGAATTAGACCCATTTTTTAGTGGCTCTTACATGTGATTTTAGTGGAGTAATAAAATAGGTAGGGTGTCATGTGTTCATGGTTGATGAACATGTGTTTTTTTAATTCTTAGTTTAAATTTCTAACAAGTTTTTCTCTCTCATATGATGTGCAAATGCAGTTATTTTTTTTTTTCTAAAATTTTCTAAAATGATAACCTTTTAGTGTGTGCTACAACTTTGATATTAATGCATTTATTAATTTTAACCATTTAGGGTTTGCCATGCATATGTACTCATATATATGACTAACTACACATTTGATGTTTTTTTTTTTTTGTTGTATTAAAGGATGGAGTACAGGAATGACTGGATGTATGGCACGTTAAGGTGGAAGGATGGTTTTCGTGACGAGGTGGATAAATTTATTGAAGCCGCTGAGAATCATGCAAAGACATTGAAAGAGGATGTCATAATATGTCCGTGCCGTGATTGCAAGAACGGGATAGCATATAGAGATGTGAAGACCATCAGACAACATTTGATTACACGAGGATTTGTTGCAGATTACACAGTCTGGATTCATCACGGTGAAAATTATATTGGTGAAGACGTCGACTTCAAAAATCTAGGAGATGACCCCGAAACCCAAGAGCGCTTCTCTCGGTATGTAGATAAGCTTCAAAATAAAAGGAACCCTGAGCATGATAGTCAACTACGCCGATGATGATGGTTGGCATGGTATGGACACAAATGTCGTTGATGGTATGGACACAAATTCCGGAAGAGGGACGAAGAGGCGGAAGCAAATAGGATTCCTGTGTGCGTAATATGGGGATACGGTCAAGGAATTGGATACATGCCAGAGCACCACATCGTCCTGGTTCTTCCCTTTAAGTTTGACAAATCGGAGACTCAAGAGGTAGTATCAAAGATATTGGAATACGGTCAAGGAAAGGAGAAGGGCTCATTCAAACCTTCCCAGAGAAGGACGAGCCGACACTTGCCTTGGGAAACGCCGAGCACCCTGGGCGCACCGGGGGCATAGGGAAAAGAACAACCCGGAGACATGGCTTTGAAGAGGACCAACACACATACAAGAAGCATGGTAGAGACCGAAAGGCCGGAACTTGAAAGCACAATCATGGCCATGGTAGCGAAGGCGCCGAGGAAATAGGGCCGTCATAACCCGCCGCCCAACTTGCGAGAGTCGGGAGCCCTCCTAAGTTCCTAGCAGCCAAGGTTCCACTGCGCAGCACAACCGCCGCCGATCGCATATGGGAACCAACTAGTTGCCAATGTGTGGTTCTCGTCGGAAGGGCTCAAGTTGTCAAGCTTGCCGCAACGGTGTGGCACATCCCCACGGGGCAGTGGCACCCAGAGGCCTATCCCTAAGGCAAACTACACTAGGGTCGAGGTGCATAGCGTGGAGCCCCATTACATGGATTATGACCTTGACCACCCGACTCCGAGGGAGTGTCCAAACTCGGGCAATGCATTCGACAGTTCATCCTCTGGCACAAACGAGACATCGTATTAAACCTGTTTCTTCGCCTCCCACCCAATATTCCACGGCTAGAAGGAGTTATCGAGGAGGGGGAGATACTTTCACCAACACGTGACGAAGAAATGCCCCGAGATGCCACACTCCCCTCCTCGCGACCGACAAATGCCCGAGATGCCACACTCTTCTCCACGTCCTACAGAGCAGGTGCCTTCAAAAGAAACTCCAGTTGAAACGGAGGTGCCTCTGAAAGAAACAGAGGTGCCTCCGAAAGAAACAGAGGTGCCTCCGAAAGAAACTCAGGGTAAAGAGAAGCAAAGAAATTCCGGACATGCGCTTTCCGCCAGGGCCTTTTCGTGCCGAACAAGTTATGGCATCGAGGATTTTTGGGAGGAGTCGGAGCTTAGGAAAAAGCATCCAATCCATTGCAGCCCGTCTTTGTGCCGATGAAGGACGTCTCATTGGTGTCCGTGGTTCGCCCATGATCGGTTCAAGCCACAGAACCAAGTCAAAGAAGTAGCGGACAAACTTCGACCCTTCACCACCAATCACTTTCCGGCCAAAAAGTATCCCGATGTTGGAAGAATCGATGGTCAAGGAACTGCCCGAAAAATTATGAAAGAGGCAAGATATTCCTACCAAACGATGTCATGCAGAAGATGCCACGTGGAATGAAAAAGTTTCATGATTGGTACTTGTTGGTATCTGAGAGGACAGACATAACCGAGATAACACTCCACTACCCCGATGGCCTTCTCGGTGGACCTGGTGGTGAGATTGCCTTCACTTTCGACGACATGCATACATTGTATCACCTCGGTGAAATGGACATTAATCTAGTTCACATCTACTGCATGTAAGTCCTTTTCTCTCTTAATATGGTATGATTGCGATATTTTGATAACGTTGTAACTAACCTAATCGATCTCTTTTAGTATGCAAGCGCACCTTGCAAAACAGGTTCCAGGTCTGAAAAATGCATACATGGATCCTCGACAAATAGCACAAACACGCTTTGCATTTCCTAAGCAATGGAAACTGGATAGCAAATACTTAGCGGGTGGATCGACCGTGGAGGAGAAAGAGAAAATCCGGCAGAAGGCAATGAAGGACGCGGCCATTAACATGGCGGCATACTTAGCCGTGTCTTTCAAAAATCTCGAAAACAATCATAGTATATGGCTACCATACCACTTCGGGTAAGTTCAATCTGTATATAAAGGTTGGTTAATACATATTATACGCAAATGAGCTTATCGTTTTCCTCGATTGAATTTATGCAAAGAACCACTAGATCGCTATATGTGTCGATGTCGGGATCAGCGTCGCGTGGGTTTTGGATTCACTTTGCACACTCCGGCCGCATATTATTCCGACTTCATAGCGATTCTCAAATCGTATAAATAACGACAATCCTCTTATATGATTCAATATAACCTCCTAACTTTTTTTGTCACATACTAACATGTTGTATTTGTGAATATCAATTTCAACGGGGCATACCGTTGGTATGTTAAAAAGTTGAATGGGAGACATCTTGCCAAAATGAAGGGTGAGTCGTAAGGTCAAAATAGATACTTGTCTAAGTATGACCTACCTCGATCTTGCATAATCTCAAATGCATTTGCTAACAATTTTATATACACACAAGTGCCAAGCAAAAGCCCGGAAGTGTTCACTTTGTGGATATTACGTATGCATGGCGATGAGTAACAGACCTTTCGTACACGAGACACCCGGACTTGGTATATATGCTCACTCCTTTCTCTCTATGTATATGCTCACTATGTGTTTCTATATATAGGCTAACTTTTTATTATCTCCTAATTGTGTAGGCGAGATGCCGTAGGGACAAAAGGGGACCCTTACCGAGATGATGACCTCTTGGAACTCGTGGCTAGCCTTTGTGACTTCATATCGATCATGCTATACATCCAAAAGGTTGCTACCTTGATCGTACTTCGAGTTGCGTAAGAATCCACAACTTCAACATTTTCGTGAGTGGGAAAGGCTAGCAATAGGGAGGTGAACTAAGAGATGAGATTGAACTTGTAACTTATGTGAATAATGAATGTTTATTGTAAGATTGAGTAATGGAGATGATACTTTGTGAGTTATGTGAATTATAGATGTTTATTGAATATAATATGTATATATATTGTGAGAATTGTGAATTATAGATGTTTATTGAATATAATATGTACATATATTGTAAGAATTGTGAATTATAGATGTTTATAGAGGCGGCTATATATATTTTAGTTTTGAATTTTTTTTTTTGGCGCCAAATCCAGTTTAGGGCGGTTTTAGATTCAACCGCCCCTACGGTCTTTCCTTTTAGGGGCGGTTTTAGAAACAACCGCCCCTACAAAGATTTTCTTGAGCAGGGCGGTTTTATATTGAGCCGCCCCTAATGAAAGCCACAATAGGGGCGGTTGGTCTTATTAGCCGCCCCTACAAAGACCACGATAGGGCGGCTCGAGAACCGCCCCTACGAGGATGCCACTGGAACGAGCGGAGAGTTAGGGGCGGTTTTGAAACCGCCCTACTACTCCAAATGAGCCGCCCCTACAGAAGCTATTAGTAGTAGTGAGGCTAGAGCCTATTTATATGATGACCTAAGAACCTACACCTACTGTACCCCTGAGATGGCGAAGCATATATAATCTGACAACTCACGTGATGAACGTGTTATGTCATTTGTTGGACGGCCTGCCCTGTAGTAACCATTCTGTTGCTGGAGCATTCACACACATCATAAGAGTAGCACAGAGGTTTCAGACCTAGCTTGGCGTTCACGTCTTCACCGCCTTTGTTTCCACTATAGCATGCTCAGCATGTTGGATCGAGGAAAAAAATCACAGCACAAGTGAACAAGTGGCAAAGCCTAAATCAATCGAAATCATGCAAGAACATGATGAACACGTCCAGGAACCGCCAGGGTGACAGCGCCCTTTTCGCTTTGGGAAACACATTATACAAGTGAGTTTACAACTGACTCCTTGCGCTGACACAATGCAATAACTGTGCAGTGGATGAGTAATCCTAAAGTTTAGCTTATGAGATTTTTTTTAATGAAACTTTGACATATTTTTCTAATCAATTTTTCTAGCCGTCTTTGCATTAAATGACGTTGTCTTGTTGTACTAATGTCCCAATCGTGTAATCATTATTTTGCCATGTAAAATATATTAAATCAGAAAATTTTCAGCTATAGTGTTTTGGAACACTACGACTTTGACACAGAGTGTGGTCATTTCAATAATTTTAATGTCAAAATATTAAAACATTATATAATCCTTCATAATATTAAAACATTATATAAATTTTTCAATACAAACTTTGATATAGACAGGACAGCCAAATGATCTAAAAATCATCTATAAATTTTTTATATCTCATCGAGCTCTTAAATTTTAATATAGTTTTTGTATTTTTATCCAACATCATTTGAAAAGTTATGAATTTATTTGTATTACAGATGCTATTAAGAACGGCTAGTAACATAAGAATCCGTCCATATCTTGATTTTCAGAGTAATATAATCATCCTAACAGTACCACTCCTAGAAATCATCCATTTTCAGAGGCTAGTAACATAAGAAGCCGTCCATATCCCTGAAAATAGGTCATAAAAAATGTTTTGCCAAGTAAATTGTCCTTGGCTTGCCTCAACAAATAAATAAATATAATAGGCGCCTAAAAACTCTTTTTTGTATTGGTCATAAATTTAATATTCTTATCTTAAATAAAAAAAGTTCAGCTGACTAAACCATGTGTGTTGATCATTTTTTTTTTTTTTGACAAAGTAACGGGGCCGTAGCCCGAGCTTAATTATTAGGGCAGCAAATTGCTGCTAAGATGTTACAATTGTTTGGAATTACAATATCCCTCAAAAGAGACAGAGGACATTTATTTTTATGAGGGATCTTAAACATGAGATACTAAAATAGCTAGAAGAAGAACTTTGTCTGCTAGCCATTGTTGCTAGATCATGAGCTTCACAGTTTTGTGTTCGATGGATCTTGATGACTTGAGCATTGAGATCTTTGCAAAGGGAGGTCTTGAGTGAGGATCTGTAACCTCCAGTCTGGACATTTGGATCCATTCTCTGCATTACAGTACTCGGTGAGACCGACACTGTCTGTATTGAAGAAGATTCTTGTGTAGCCTAATCTTTTGCAGATTAGAAGGCCAACTAGCAAAGCCAAAGCTTCTGCTTGAAGCACAGATGAACATTGATTAACCTGCACAATAAAATGAAATTTGAGGCAAAGAGGCCTGCCAATAATGACAATGCCTATGCCTGCAGTTCTTTGTTGAAATAAGTCATTATCAGGAGGGAGGGAGGCATCAGAAAAACAAATAATATCAGCTCTCTCCATATTGGAGTTTATATTCCCTTGAATGACTGTAAAATCAGTAACTCCAATTGCAATAGGATCAGAGTTTCTTTCCTTGAAGACACTAGAGTTAGTGTCTTGTATGATATGGTTGACTACATAGTCAACTCCAGTATGGTTGTTGTGAGAAGCAATTTGTCGATCATTTCCACCTGTGGGATCCATCTCACCTGTATGTTCGAGAAAGGCCTTTGTTTCCTGCAATGTGTGTTGATCATTTGTTTGCTTCACTATTTAGAGAAGGGTACATTATGCCTGAGTTGGCGAACATCATTTGTGTTATTTTTTATAGTTCTACTAAAACCCACATTCCGCTGAAACATGGTGGTCTAAAACAGAATCTTAGCATCAATGGTGTACTCATTCACACAAAAGCTGAACATAGACTGACCCCATTCTCCCACATTTTTTTATAGCATTGGTCCTGGCCCCATTCCGAGTGCTGGTCTGGCTTATATAGATATGGGAAATGAAGCAATATATAGAGCCAGCCATACTGCAAAATGTATGCATTTATGCCAAACTTATATATATCACTTGCCAAATCATGAATCCATTCAACAGAGGTTGTATGAGAGAAAAACACAAATATATATGTGTGCAAGGCCAAGCAAGTCAGACACGAGATTTTTGAACTAATATATCAGCTGCGAATTCATGGACCCATTGAATTGGTTCACGGCACTGATTCCACAGAGAAGTGATGTTAAGAAGGAGGGGCACCAGGAGAAGGCTCAAGTCCTACCTTGATATGCAGCTCACGGTGTTGCTCAATGGGCTATGTGTGTTGCAAAAGTAGAAGATATGGGCGCCAAATCATGCCACCAGAAAAGATAAAAAGAGTGCGAGATCACAGCACCACTGCCATTGAGGATAATCACACAGGAGGACCTGTGGTAGCCTGTTTGTCCAGTGTGCTAGTTCACGTGCCAACGAGTATGATGAAACTGCTCACTGTCCTCAGCTGATGACACAGTGTGCTATTTTCGCAGATTAGGTTATTACCTTTTTTACCTCAAGAGCTCATCCTGACTGTACAATTACACCTGGAATGAGGAGGTGGACTGTTTCTTTTGGCACTGCCCATGTCGGTGCACATCCATAACTTACTAACTTTAGTCCACACAGATTTTTCTCAAAAACACCCAAGAAACTACTCTTGACAAAGCTCATAACATTGCTATAGAAGTGTCACCATGTGCTTCTGTAACGTGGGCATAGCCTTTCATTAATGGACAGGATTCCAAAATCGATCACAATGAATTGCAGTTGAGGCTTAATTAGATATAAGCATGTAAGCAGTCGGTTCCATGTACTGTTCCAAAGACAATAATTTAATTGCAATACATGCTCTGATTTTGTTTGCAAAAACAACCACAAAGAACTTGTGCCCTGTTTTCAATGAAGGACTGTACTCTGTATTTATTTCTGTAGGAGCCCAAGACCGCAAAACAACAACAAAGAACATAGTTGGTCTCAAATAAAAACCGCATCATCCATGGATAATCTAGTCTGATATATTGAGGCTCAAGAAACGTGCGCGTGCAATGTAATTGAACTGCCTTGGGCTGCGCGTGTGATGTATGGCCACGAAACCAGGCAGGTCCCCCAGTGCCATGGATGCTAACCATGGGTTCCTAAAACTATAGCCGCAGAGCAACAAACCCCTCCCATGCCATGCATATCGTGGCTGCAGCGGCCGCACGTGCCATGCCCACACCACCAGGGTACAGCCTCCCATGTGATCTCAGCCATGTGAGCTATTGACGGACTAAGGGGCCCTTAGTGACAGTAAAAATATGTGCAACTGACTTGTTGAACAACAATCAATCAAATTCGAATATTTATAGTCGCAGGGAATACATTGGGATCAGATATCATTTGATCTCGAGCTCATCTTACATGGCCCCTCGTGTTTCTGCAGCTGAGTGTTGAGCTATCTCTACGAGGACCCTGATTGTTTTTTTTGTTGCTACAGAAGTGCACCAACTATGTTTCGCAAAAAAAAAAAAAAGAAGTGCACCAACTCGATGGAACGATGGAGCAGTGAACTTCATGTCTCGAGCATCTACCTGTCCTTGATGGATCAATAGCTTGGACGACTGCTTGGACGAATGCAGCGACGAGTTTTACCAGTCTGTACTGTGCCCCTAGTACCCGCCAATGTCCGTCATCGCGACGCTGATAGCTATCATAGCAAGCTAGTCCCAGTTCACAGTGGTCGGGGAACGGGTGCTGTTGAACAACTTCCCATGTGTCCAGAGCCTTACCAATGGTCTTCAAGCTTTAGGCCACGAAAATAGCAACAAAATGGATTGTTTTGACAAACAATGTACCCTATTTCCGTGACGCCTCCTATTCCTATATATATAAAGTGTAAAATGAATTTTGCATGGTCATTCTACATGTCGTGAGGAAATGCCAGTGTGTAGCATCGATGCACATGAGAAAGTCTTATTTATATATATGCAACGTGCTACACACTAGAAACACAATAACTCAATCTTATAAGGAAGCTGCCCTTACAACACGTGGAGGTCGTTGATTGAGAGCGAGAGATGCCAGCTTACAGTAAATAAGCCATTTTGTCCTTTTTAGCTATGTGTATAGTAAATAGCGAAATTATTTCTATTCAAAATACCTACAGTTACCATGGTCGTATCACCAACCAAATGTCCTCCTAGCCATGATGACTGATTCCTAGTGGGGTTGTTAGAGTTGGAGAAGTCATTGATAGCGATAACATTCCCACTACTCTAGCACTCAGATGATAAATCTACCTTGTCTCATTTTGGTGTGCTAAACCCTAAACCTTGGTTACAGAGACTGGATTGGGTTAATCGAGTCTCTTTTCATAAGCGTTGTTGGGGTGCCGTTTTAAAAGATCATTGTTATTCTCCTATGCATCGTGTATACATTCCTTTATCCTTTTGGTACACATGGGTTATTCTGCAAAGGCATACTTTGCAGGCTTTGGTGTATAGCACCATGGTTTTTGACAATTTGTGTAACCAGTCAAGGTGTTTTTCTTCCAGAAATAGTTGACAATCAGGTCTTAGGGTTGATAACATTATAGTGCCAACTTTGTTTTTGTTTGGACTATGTGCTTTTGTGTAGAGGCCGGACGTGCATTTGCAATTATTTTACTCCGTCTGTTCACGTAAAGGAAGTGATTTAGGATAGTGACATGGTCTCCATGCTCGAGTTGCAATCTAGTGATAATGCTAACGATTACCCCAATAGATACAAACATATGACTTAACAAAAACATTTTACATTTTGGCTTATTTTAGTAATTAGAAAAAAAAATTGTAATCAGAACGAGGGGTGCATGGGTATAGCCTCCTGGAATTAGTCAGGATCGTGACCAACAAAGACATGCTCGTGGTTGCCCGTAGTGGAAAGCAGTGGCAGTAGGCAGTGCGTCGCTACTGGTGACACAGAGGAAAGAGCATCGCCTACTGTTGTTGCTCCAGAGTTGGAGTTCGCCGAGCAGAAACAACAAAATCTCGCGCATGAACACAGCAGCAGACCGGAGTGGTTGCTGGTTGTCGTCCGACGTGGCGAAAATGCCTCCCCCTTACCTTTGGCTGCATCTAGGCCACCTCCTGCCAGAGCGTCCCCTACAGCCGGCGCCGCACCGCCACAGACACATGGCTGGCATCGTCCCGTGCAAGAACCTTTTTCTTCACAAGCTGCAACGATGACTGGACGCCACCGCTTGAAGATGGGGCACTACCATTTGGCTGGTTGTGGGAAGGAGATGGGCGCAAAACTCGCAAGGACTTACGGCACGGAACCGGAACCACCACGAGAAAATGGTGGGATCTCAAGCATCCCTAATTTTTCACTAGAATATTACGGACCAGGAAGCTACTGATACCCAGATTTTGGTAGTTTTTTTTTGTCACTTTTAGAGGACTAAATGATGCCAGATTCCTAAAACCAAGTGGATCCAAACACCTCTAGGCTTTGCTGAGAATCCATATTTTAGAAAGTAAAGGCAAAACTGGTTTTTAAAAGTCCGGGACTGATCCCAAACAGACCCCAAACCCAGTGTATCCTGTCTTATTTATATCCGGCAATAATATCTTGAGATAATAATAACATTTGGTAGCTTTTGTTCATCCCGTATTGTTAATATCCGACAATAATTGCTTCTCCACTTTCGTGTTAGTTTGTCACCGCAGCTGATACTATGCATAATTGATTTTTCACTAAAGGGAAAAACGCTAGGTTGTTGCCATCAAAATCACATGCAGTAGTATAAATGTAGAGCTGTTGTTTTAATGTATTGAGAACTAGTTATCCCTGCTGACAACCTCCCTTTATATATATGCACAGCCACTACTTCACCTATTTCTATGTCGTCGAAATATGTTGGGTATTCAAATACCATATGTATGGCCGAATTCTATTAGGTGAGTGAAGCACAATTGAGAAATGGGAGGCATGCAGGAAAATCCTACTACCTCTTTGTTGAGCTAGGGAGTCTGGATGACAAAGTCACGTTCGGTGCCTTCCGTAGCTGGATGGTCTCATCTGACGTTGAGGTGGGAAGGAGTGCCAAGGCTAGAACCAGGCGAGCATACCTGAATCAAACTATGAGGATGCATGCATTCAACCCTCTGCTGATGGCCTTGGCTATTGTGTGCTTATTGTACAACTGTTTGTCAGAGGTAACAGGACAACATTGTGCGAGATTATGACTGTACTCTGTTGCTTGTTCTTTTTAGTTTTCATGAACTTTATTTTTCCATCGTTTGCCGGATAGAAAATCAGCGACAACATGTTACTGTGTTGTCTACAGGGGCGGGCCCAAGCTTTTGGGGGTGTGTATTTAATATTTCAAAAGTTTAGGCTATGTCTTGTAAAATGATTTATGCAGTACTCGCTGAGACTATGAATAATTCATTTTTCACCAAAGGGAAAAACACTGTGTTGTTTCCATGAATACCACGTGCAATAGTGTATTCAGCTGGTCTCTTAACCTTGACTAATGTATTGAAAGCTAGTTATTACCCTGACGACAAGCTCCCTCTCTCTATATATGCCCCAATACATTTCCTATTCTGTGTCGCCCAAATATGTTGGGAATTCAAATACCATACATATGTCTGAAGGCCATTAGGGGAGTGAAGCACATTTTAGAAATAGGAGGCATGCAGGAAAATCCCACTACCGCGTTGTCTGGAAGCCTAGGGTCACTTAGTGGTTGCGTTGCTGGCTGTTGTCTCATCTGACGTGGAGAGTGAGAAGGAGTGGAAAGACTAGACTCTAGCGAGCATAGTATGTGCCAATGAGGAAACCAAGAGCCATGAGAGCGAAAGGTGGAGGTGGTGGTCCCGCGAATGATTAAGATCTCCGGTTACCAGAAAACCGTTGCATCATCCCCCATGAACGCATGCAAAGTGAATCAAACCACCAAAGATTGATGCATGCAAACAGTACCTTCTTCCTTCCTCAGTTTGTCAGAGAAAACTGGACAACATTGCGCGAGATAGAATGGGCAGTTTACTCAGATGATGGTTCTTTTTAGTTTTCACGATTTTTATTTTTCTGTGGTTTGCCGGACAGCCGATCAGTGACAACTCTTGTTACTGCGTTGTCTATAAACGATGGATTGAACGGACCTGTTGTGAACCAATAGTATTATTATCCTTTTGTTTCAACTTAAACAAATTTTATAATGAATAATTTAACCCATAAAAAGTTTAGCCTGTAATTGTTCTAACAAACTGACTCCTAGATTAAAAGTAATGTGCGATTATGATTTATGAGTACTACATCATACATCAACATGACTTCTAAGTTTGCATGGAAGAAGTATTTCCAATACTGTTAGTAGTACTGCTCTTGTATCCGTATCATTAGGAGTTGGACGCAACCTACAATGAGCTCTCGGATCGAATCCTTCCTTGTATTCTCTGTCTCTGGATCACTGAAGAACCATTGGACATGGTAGACGGTAACGACAGGCAATCTCATTTTTCTTAATAGTTGCTAATTCGTTGAAGCCTACCTTCCTTTCATTATCATGAAGCAGCTATGTTAAAAAAAAATCACGAACCAAAACTAGCTGATTACTCAAAGAAGCGTATTGTGGGCAGTTGCTATAGATAAACATCATATCTCGTATAATGAGCTGGTTGTCGCAAAAACGAAATGTAATAATATTGTCGAATGTTGCCATCAACAAATAATATTGTCAAATGCTATATGGCGACTGAAGCAGTGAAGCACAATTAGGAAATGGACGGCATTCAGGGAAATCTTACCACCTCTTTTCCCTGATGCTATCAGGGAAATTGATTACAGAAAGAAAAGACAGAGATGCTAGTTCTGTTCCGACTAACTCATGCTGCTCATCAACTCGATGAGTGTGGTCTACCAGGATGACGCTCTCTGAAAGTAAACAACACAATCCAATGTATCTCCATTCGGTTTTCCTAGTGCCAGTCATTCTCATGTAGTTGGATCACATGATTAATTCACACGGATTGATGAGATGGGTGTATGCAATAGTAGGGAATGCGATTGCGACAAAACTAATAGTGAGGCCACAAGACTAGTGAATTAATCAAGAGCTACAAGCTCCTTATATCAGGAGCTGGGAACCTCACTTCTCTTGCATGAAACATGAGATCGGGGAACCCATCATATCGTCCCAATAGCGTATATATAGAAAATAACTGTGTAATACGGATGAAGTATTCAGCTGGACAGTTGCTATAAATAAACATCATATCTCGTACTATGAGCTGGTTGTCACAAAAGTGAGTACAGAAAATTTTTTGTAAGGAGTGACCATCAACCGAGACACAGGTAATAGCTGTCGCACAAATAATTAATTACCCCGTGCATCCCTAACATGCCTGAGCTAATTAAACTCGGCTTAATGATGATCATCTTCTACTTTCCATATCTGGCAATTATGGCTTCTCTATGGCCATGCCAGCGCAGCAGACGAAATTGTTTATGACTAGTAATTTTTTTCAGTAGTGCAATAAAGATAGAAGCGTGTCAACAGTTGAAACTCTGTCAATGAAAACCACAAGGGGTCGGCATGCACCCTCGCTGATGTCTTAAGAGTGACTCATTTACCAAGAGCTAGATGTCCCTGCTGGCAAGCTCCCTTTGCTTATATATACACAGACTACACCTATCTGTTGGAAAACCTCTAAGGAATTGAAATGCAAAAAAATACTGTTGAAAGCTAAATGGCGAGTGAAGCACAATTTAGAAATAGGCGGCATTCATGGAAATCTTATTACCTCTCGTTGCTGACCTCCAGTGTCTGATGGTAACATCGTGCTCAGCAGCTGGTGTCGTCGCCTAGGGTGGTCTGGCACGGATGCTCCTGCGTCTGCCTGGCTGAGAAAACAAGACAATATTGTGCGAGGCAGATTGGGAAGTGTAATCTGTTGCTCGTTCTTGGTCAGTCTTCAAGAGTTTTAATTTCTCCGAGGTTTGCCCGATAGTAGCATGATAGAAGTTGTTAGGTACTCATAAAAGCTTTTTCTCTGCATATAGATGCATCATTCACTTCCTGAAAGGATTCACATCCATTGATCTAATGGCTAGCCACTATGCATAGGAGAATATCGCTGGAAATAGAGGGCATTTCCATTTCATAAAGAATAAGATGCAGCACACTAGTGTTTCAGCGTTGATTTTGCAACAAAGAACTTTGAATTCCAATAAGAGTATGGCTAGAAATCACAAAGATGTGAATTTGTTTTTTTATTAGAAAAGGGAACAATTTAATAGTCCTAATTCTATTATTTGGCAATCACCTTTCGAGTGACAATGTTTTTATTATTGTAACATTCGGTTTTTAAGGACAAAACCGAATAAACACCATATATGAGCCCTGAAAGTCAAATCTCACATATAGCTACAAATGAAGGGTAGTATCAAATCAACAATGCTTAAATTATAACGAACATAATATAAAGAACATAACCTCAGCTGAAAACACTCTGATCCTCTAGTGTAGACTCCACAGGGAACGACTGATTGGTTGATCACAAGCCTAAACTTTACCTGAGGTGTGAGGGAAATAGCAAGAGTGAGTCCATGTCGAACTCAACAAGAATGACAACCGGCAAGGCAATATCTTACCCAAATACCATGATCACTATAACATAATAATGTAGAGGATAAACTATAAATTATGAACTGTTAAACAAGCATAGATCTTCATCTTTAATGCAAAGGTTCCAAGGCCGCTCGTGACCGTGAGCACGGCTGATATACCAGTTTTACTCTGCGCAGAGGTGTATACTTTCATTGTGAGCCGTGAATTGCCCTTTCGCCTGGGGTGATCGGCCCCTTTACCCTCTTCCTAGGACGGTCAGCAGGATTCACTATGAAGTCTTTCAAAGGTTCATCTAACATGCTAGGGCCGCTAGGTATCTTCCATCAATCCATACGACACACCGCAGCGGTCCACGGTTGCGGCAGTCCCGTGTGATACAATCCCGCGAGGAGATCCACGGTCTGTTTTCCTCTAACGCCTTTCAGTAACCACTAACAGGTTAAACAAGGTCTGCTTTCCCCTAACGCCTTTCGGTAACCACTAACAGGTTAAACAAGGTCCTCATACTAAACTAAAACCAGAGCCCATTAGCCCTCACGGTTGTATGCTTGTTTTCCCGGAGACTCTAATACTGAGACAAGCCCACATGTTGCTAATAGTCATGTTTAACGTTCATTGCATAAACATCATTGTCATATGATTCAAAGCTGCATTTGAGTCTCAAAGCTTCATGACCATTAACCATGGATTTGATCTTTGTCTGGCTTTATTTACCACTGGTGCTGCAGCTAGATGATTCCATTGATCTGTGGAGACCCAGGACAAGTGATATAGAGATTAAGAATAGGTGACATCGGGGAGAAATACATTGAGGATCCAGAACACATTTGAGGTTTGGCATTTGTTGGATGTACGGGTTCTTGTTGTCGTCTTTGCCAAAAGAATAAGTAAATTGCATATGTGCATGGTGGACTGAATCACTCACTTAGTAGCCATATAGTCCATGGGTGGTCTCCCTCATGCCCCAGACTTTCTGCAAAATTCACCACCGAAGCAAAGAACCTTGCTCATTGTTGTTGGCATTGTCATCAAAGCCCCACGACCACATCATAGTCACCCCTCCATAGCGGATCGAGGGCACAACCTCGATAGATCGATCTAACACTTCCACACATTGCATCATTCCTTACATTCGAAGCACAATAAGACTTCAGGGACAAGGACGTGCAACTCATATGGGCTAGGCGCAAATGAGAAGGTCATATGAGGACCCTCTGCTTCAATTTACAGAGCAGATACAGATTTGCCAATGGTACATAGATGCAATGAACGGAAGATGAGTGAGTTTGTGAGGGCATTCCGCGCTGATCTTGGCCTCACCATGGCAGTTCTTGATGATTTATGTCACAGCACCTTGCACATTTTTTGCTAGTGTGAGTTCTTGGAGATTTATGTCAGAGTACCTTGCATGCTTTTTTCATATAAATAATGTTTTCTACACCATTTTAGTACAATAATAATATAATATTTGAAGAGATTGTTCTTTTACAAGGAGGGCATCCCATCAATTATAGCTTAGGCCTTATCCTCCTAACTATGTAGATTAGCTGTGGTTGTTTTGTCCATCTTTGGATTTTTTTCTAATATAAATCAATATAAGTTGGGGCAGTAGCTGTACAACATTTGTTCCTAGATAAATGCCTTTAATAATGTAGTAACTCGTGAGAGGACACCATTTTCTTCAACAAGACGAAGAGCGAAAGGAAGGAACGCTGGCTGGAGCGGCTAAGGGAGGGACTGAAGACATGGTAACCTGTCCATAGGCGATACATGTGCTATCTAGCTCAAGGAGGAGGACAAGCAGGGAGGAGGAGCAGGGGTGTCAATGTAGTGGAAGATATGCTGGAGTTATTTTTTTTTGAGGGATTCAGTGGGGAGAAACCCCCCCACCTAATCTTTTTTCATTGATATAAGGTCAAAGAACAATTACAGGTGCACAAGGGGTGCAGAAAAGAAAGAATTTTTCAGAGTTACACAAACTCAAAAAGAAAAAAGACCTAAACATTAGGGGATATTCTCCAACCAAATTTTGATGGGACCCGCAAGGCCTGGCTTGGCTTTGATGCAAATCAAATCCATCCGGTTTTTGAAGAATATCTTCCACTTTGCATAAGTACGGGGCTTGTTATCGAAGATCAAATCATTTCTCATATTCCAAATCGACCAACAAGCAGTGATGACAACTTCTCTGAAGAAAGGGGCTCTGAAATCTGTTCTAGCTTGAATAAACATGTCAAGAGGGGGCAGGTTGTAATTCCAATTGATATCTAGGACAGTCCAACAAGCTTGACTGAAAGGACATTCAAAGAACAGATGCCACATTGTTTCATCTCCCATTGAATTACAAATGGCACAAGAGTAGGATGGCAGAAACATATTCTTCCTCCTTAGCAACCCCTTGGTATTCAGTCTATCCTTGAGCAGCAGCCAAAAAAAAAAGAATTTGTGTTTTCCAAGATTAGCACCCTTCCAAAGCCACTCAAATAAAGGTGAAGCAGGTTCATGTCCTTTAAGAACTTTGTAGGCTTTCTTAGAAGAGTATGCTGTTGAGTTCCAACAGTAGATCCATTGATCAAAACCCACCGGATCCCAGTCAAAAGTACTCAACAAATCTTCCAATTCATGCAATTCACTTAAAGCTTGTGAGGTCGAGAGGGAGGAAGAAATTTATGTTTGTCTCATGGTTCAGGGAGAACATGATTGAGCATTTTTTTTTTTTTGAGAAGGAGAACAATCTTGGAAATTTATCCTTGAGGCAAACATCATTCCAAAGGTCAGACCAGAATAAAATAGAAGATCCAGATACAGGTTGACCCTTTGCAATTTTCCTGAAATCAGCACTCAGTTTTAAAACATCCCTCCACGAAAAAGAGCCCACCGGGGACCTTGCATGAGGTGGGGTGTTACTGTTAGCATATAGTTTGCTCCAAGTTAAATGGACCCAAGGTATGTTAGATCCAATCGTTTTGAGGATGGAGAATATCAGTTTACTTTTGATGCATTTTACTTAGTAGTGGGAGTGTGAGAACTCATATATGCGTTTCCTGTAAGCTGGCAACCCCAGCAAACTCTGTATCGTGTTTCAGCTTTCAATATAAAGCTGGGCCTTGGGCCTTTTATCTAAAAAGAGGACACCATTTTCTTTATTCACTGCACCCTGATTTTTTGAATGATTTATCATGTTGCTCTGTCGGTAGCAGCCTGCCAGTGCGTGCTCTCACTGTATATATGTACCACTCCGTCAGCATACATCAGTTTCCTCTATGCATCACCATCACCGTGATATATTGCTTGCTATACGTAGCTAGTATTACTATATACGTATCTCACAACACTCACATGAGCAGATGCTTTTCGTCTGTTTGGGTGTACCTATAATTCCAGATTCCTAAGCTCAGGTGAATATGAGATGGGAGTGGAGTGCAGGTTAGGACTGGGAGGCATCTGGAAAAATCAACCAAAATCCAAAGCCCAATTTACGGGCTTAGTACTCAATTTGAGACATGAGCGGATAAAGCTTCTTGCTAGCTCAGGAAACGCTGGTAGACAGCGGAGCCCAGAACCTTGCCACTGATGGAATTGCCCTACTCATTCTCCAAGCCTTACAACCCCACGTAAATCATCTGTGACAGGCATGATTGCAATCAGATGCAAGTAGTACCGATCGCCCCCAGAGAAATCTGAGGACCAAGGTCGATCGGCATCAATGAGTTGGCCGACGCAAGACAAGTCATGCAGAAACAAGCTACAGTGAACGAAAAAGATAAAGAAAAATACTTGCAAAGTTAAAATTGCAGCAAGCAGTCAAGAAACAATCTGTTCTGTTTTATTGAATAACGAATCCGATCCTCAAAACGATTGGATCTAACACACCCCGGCAAACCAAAAGGCACTTCGTCCTTTTCTTGTTTGATACTTAATCCCAACATCCTCTACGACTTGGATTAGCCGCATGAATGGAACCGCCAACTGTTGCGCCGCTTGTCCCCGTTGCCGATCCAGAACAACAATTAGCGCAGTGTACTAATCCATTCCTCAATGAGCACCTTGTGAATGACGCCGCAGCTACTGCATGGGATGAACCAGACGCCCGCTAGCGTTCCACACACTAGTCCAGTCTGGTCGCGGCATCACTCTCCTTCAGCTGTTGCATGGGACGATGCTCTCCCAATGTAAACCGCAAAGTCTAGAGCTTCGACTCGGTTTTCCTGGTGCCACTCATTCTTATGTGTACTTGGACCGCATGGTTAATTGACACCGATTGCTGACATAGATGTATCCAAAAGCAGGTATGGCGCCATTGAGACGATCAAAACTAATAGTATGGCCACAAGATTAGTCAATTAATCAAGAGGAACAGGCTCCTTGTATCAGGATCTCTGGGAACCTCTCTTGCATTGCATGAAACTTAAGATTTGGAACTCATCCTATCATCCCAATAGCGTATATATAGACTTTGTGTAGTACCGAATAAGTAATCAGATGGGCCAAACCCCAAGAGGGTTTATAATAATGGCCCAAAGCCCATATTTAATTCAGACCATCCATGAATTACGCCTGTGATGCGTGCAAAACAGCATATATATTACTAGTCTCTTGACCACTCCTTACGATTTGTAGAGCTTCTTCCCAGATTAACAGCTACTATGCCCACACTGCATCCAGCGCTGAGATACGTCACCAAGCCTTCAAAGAATTCCGATGAGCATCCTACATGTAGCAACTAATAGCTAAGGTGCATTCCATATAATATAGCCACATCAAGCTTACATGTAGCAACCTTGATATAGAGTGTGTCTCCATACCTGTTCATTTCAAAAATTTTAAATTCAAAATATTAGAAATTTAAATTTAAATGATATGAAATAAACAAATTATCAACTGTAAATACAAATCTCATCAACCTCTAAAATTTTTAACAAATGTTTTGTAGTTATGAATTATTTGTGCAACAACTATTTTTAAGCATAGTTTACTTACGGCGGACATAACAATCCCACTCCTAGAAATCAGCCATTTCAGAGACTATATTAACATAAGCAACTCGCTGAGAATTTGTCACTCGTGGTTCACTTAATTAAGTCGTCTGTCCCTGAAAAAGGTATCCGTGAAATAAAATAAGATGCGCCTAAATTCCTTTTGTATTGGGTTTGTTTGTTGTAAATAAAAAGATCAGCTGACTAAACCATTTGTGTTGATAGTTTGTTTGGTTCACTATTAAGAAAAGGGAACATTATAACTGTTGCACATTGCTTGTTGGAACATCTCACCATCTCTGGAGATGCACCAATACGATTCAATGCATGTGTTAAAGGGACCAACTGCCTGTTATTGCTGGAAAACTCGCTGTTGACAAAGCCTACCTTCAGATTGGAGCAGATGTCGAAATAGCATGGTTGCATTGTCAAGATGCGCAACCACATGAATGATGCAGTACAGTTCAACCTCGCCACCATTGGGTATGACGTGAATAATCATAAGCAAGATTTAATTTGATAAACCCGTAAGCAAGATCCAAATATACATGGAGTCTGGCTGTTTGGAAGAAATACAGCAGCTCTAGGTTCGACTGTTCCAAAGACAATTTAATTGCCATATATGCCCTAATTTTGTTCGCAAAACAAAAAAAAAAGATCTTTACTCTGTTTAACATGAAGTAGTACTCTGTATTTCTTTCGTGCAACCACTGTAAGAGCCCAAGGGGCTGGCTAATGAAATGTAGTGGTCTCAAAAATTTGAATCATCCGCCGACAAGCGAGTCTGATATCCTGAAGCTTAAGAAGGGTTACCACCAGAATCTGACGATGTTTTCCTAGCCTGGGTCTCGATACAGTGTAAACTTTGGGTTCAACTGCTCTTGGCTACATGTGCAATGTATGGTCATGAAACCAGTCCTGGTCCATGCGCGCCATTGCCTGCTAAACCATGTATACGCAAGCGGAAAGCCCACCCATGCCATGAGTATATATACACAGCCGCATTGGCTGCACGTGCCATGCGCACACCACCGGGGTGTACTGCTGCCTCCCGTGCCCAGAAACTACTGTCTATTAAACCACATTAATTTGGCTTCTACGGCTGCGAACACTATTAAACCACACAATAAGGAATGCATTGGTACACCCCATCCTATATATATCAGTTGGCCAGCCCCTTGGGTTCAAAAATCCACTCAACAGATGGTTCGCTGAGACAAGGGAGCATGCAAAGCATGTGTGATAAAATGCATGGCATTGAGAAGGAGAGGCACCAGGAAAATGCTAGAAACCAGAGGCCATTGGTACACAATGCAGACAGCATGTTGGCCGATAATCAGAGGTTATGCAGTTGTATTGGTTTTGTTTTAGTGCTGATCCAAACGGAAATCAAGCCGGGCAGCCACACCATGCCCCAGCAGCCTATGGCCCCCCACCTATAATAGGTCCAATGCAACCTGATTGTGCTAGCAGTGCTGCAACGGATTTCCTAATTCCAACTTCCATCAGCCTTACCATACCCAGGCGACCACCGAGCCCTTCGCTCTTCAGCCTCAACTAGGAAGTAAAGTTGCTAACAAGGTGCCCCGCATCGGCAGTCCCGCAGATCCTTCGTTGGTTTGTTCAAACTTTGCTGTCACTGGGATCATACCAAATCCCGATTGTCATTAGGGCTTAAAGACTAATCAATTTCCCTGTCATTTGAAAATTGGATTTTTCATGACGGAGATTACCAATTGCAATTGCTAACTTCCTAATCACTAAGTTTACTTCCCTTGTAATTTATAAAACAGTTTTGTGTCATTGCTTTCTATTCCAAGATATATGAAGACAGTCATTTTCTGGTACCACAGCTAGTTTGTTTTTTAGACTTCACCAGAGAGTTAATGTACTGAGATTCATCAGGACGCTGAACTTAGTACGAGCTTATATAAATATCCCAATAACCGAATATATAATTGGCAATCAAAACATCTAATATTTCTTTGGTGCAAAAAGAACCGTATAAAAACAGCCCAAGCAGTAGGTTGATAACATCAAATGATCTAATGTTATGAATTCTCTGTGGTAGAACAATCGACTGACGGCTGCACGTTGAGGTCGGTGTCTAATTCGATCAAACCGGATATGTGGGCCTTCAACTCCACTTTTTGCTACAGTTTTTCTCTATTTGTCCATTTGGATTCCTTCATTTTGGAAGAATTGAAAACTCTACAATAAACAAGGCTATTTTTGGCTTGGTATTTAACATTGCACCACATTCCAAATTTCACATTTAACCCCATACCTGAAATTCATAAGGCGTAGGAGTTTGGAATTCAATGGAACCATTCTATGTAGGCACTCTCCAACTCCATTCCATGTATACAGCTAGCTCAATTCTATGTACTGCAATGGGAAAAACGGAGTGATGTTGCCATGAAAACCAGGGTGGAGTCATGCATGCACCACTACTGTTATCTTAACACTGACTCATTTATATATACGCACTACTGCTTCACCTATATCTGTGTCAAAATGTGCACTGGGCTTCTGCGGCTATCAACAACTATTAGTCTATTACACAATAAATTGGACCAAAAAGCTTGCATGGGAACCTGACCTATATATATCTGTCCATTGCATCATCCATTCAGCTGATAGTCGGATAGCAGACAGAGAAAAATATCCATGCAAGTGTTTAGGAGTAAAGACAGACTACAGAGGATATGCCATTTTAAGAAGGGGAGGCATCGGAGAAAGGCTGAAGTTCCGTCTCCATACACACATGGCACAAACAGGAGTCCATACCAAGAAAGTGATCGTGAAGTCAAATAATATATGATGCAGAACAAGATGGGACAACAATTGAGCTCCTTTGTAAGCAATTCATGCAGACTAAGATGGTTCAAGAACAGGTGGCCAGAACTATATACATTCTTTCTTTAAAAAAATGTAAAGTATGGGTGTTGTCTATGTACATTCTGGCCGGTGAACGCAAAAGGGGCTCCCTATGCTTGTCTATGGCCAAAAAAAAAACCCGAGACAAGCTTGTCCCCTTGATTCACATCTTTAATAATTTGAGGTATGTGGAAATAAGATCAAACTAATGTTTTCTCTGATATACTCCCTCTATCAATTTTTGTAAGGCGTTTAGGCCAATATCCCAGATACCAAGGAACTGCAGATAACAAGGAGGAAAGAGGACCACGTGGCAGTAAAATACAAACCAACGTTTGCATGTCGGCATGCAAACCGACGTTTGAGTGAATGCAAATGCATGCATGTGCCGGATTCAAGCAAGATCCGTGAATGCATAGTGTATTAAATGCTGCACACATATTTATCTCCACCTCGATTATAATGCTACGCCTAACAAAAAATCAAAACACTAAAACTGCTGAGCGCCTTACATTTTGTAATGGAGGGAGTAGTATATTGAGGTGCTAAAACTCAATTTTTTGCACAAAAATTTTATTTAACTCTGGCTTTATTTCTCAAAACTCTCTGCATATAGATGCATCATTCACTTTCTGAAGGGATTCACATCCATTGATCTAATGGCTGGCCACTATGCATAGAAGAATATCGCTGGAAATAAAGAGGGCATTTCCATTTCATAGAGAATAAGATGCAGCACACTAGTGTTTCAGCGTTGATTTTGCAACAGAGAACTTTGATTTCCAATGAGAATATGGCTAGAAATCACGAAGATGTGAATTTGTTTTTTTATTAGAAAAGGGAACAATTTAATAGTCCGACATTGACTAATTCTATTATTTGGCAATCACCTTTCGAGTGACATGGTTTTTAAAATGGATTGTACATGTTAATTCCAACACAAGCATTCGCCCAGACATGTACCACAATTTATAAATATGGCAAAATGTACAGCATGTTCACAACATGCCCCCAACAATTACCAGCCAAAGGAACCTTTCAAATAAGAAGTCTATACAATGGCCAAGAACATATTTGAATAGTCCATCGACAAAAGCTTCTTAAGTTCCGACCTACTCTCGTCTGCCAAGGCTTGTCATAACGGTGGGTACCCATTTAGAGTAATAATTTGTGTTCAACTGCAGTAAACTATGTGAAGAACATGATAAATTGACTCAAAGTGCAAGCATGCATGAATGCATAACTAGCCTATATGTCATGTGTCGAATTGGAGGAGGGGCCCATGGGCCATGCATGGCGCACAAAGGCCCCCTAGGGCTTGCGCATGCGCAAAGGCCAGGCCTAACCGACGCCGCCCGCTTTCCCGCTACGTCGTCATCACGTCATCATCTTCGTCATTAAGTAATAGATATTTAGGAAATAAAGATAGGAATAAAATAGAAAATAAAGGGAGAGATTTCTTTAGATGCAAGTCTTCCTCGGACTATAAATACAAGGGACTTGTGTCCGGTTGAATCTTAATCGAGAAAAATTAAAGGGGTAACTCCCAATAGCTATTGTCTCTCCGCTCTCTCTCTCTAACCCTAGCGCGAGGCGCCGCCTCCCACCCGCACCGCCGCCTCCTGCCCCCCAGCGTGCGTGCCCTAGGGCGCCTGCCGCCCACGTGGCCGCCGGCCGCCGCCGCCGCGCCGCTTTGTCCTTGCCACGCCGCCATTCCCTCGTCGTCGTTTTTGGTACTACTGCTCATCATCATCGTCGCTTCCTACCTCATTTGTTCGTCATCACGCCGCCGTCGTCATCACCACCGCCACCAGGCCGCCCCAAACCGACCGCCGCCGCCCCCAATGCCGCCGTCGGCCACGTGTCACGCCGGAATCGATCCGGTTTGTGACAGTGGTATCCGGAGATCGGGGCGATTCCCACCACCGATGGCTTCCGGCGACCACCACCCGGCGCATGGACAATCGCGTTCATGGAGAAGCTCCACACCATCTTCGACGACTACGAGCAGGCTGTGACAGCACGCTGGGAGCAACAGCAGGCTGTACAGCAAGCTGCCACAGTCAACGACAACGCCGTCCTCCACACCAACGATGAACTGGTGGCCCACGGCGGCGGCAACATCGCGACGCGACGCCTTGCTGTCCGACGTCAGCGCCTCCGGCGTCATCTCTGCCATCGACGACGCCCGCCGCCAGGGGCGCCACCGACGGTGACGTCGCTCCCATAGGCGCCGCCTACGTCACCCCCTCCAAGATCAGCGTTGCTACAAGCAACGAGTACGCCTACCCCAAGGACGCACCCGCCGTTGCAGCTCAGTTCAGTTCAGATCAGGAGGCTACAACCGACGCCCACCAGCTGCTCGACGAAAGGCCTACCCAACTAGGCCAACGTCTCGTGGCTACTACAATGACAGAGATAAGTTTCCCGGACACCAACTACATGATCTCGACATCAGAATTGCTAACGCCATCATGTGCAACACAACAACGTCGACCGACGTCGACATCGACGTCGCTGACCCTGACGTCCTGATCAACACCGCCGCCATGGACAACAACGACGTCAACACCATCACCAACCATGATGTCCTCGACACCGGCATCACCGACAACAACAACGCCACCCCTACGAGCGCTGCCATAGGAGGGAACAATGACGCCCTCATAGGCGTCGACGACATCGCCAATGACGACCCCAGGGACGTCAATGCCAATGATGACCCCCCTGACGTCGACACACTCCTCCACTCGCCGACCTTCGACAGCGACAACAACCTGCTACACCTGCTGGACATCCCTCGGACTTCCACCATGGCGGAGAACGTCAGCAAGCGAACTGTGGATCTACTCACGGCCACGACACCAACTCTGACATCACTGGCGCTTCCACCTGCGGCTGCAAACTTCATGAGAGCACCTGTGCTAAGCGCCCCCATCGTCACCACAACAACGGAACATGAGCTCGGACAAAGACACGAGGTATGCCGCTATCCACCTAATAATAGTGGTACTTTTCTGGTTCATCTGCATGCCAAGCCAAGTGCCACTAGAGGACTGGGACACCTCCACACGATGTCTCCCTTGTGGCTTCAAGCTGCCCATCTACGGCAACTTCATCAGCAACCTCGCGCCAACGCAATGGGACGAGGACTCGTACGACTACTTCGGCACCTTCAAGTTCGCCAACAGGCTCCATGCTCCGCAAAGGAACGCACTACAGGGGGGAGGCGCCCCACACACGATAGACGAAGTGATTCAATTCGCCCATCTCCCTCGACGCCCCTCCATCACGTTCGTCACATGGCTCGGCGACGGCGGACGGACACAACAGCATGGATGACTTGGTTATGCCGACAAGGGCACCCCGAGGGCCAAACCAGCCGGCTACCTCGACCCTCGACGACATCGATGTCAAGTACGACTACGCTCCCAACTTCACCAACGGCCTCCACAACAAGCTTTGGGATGCAACACACCAGGAGGCGCCCTGCATGTTGGGCACGACAATCCAACTCGCCCACCAATTCAACGCTCCTGTCTTGTATGAGGTCTTGAGAAAGCTTCGCCTTGCGAGCGCCACCGACGACGACATGAGGTACACGCCACCCACATCGATCCACTACCTTGTCGACCTCGTCACTACTCCGGAGGCTCTCATCCATCCTCAATTTGCTACAACGACCGACGACAATCTATATGGCACCGACGGAACCATCAAGCTCCAGCCAGGAGCAACAGCTTGGGCGCCACCTAAGGTGATTGGCGTTCACCTCCCGAGGACTTCACCAACCATGCCAGGCATCACGACAAGCACCTAGCTGATGGAGGAGTGCCCACAGAACTTCTTGCCATTAGTGCCAATCTTCTTCCTCGACAACCACCGCTACTACGCCTCAGAACGGGATGTTCTCCAACCAGGTGGGATCCTTTTGCATACACTTGAGGTTGGCTTTCACCTCTCAACGTACTCGGCACCAAGACAACCATCTCCAGAGAGCAATGGAATTCCATCCATTGAACTAACATCAGCAGAGGTCAGCGTCTTCGTCTTCGCCCAGCTCATTCCCTTGACACAAGTGGAGCAATACAACACAAACCCCCGTCTGGCAACGCATACCTTCCAACGCTAATAAAATGTGTTGCAGGCGACCCACCCTGCCCGCCCGCCCACACCACAGGAGCGCAGTATTATAATATGCCTTGCAGTTCCATCTTGAGAGTCCTTGAGTCAAATAACCCATTTCCCCAAGTTTCCTATCGTGTGTACAGAGTGGCGGTTCACAGAGAAGACAGATCGGAGGTGGATACTCCTGATTGGAAGAATTGCTGCGTTTGCAATCGGCAAGGTTACGATTTGAACCACTCCACTTTCACATCTGCTGATTACGATCTCAACCAGGTTACGTATCTCCTCATGTGCGTTATGATCTCCTCAATCCTTGGTGTACAGGTTCGTGCCCGACTGGATCTGGCCGTATTGATTGGATCTGGATGACGACCAGACGTGGCTGCTCTCCTGCTGTGCCGTATTGATTGGATCTGGATGAGGACGCGCACTGCCCTCCGATGCATCCCTATACAATTCCATTAAGGGTACAATCTCTAAATCGTCCTTACAGACAGTTAACTAGTTTATACATATCCTCAATTCTATTTCAATTCTGGTTCAGTTAACTAGTTGCTATACGTAGATTAATGTTGGGTTGTTCTTACAGCAGCCCTGTATGCCATTGTTTTTGTCTCATGATTGAGCGCTAATTTAGAAGTGCACTACCTGACGAATGATTCGGTAGGTCACTTCTCTCAATTCCATATATAATTTTCCGTGTCTGCAGTTTGATGTTTAGTTCTGATAATTCTGAGTTTTATTTATTTTCTAAACTTGTGTGAGTGCTGACAAAGACAAATCTTCTGACCTTTTTTTGTACTTTGATATAGAGCTAATATCTACGAAGTAACCGAGGATGAAATCTATTAAGAAATTTGCCAGTGGTAAGTTCAGACTATCCCTGCTTCAAATATATACAGTTTGTAGCTAACTTCCTAGCACTGTTTTATTGGGATGAAAATTATTAGTATATATTAACCGACCAGATCTCTAGTTAAATATATAGTTTATAGATATTTCTTTATTAGTATATAATATCCTAAATATTCTTTCTAGCACTGTTGTTGTCTTTATCTGGACTGCTAGGTCTAATTTGAGAGAACTTTCAGTCACTGTAGATAAAGGGAATTAATGAACCATTAATTCTAGAAGCACTGCCAGGAACTGGTATATATTCATTGGCTCAGTTATCTTCCTTCACCAAGAATTGTAAAGTCATGTGAAAATGGCATTATTTTCCTAAATATGTTCTTAACAAAGCACTCTATGTGTTTCTGCAGGACTTTGGATGTTCCGAATCATTGACTTTCCCTCAAGATTTTGGAGTTTCCCATGAGGAACAAGATTTTCCCTCAAGATTAGTTGTTTAGGAGTGGTGTTACACTTGTGGACCATTGTCTCGTATCATATATTCTCAATATGGAACTTTGTAGTTTGTGAATCACTGTATTACACTTATCGAGAGTGGACCATTTTCTTGTATCTATGAAATCATTTACTTCATTTTAGTTATTTAATATTATCTTGAGTATCAGAGATGTCTCTTAAATGTTACCTTGCTCCTGGATGTAAAATATCTAATTACTTTATGAAGCTATTTATATTGTATATAACAATGACATACAATTTTAATAAAAAATCTCAAAAGCACGTGGCATATTCCACTAGCAACACATATATATGTTGTTACATATTCGTTGCCAGCATGCAACGCTTATATACACTACTTACCAACACATATATATGCGTTGCAATTGATCCTTGCAACGCCACTTTAAAACAACGCATATTAGATGCGTTGGTATAGATCCTACAAACACTTATTCGAGCTTGTAGCAACGCATATATGCGTTGCTAAAGGGGTGTCATTTTGTAGTAAATCTACAGGCCGTGCTACTTCAATCAACCCGTCAACAACAACAGCCGTGCAGAACCACAGCGAGGGCGCGCTGTCAATGAAAAAAGGGGAGAGATGTCATGTGTCGAATTGGAGGAGGGGCCCATGGGCCATGCATGGCGCACAAAAGGCCCCCTAGGGCTTGGCGCATGCGCAAAGGCCAGGCCTGGCCGGCCGCCACAGCCGCCTTCCGTCGTCATCACGTCATCATCTTCGTCATTAAGTAATAGATATTTAGGAAATAAAGATGGGAATAAAATAGAAAATAAAGGGAGAGATTTCTTTAGATGCAAGTCTTCACGGGACTATAAATACAAGGGACTTGTAATCAGTTGAATCTTAATCGAGAAAAATTTAAGGGGTAACTCCCAACAGCTATTGTCTCTCCAGCTCTCTCTCTAACCCTATCGCACGTGCGCCGCCTCCACCCACGCCGCCACCTCCGGCCCTGACGCGTGCGCGCCCTAGGGCGCCCTGCAGCCCACGCGGCCCCGGCCGCCGCTGCCACACCGCCCATCCTTGCCCGGCCGGTACTGCTGCTCGTCATCATCGCCGCTTCCTACCTCGCTGTTCGTCGTCAGCCTACGTTATCACGCCGCCGATCGTCATCACCACCACCACCAGGCCGCCCCAAGCTGACCGCCGCCGCCCCCAACGCCGCCGTCAGCCACGTGTCACGCCAGAATTGATCCGGTTTGTGACACTATATATATCAGTTCCGAGCGGAGGGATCCATCCAGCTAATAGTGGATGAGAGAAACGTGCAAATTCAAGTTGCTTATTATCAGATCACTTGCAAGGACATTTTCTGTTTAGCCTCGGTTCTTGAATCTTGAGTACTGTATACAGCATTATTGGCACTGAGAATGAGGCACTGGAAAAGGTTCAAGTCCTATTGTGTAGTCTGAAGGCCTCTCGCTTGCCACGTTCCTAGTAGACCATGCCCATAAACTCCTGTGCAGTGTGCAGCGATTGCATGGACGAGACAGCCTCCGGCACGGACTCTACTGTTTTTGCGACCGTGCTCCTCTGATGTGAACTCACTATGGTGAGACCTCAGACATGTTCTTGACGTCATCCTCTGAGTCATGGGTGCAGCGTGCAGAGTCATGCGCAAGCATTGAAGTGGACGTTACTGAGTGGAGGCAATAAGAAAGCAGCGCGATTTATTGCCCCTTTCCAGTTTCATGTTGGAGACTATGAACTTGAACCTGATGATCCTTTTGGGACTTTGGTTTCCTTTAAAATCAATTGCAGCTTTTTTTCTTCATGGAAATAGTCGTGACTATGTGCTGGTCAATTTGGACAGTGAGAAATGATGCCATATTCAGAAGCCTACAGCCCTCTATTGATCACTGCAAAGTTATTTTCAGGAAGGAATTTGCTCAGATTATTCATCGAGCAAGAAGTAGAGATATCCAACAGCTAACTCAATGGATAGAAGCTTATGTGTAATAGAATTTTCTTTGTTTCTTGTGTTTTTCTTTGTAACGACTGTTCTTTTCATTTAATAAAAGCCCATTAGGGGCCCCCCTCCTGTTCCCATCAAAAAAAAAAAAATCCTTTTGTATTGGATTAGTTTGTTACCAATAAAAAAAGATCAGCTGACTAAACCATGTGTGTTGATAATTTGTTTGGTTCACTATTTAGAAAAGGGAACATTATAACTCTTGCACCTTGCTTGTGGAACATGCAATCTCTTTTTGATGTACAGAGAATAAGAACAACATTTTGCTGCTTCAATCGTGTCAAGAACTGGGTTATATGTTTTATCGTCTGTACAGTAACAAAAATAATAATATGTTGCATAAATTCTTTATTGGTGTACAGAGTAATAAAAACAATATTATATTGCGTAACTTTCTTTATGATATACAGAGTAATAAAAACAACATTAAGTCCTGAGAATCAGGCTGACCACATTCTGTCATTTTTATTCTAATAGAATTGGTCCGGACCGCATTCCAAGTATTCATCTGGCTTATTTAGCTGTGGCAAATGAACCGATGTATAGAGCGAGCCACTGGAAAAAGGTATGCATGTATGCCAACCATATATATATCAGCTGCCAAATCATATGAATCCCTTAAACTGTTGTTGTATGAGCCAAAAGCACAAATACTTAAGTGCAAGATCGAGAAAATCAGACAAGGGAATTTCTATCTAATATATGCCAATTCATGAATCCATTCAACTGGTTCACTGCACTGGTTCCACAAAGGATTGATGTTAAGAAGGAGAGGCACCAGGGGAAGGCCCAAGTCCTACAGATGTTATTGTTGGAATATAAGTGAACTGCCCACCTCTCCCCATCAAGCTTTTGGGTTGAATTGGTTGGTGCATGCAAGTTAATAGTTATATATGTCTCACAATGAAATGCCTAAGTAAAAGAATATATCTAGTCGATCTACTCGACTCAATGGCTGACACACTTAAAAAATTCGACACTCTGGACATACATATCTGATTGCAGTGATAATTGTGCATTTTCTCTAGCCAACGAGCAAATAAATATCTTGTAGTTTTACCTTCTTGATCAGAAATCTAGAATTGTTATTTTTTAAACAAGGAAATTTTTTTTCTGTGAGTTTAGATATAGGTGGAATCGACACTCCGGAGAGGAACCAGCTGCCTGTTATTGCTGGAAAACTCCCTGGTAACAATACATACATTCTGATTGGAGCAGAAGTCCAAATAGCATGGCTGTATTGTCAAGATGCGCGACAACATGAAGGATGCAGTACAGAAGTCCAAATAGCATGGCTGCATTCTCAAAGTCACCATTGGGTATGACGTGAATAAGCGATCACACCATGAATTGCAATATTTCAAGATTTAATTTGATAAACACATAAGCAAAATCAAATATACAAAGAGTCAGGCTATTTAGAAGAAAAACAACAGCTCTAGGTTGGACAGTTCCAAAGACAATTTAATTGCAATACATGCTCTAATTTTGTTCGCAAAACATAAAAAGGATCTTTGCTCTGTTTAACATGAAGTAGTACTCTGTATTACTTTCGTGCAACTTAAATTGTCAATCGAATGAAATGAAATGGTCAAAAAAATTGAATCATCCGTCGACAAGCCAATATCCTGAAGCATAAGAAAGGTGTCACAGACCCGGTTCGATTGGGCGGTTGTGACACATCACCAACGATCTTCGGGGCAGAGAAGGTGGCGTATGGAGCGGCTGTCTCGCAGCAACGGCGCCGGCGGCGGCGGCAGGCGGCAGCAGCGGGGGCGGCGTGGTGACGGCGGGGCGGCGCGCTACGAGGGCGCAGCGGGCGGAGAGGCAGCGGCGGGTGGCGGTGCGGCCGACGGCGGCGGCGGCGGGCGGCGCGCGCGGCGGCGGTGGCGGGTGGAGAGAGAGAGGTAGAGATACGAACTATTTTTATTGCTTGCTTATCCCCAAAGAGATTATATGGCCTTGCTTATATAGCCCGCTAGTGGGACTTGTAATCTAAGCAATCTCCTATAAGGTTTCCTTATATGATTGGAATACCTTTACAAGCAATATTTATTTATTTCCTAATAAGGGCCTTCCTTATAAGATTGGAATATTCCTTTTACACACCAAAAGCCTAAGATAATCCTAACTTGATGACGGCGAGTCGGAAGCGGGAAGGGAGGGGCGGCGGCAGCGCGGGGCGCGGGCCCCTGCCCTCGCGTCTGCATCTTGCGCGCTGGCCCTCGCGGGCGGGCGCGGGCCGCTTTGGGCCCTCCTAGCCCGTCCCGGGCTAGCCCAATTCGGTTCATGACATTTCCCCACCGTTCGACGAGGCGGCGCGTCCGCGTGCCGCCCAACCCACCGTAGGCGCGAAGGGCATGCCGATCGGAGAGGTCACGACGCCGGGTCCGTAGGCGAGGATGAGGGGACCCGACTTGTCGTTGTCGTCGTTGCAAATCTTTGGCGTCGTTGTCGGCGAAGGAGAAGTCGAGGTGTGCGGGCTGCCGAAGTATATGTTGAACTTGTAGCTCAGCGGGGCTGCACGAAGGGACGGTCCATCCATGCGCGCCGCATGACGGAGGCACTGAGTCTGGCAGAGAGCTCGATCGTCTGGAGGGTTGGTGGGGGAGCCTGGGAGGTATATGTCATCGGTACATATACCTTCGCATGGATGTGCCTGCAAAACACATGTCGTAGCGACGAAGGGGGTGACGAGGAGAAGCGTAGGAGATGGCCGTGGGAGGTCGCGCAGCCGTGCCGACGAGCGACCCGACTTTGGGCGCCGGTCTTGATGGCGGCGTCGATGACGACATTGTCGATGCAGAGGAAGATGTCATCGTCGTTGTCGAAGAGGAGGACCGTGACGTCCTCAAGCCTGACTTCCGGGCGTGCCTGTAGGAGAAGCACGCTCGCCGGGAACGCCTGATCTTCATGTGAGCGATTGGGGAGGTGGAAGCCTTTGCTACGCCATGCGGTGGGGCGCCCTCCTCGGCGGAAGTCGTGCGGGAGGTCCGATGCTGCGGGGATGTAGTAGCGGTGGAAGTACCTCACAACGCCGTAGTGGAGCTCCACTCCGGTGCGATGTCGCGCTGCTCGATGGCGTTGGCGATGATCCCAGCTCCTTGTTGGTCGTGGTGCCCGGTGTATATCCGATGATGAGGTCGTGCGGCGTCGGCTCATCAATCGCGTCCATGGCGGCAGCAAAGACGCTGTCGGCCTGGCACCCGGTCGGCGGGCCGCGTCGATGTCGCCATCGATGTCGGCGTCATGAAAGTAACCGGCGCCGTGGGCGCGCGGTGCGGTACGCCGGTATTTGGCGAAATCGTCGTCGTGAGCGGCGGGCAAGGTCGATGGCCTCCTCCATCGAACAAGGCTCGAACCGCGAGCATCGTCGAAGTGTGTCACGTAGGCCTCCGACGGAAGACGCCGACACGGGTGGCGCTGCCCCTCAAGATCCATGCGAATCGCATAGCTCTCGAAGCGGAGATGTAGTCGCCCGGCTTGCCGGAAGCTGGGGGGCGCGTACCCCGTGGTGTCGATGATGATGGGGTCCGAAGTCGCACCGCGGTAGTGGGTGAACGCGTCCCCACTCAACCGGGGGCCTCCTCCCGGGAGCCTGTTGAACCCGCATGCGGCGGGGCCTATCGGATGGAAGGCAACATACCCGAACGTAAGTCGGGGTTGATGTCCTCCTTTTAGCTCGAATGCCAGCTCCATCTTGCATATCCGCAGGTCGGGGTTGTCGTCGCCGTCGTACTCCCGGGACCTCCAGGCGCGTGACGTAGTAGGGGGTTTAGGTCCGTGACTGACTGAGACGTGGTGCCGCGAGAGGCATCGCGGGACCGGGGTGCCGCGGATGGCGCCCTCGGGCGGGGCGCCGCGGGTGACGCCGTCTCGCCGGGGAGTCCTGCTGGGCGGTCGCGGTGTCGGTGGGAGGGAGAGGGCAGCCGGTGCTGCGTCGTCGTCGATGGCGATGTCGGTGGCGGCCGGTGCGTCGCGAACAGCGTCATCATCCTCCTCCATTTGGAGGATGGCGGGGTCGGCGCCGTCGGCCGGTGTCGCGTAGGGCGGCGGGGCAGGCGTCTAGGGGCGGCCCGTGCCCGGCGGCGGCGGCGGGCGGACGGCTGTCATCCGGCGCGGTCATGTTGGTCGTCGGCGAAGGCTGAGGGTAATGATCGTCATGGGCGGTGGAGGCGAACTCCATGTGATGACGGCGTCTCGATCTCGTCGAGCGTCGGCCGATCTTGGCGCGGTTGTCGTCGAGGTGCTCGCCGGCGCCTTGGTGAACTCTTGCATCTCGGAAGCCATCGGTGGTGGGAATCGTCTGGTCTCCGGATACTAGCTGTCATCCTGGACCGGTTGGATTGGGCCGAACGATCTTGGGGGGCGGAGAAGGTGGCGTAGGGAGCGGCTGCGTCACGGCGGCGGCGCCGCCCGGCCCGGCGTGGGCGGCGGCGGCGGGGGCGGCGTGGTGACGGCGGGCGGCGGTGGCGGAGGGTGGCGGCGGGTGGCGGCGGCCCGGCGGCGGCGGGTGGAGAGAGAGAGGTAGAGATATGAACTATTTTTATTGCTTGCTTATCCCCAAAGAGATTACATGCCCTTGCTTATATAGCCCTGGCTAGTGGGACTTGTAATCTAAGCAATCTCCTATAAGGTTTCCTTATATGATTGGAATACCTTTTACAAGCAATATTTATTTATTTCCTAATAAGGGTCTTCCTTATACGATTGGAATATTCCCTTTTAGACACGAAAAAGCCTAAGATAATCCTAACTTGATGACGGCGTAGTCGGAAGCGGGGAAGGGAGGGGGGCGGGGGCGCGGGGCGCGGGCTCTTGGCCCAGCCCCTGCCCTGGGCCGGCCGCGGGCGCTTTGGGCCCTCCTAGCCCGGTCGGGGCTGGCCCAATTCGGTTCATGACAAAAGGCTTGCCTCCAGGTCGACAATGTTTATCCGCTAGACCGGATAAGTTCGGCCGGAAGGGACACGTCGGCGGCCGAACTCCGAGGGCGGGATGAGGGTGGCGCCCGGGATAGTGCCGGGGCCCCACGGCCGGCCGATGGCGGCTGCCGCTGGGCCATCCTCCCCAGCGGTCATCGTCGTCGTGGAGCGGAGAGGAGGTAGCGGGAATCTTCGGGCGATGTAGGGGTGCTCGGGTGGCGAAGACGGCGTCTTGATCTCGTCGAAGTGGCGGCTGATCTTGGCGCGAGTTAATCGTCCAGGAGCTCCTTCAATGCCTTGGTGAACTCGCGCATCTTGGAAGCTATCGGTTTTGGGGAATCGTCATGGTCTCCGGATACCGGCTATCACAAACCGGGTCGATTGGGCGGAAGTGACACGTCGGCGGTGAAGTCCGGGCGGCGGTGATGGCGCGGGTGGTGGTGAGGGCGGTAGTGCCGGCCTTAGGGCCGGTTCGGGAAGCGGCGGCGGTGAGGCGGGAGGTGGGCGCGGCGGTGCCGGTGCACGGCCGGGGGGCGGCGGCGCTAGCGGGAGAGAGAGAGGCACGAGATTATTTCTTTGTTACTTGTCTCCCAAGAGATTACATGAGACCCCTTAATTATATAGCCTTCCTAGTGCGACTTGTAATCCAAGCAATCTCTAAAGGTTTCCTTGTATGGTTGGAATATCTTTTACAAGCAATCCTATTTATTTCCTAATAAGGGTTTTCCTTATAGAGTTGGAATATCCTTCGCATACCAAAAAGTCCTAAAATAATCCTATCTTGATGATGAGATGAAGATGGAAATGATGACGGCGTGGCGGTGGCGGCCGCTGCTGGCCCCCCTTGTAGGCTGGCCATTGCCGGTTGGGCTGCCCTAGCCCGATCCCTCGACGGGCAAATCGCACGTGGCATCTCCCCACCGTTCGGCGAGGTGGCGCGTCCACGAGCCGCCCAACCCACCGGGGTTGGCGCGAAGGCGATGCCGATGACCGAGATGTTGCTACGCCCGGGTCCATAGGCGAGGATGAGGGAACTCGACTTGTCATTGGCGTCGTTGCGGACCATATCGTCCTCATCGGCGAAAAGAGAAGTCAAGTGCAAAGCTCTAGAAGAAGATGCTAAACTTGTGGCTCGGCGGAGGCTGCAAGAAGGGTCGATCTATCCACGCGCCTCATGATTGAGGCACCAAGGATGGCGCGGCTCCGATGTCGCACGCACTTTGACCGGAAGTAGTAGGTGCATGGCATATTTACCTGGGCGTCAATGTGACTGCGAGAACGCATGTCGGTCGAGACGGCCGGGGGGACGAAGTGGGGCGGCCGTGAGGAGGTCGCTGGCCATCTTGACCGGGCGGCCCGAGTTGGGCGCTGAGGCCTCCCACGCCGACGCCGACGCTGTCGATCACGGAGGAACTCCTGGCCATTGTCGTCGAAAAGGAGCACCGCCACGTCGTCGAGTTTGGCGCTCGGGCGTGCCATGAGCAGGAGCACGCTTGCCGAGAACGCCTGGTCTTCGCGCGGATGAGTCGGGAGGTGGAAGGCCACTGCGACGCCATGCAGGGGGACACCACCTTCGAGGAGAAGGTTACGGTGGAGCTCCGAGGCTGCGGGGGATGTAGTAGTGGTGGAAGTACCTCACAATGCCATTGTAGAGGCTCCACTCAGGTGCAGTCGCGTGAAGCTCGATGGCGCTTGCAATGATGCCGAGCTCTTGGTTCGTTGAGGTACCCAGGTGTAGCTTGGTCAGGAGGTCGCCCGATGTGCGGTTGTCGATTGCCTCCATGGCGGCGCCAGCGCCGACGGCGCTCGCTCTTCGGCCCGTGTCAATGTCGGTGTTGGCGTCGGCGGTCTCGATGTGGTGGTTGCCGGCGTCCTCCATCGATCATGGCTCGAACCACTCGAGCACCATACAAAGCGTGTCGCGTAAAGCCGTCGGCGAGGCGGATGCGGTGAAGGCGGCTCGAGATCCATGCGGTCGCATAGCCCTCGAAGGCATCGATGTAGTCTTTTGACCCGACCTCTGAGGCGGGAGGCGCGAACTCACCGTGGTGTCGGTGGCAATGATCGGTCCGGTCGCGCCGCGGTGGTGGGTGAATGCATCCCATTCGACCAGCGGCCTCCCTCGGGATACCAGTGGAACCGGGACTACGGCGGCACCTATCGGATGGAAAGCGAAGATAAGGGGCGTGGGAACTCGGGATCGATGTCATCCATCGGCTCAAACAACATCTCCATCTTGTGAATCTAGAGGTCGGGGTTGTCTGCCGTCGTGCTCCGGAATGTCGGGCGTACAGCGTAGGAGGGGGGTACGTCACGGTGACTGGGGCGGGGCGCCGCGGGTGGGCGCCAAGGCGAGCTGCCGGGGGCTCTTGCGCGATCGCGGTGTCGGTGGGGAGGGACGAGCGGAGGCGGTGCCGCGATGTTGTCGATGACGATGTCGATGACGGCGGTCCGCCACCCTGAACAACGTCGCTGCCCTCGTCCATCGGGAGGATAGCGGGGTCGGGTTGTCGTCGATGGCGTCGTTGGGGGCGGGGGTGGTGCCTGGGGTAGCACCGGGCGCCCCCTACCCAGCCGGCGGCTACCGGGGCTGTCCTCCCGGGCGTGGTCGTCGCCGCTGTCGTCGTCGCCGTCGTGGAGTAGAGAGGAGGTAGCGAGAATCTTTCGGCTGATGTAAGGGTGCTCCAGCGGCGAAGTCGCGTCTCGATCTTGTTGAAGCGGGCGACCGATCTTGGCGCGGGCGTGCCGAGGAGCTCCTTCAACGCCTAGGTGAACTCGCGCATCTCGGAAGCCATCGGTGGTGGGAATCGTCCCTAGTCTCCGGATCACGAGCTATCATAGACTGGATCGATTGGGCGGAAGTGACATGTGGGCGGCGAACTCGGGCGGCGGTGATGGCACGGGGCGCGGTGAGGGCGGCGGTGAGGGCGCCGCCGGCCTTGGGGGCCGGTTGGGGAAGTGGAGGCGGTAGGGAGGGAGGCGGTGAGGGGGCGGCAGGGCGCGGCGGCGGCGGCGCGCACGGCGGGGAGAGAGAGAGAGGCACGAGTTATTTCTTTGTTGCTTATCTCCCTAAGAGATTACAGACCCTTACTTATATAGCCCTTCTAGTGGGACTTGTAATCCAAGCAATCTCTCTAAAGGTTTTCTTATATTGTTGGAATACCTTTTACAAGCAATCCTATTTATTTCCTAATAAGGGTTTTCCTCATAGAGTAGGAATGTCCCTTCGTACACCAAAAAGTCCTAAAATAATCCTATCTTAATGATAAGATGAAGACGGAAACGATGATGACGTGGCGTTGGTGGCGGCGGCGGTCGCCGGTTGGGCTGCCCTAGCCCGATCCTAACGGTCCCAAATCTGGCACGTGGCAGTTTTCCTACCCTGGGTCTCTGAAGGACTGAAACAGTGACCAGGGGGGCGTGAATGGGAGCCGTAAATTTTTTCTTTCAAAACATTTAGGCCACTATCCCAGTTTCATCTCCAAACGCGCGAATTAAAGACCGAGATGTCCACGACCCAAATGATTGGGTGGATGTTCCCCGGGAACACAGTGGGACACCTCGAAAGATGATACACGACAAGAAAACTGTCAACGAACAGCTTATCGGACCGATGGACGAAAATGAGATATCCAACTTTTATTGAGAAGAAGCGGGTTCCTGAATCTAAAATACCCAAGTCAACTTGTGACAGGAGCACTCAAGATAAAATCCACGCTTTGGTAGAAATTCATTGCAAAAATCGGATCTCTATTCGGAGGTCAGACACACAAACTGCGGTCAAAAAGCACGCGGACTGTTTTGACAAATAGACCTGCCACAAAGTGACCAGCAAGGGCGAACGGCAAGCACTCGGTAGAGCACTGCCGATGTTGGATGAGCGCACAGCGCTGAAATGCCCCTGCCTGCTTGGTCCTCTAGCTTTCAGCTCCAAAACACAAGAACCAGAATCACTAAGAACAATACTTTAATTAATTAATGCTTCCCGTAGAAAGAAAGCGACAACTCAAGTCAAACACAAGCTACTCAACCTGCTACACACTATCATCTCACGTCCGTTCAACAAATTCAGACACAGGCACGCAAATAGAAAATCAAGATTGCAGCAGTGCACCGGACACCTAGGCACACAACGCCAAAACGACGGGGCAAATTCCACAGAAGAACTCCAGCGCGCACGAGCAGGAACAAGAAAAACGCCCGACTAAGAATCGACGAAATCCAATCAAATATCCTATAATTCGTTCTCAAATTTCGCACAGACCAAATTCAACTAGCTACGAGCAAATCCCCAAAAATCGTGACTCCAAATTGACTAGAACTCCCGGAATATCATATCACGCTCAAACCCTACCCAAAAATGACCCGAACACAAAATTGCTCAAATCCGATGACTCAAAAGGATTCAATGATTTTCTTGGGTGAATCTCTTCGTTTCTTGGACACGAACGGATTGCAGCAACAACAATCACAAGAAATGACCCACAAATGACGAATCGAGCACTAGAAAGGGGAGGAGAAAAAAAATCTGCGAAAATAGAACACAAAAACAAAATCACAGCACAAGAGGAATCGATCTGAGCCCAAAAGCCCAAAGGGCATGCACACACTGAAGGGTGTGCTTTCTACTTAAAAGATCACAAAATAGTTATGCGGACCTCTCTCACTCGAGCAACTATATCTTTGGGGAAACTCTAAGCGAAACTAGAAACTGGAGAGGCAACCCGAGATGGAGGGTTGCCCTCTCTATTTATAGTGTTGGTCGAATGACCATCCTACCCCTACGATACAATTGCTTTGAAACAACTTAGCCGGGGGCATAATGGTCGGTTTCGATATCTTCGATTCGACGGCCACCGCGCCTCCACATCCGTAGCATCACTCCATGCAATCTCCCGGATGCCGCCACGTGCCGTCCTTCCGTCCCACCGGAGCGTCCGCCCGAAGTTTTGGGCCCCAAACTCGTGAAACCTGCCACCCGATGGTTTTGAGGGCAAACCACCAAACCTCCTCGTCACGGGTCATCGCCGTCTTGACCGCCCGAAATCGCCAAGTCATCCGAGCCGCCCGGTCTGCTTGCACTCTCGCCATCTTGACCCGATCGACCACGGTCCGCCCGCGTTCTCTTGCATTTGTCAATGTCCCGATGTCAGCCACTATAGCTAGCCACCTAGCGATCCGTCCCTCGGTCCAAGCCTCACGTCCGTCCTTCACCTCGGCGTTCCGTCGGCCCGCATGTCCTCCTTGGCTCCTTGACCTCGGCTGTTAGCTACCATCTCCGAGCTCCACACTTGTACAACGCAAACCAAGAGATACGTCTTCGACACACTCCACGTGTGCCCGTGAACATAGCGAAGCATAAAAGATAAACGAAAATAGAAGTAAAATGTTGACCGTTGACAATCACACAATTACAAAACTAAACACATTTGACCTAAACCAACCATGTGTTCGCAGTCTCCATTCAATGTAAACTTTGGGGTGGGCTCCATGTGCAATGTATGGTTATGAAACCAGGGCAGGTCCTCCCTTGCCATGGACTGCTCAAACCATGATCACGGAAGGGGAAAGCCCACCAATGCCTGGCGTATATATATCATGCGCACACCAGCGGGGAATGCTGCCTCCCGTGCCCAGAAACTACTGCCTATTAAATCACATTAATAAATTTGGCTTCTGTGGCTGTGAACAAGTACTGTCTATTAAACCCCACAATAAGGAATGCATTGGGACAACCCATCCTATATATATCAGTTAGCCAGCGGCTTGGGTTCATTATCCACTCAACAGATGGTTCACTGAGAGAAGGACTGCATGTGAATTCATGCATGCATGTGTGAGTGTGTTGATTACACTATTTTTCCTGAAAGAATACATGGCAATGAGAAGAAGAGGCACAAGGAAAATGCTAGAACCGAGTCGCCATTGATACGCAATGCAGACACCTTGTTGGCCGATGATAAGAGGTTATACGATTGTGTTGGTTTTGTTTCAGTGCCGGCCCAGCAGCCGGGCGGTCACACCATGCCCCAGTAGCCGATGGGTCCCCACCTACAATAGGTCCAATGCGACCTGCCTGTGCTAGCAGTGCAGGCACGGACCAAGCCCTTCGCTCTTCAGCCTCAACTAGGAAATAAAGTTGCTAACAAGCTGCCCCGTATCACTACACCACAACACTTTTTTAGGTCAGATATCTGACGCTAAAAGTTATTTTTATCGTTGGATAGTCTGTCCCTAAAGATAACTGAGAGACGATCTATCGCTAATTCCACATTTACCGATTTAGCGTCTGTCGCTATACATATTGATAGACGGCCTGTCGCTATACATAAGTATACCGTCACTTTGTCTGTCGCTAAACATAAGTGGGCCCACCTAACTATTAGCCCCACCTACCCGCGCCCAGATTACTTTGCTCCGCCCAGATTACTTTGCTCTCGCGGCTAAATTTTGGCCTGGCCTGCCCAAATTTTGGGCTACTCGATGTGTACAACAAAACCCTAATCTCACTCCCAATCCCAAATCCAAGAGAAGTGTCGCCACACCCCCTGTTCTTTCCTCTCCCGGGGCTGCATCCGATTTTTTTCCTCTCCCACCGCGCTCCGCTCTCCCTCCCTCCCTCCCGATTCCGACAATCCGCCGCCCGTCGGTATCTCCGTCCCTTCGACCGCGCCCTCTCCCTCCCAAATTCCCACTGCACCCGCCCCATCCTCGGGGCTCAACTGCGCGCCCGGCCCTCACACACCTTCCCGTGCCACCCATTGCTTTCGTGGCACGAGCACCGCCCGGCCCTCCCGCCCGGCGGCACCTCGTCCGCCCCAAAGCCTCACGCACGGAGTCCCAGCCCCCAAGATCCATGCGCCCGGCCGCTCCCTAAAGCTGGTGCGCCCGGCCGTCCACCCCCCTTCGTTCCTAGGTTCTGGAATTCACGAATGGAGGCTGCGGTGCCCCAAAGCCTCACACGCACGGAATTCATGTTCATATGGACCCGAGATCCAGATCTCAGAGCTATGGCGCCGGTATGCATCGCAGGAGTGGGAGCTCGGCCACATGACGCTTGAGGAGTTGGCTCCACCTCCGTAGGATCACCACCGTGCATTGGTAGGAATCCAATCCCTAATCTCTCCATGTTTAGCTACTAATTTCCCTTTGGTTTATTGCTGGTCACGGTTGTCCTTTTCAAAGAGGCGTCAGATTGTGGTACCTTTATGTACACGAAACGTTTCAAGATTAATCTAGCGATTAATGTATTGATGTAAGAAAAATAGCTGTATTGATGTACACGAAACGTTTCAAGATTGTAGTATGTACAGTATTTTTTTAGTGATTATTAGTTTAATTTCCGTCTTGTTTTTCTTAAATCAGTCATATATTCCTACCTGTATTGATGTAAGAAAAATAGCTCTCTGAAATACTGCATTTTTTTTGTTGAAATCAAGTGGCATGCGCATCAAAAATTAGGTGGCAACTATACTATCCAAGTGAAAGGGCAATATTTGTAGTGTGCAGCTAGAAATTCAGCTTGTGTTTCCTTTGCTGAAAAATAAATGATAGCAGGTTTAGATCCTCGGTTTTTCAACAGCATGCATTGTTGCTTTCCTTGTAAGCTGAACCTGGAAGGATAGTGACTCCTTTATCACTCAAACCGTTGAAGCAATTGCATTCCTGCTTCCCATAGCTTACTGTTGTATGTTTGTGTCTTGGAATTCACCTAGGTTATGAAACTTAGTTCGTAGTGAGATAATTTAACTTATAAGTCAGACTTCGGTGTGATTATTTCCATGTAGCCCTTCTTCAGACTCTGCACATGCAGTAGCCTTTTCTATCATTGAGTTCGTAGTGAGATATGTAGATAACTGTACATAGGGGAAAAACAGGACATGGAGGTTGACACACGGTCAGGCTGAACAGAGAAGGGATTCAATAGAATAGTTTATTCATATCCAATGGAAGCTTAGCTAATTCACCAGGTTAAACGGTGATAATTTAATCCTAATTGTGATACTTGGATCAAATTTTATAGCTTTGTTAATTCACTAGGTTAAACCATGACAATTCAGTTTTAATCTGGCAAGTGTGGTTGTAGTTCATATGTGTGAAGTATTTTTTTTTCTGTAATAACATTACTGATGAAATGTTCCTTGTATGTTTTTTTTGGGTTCTTCGATGCATTGACTCATGAATTATACATGTGCTTCAATGAGCCAGGCTGGAAATGTAGTCTTCAGCCATTGTATGCATATGTGTGATAATTCTCAGATTCTTAATTTGATAGCCACGAAATCAATTGGTCCATAATGTTTCATGATTGAATATATTAATATGTTTGAATTTTCCCTAAGATGTTACTTGATAACTTTTTTTGCTAACCTACTGGGAGCTTACTAGTTTGCACGTACTTATTAATGGACAGAGCATAGCTTGTGTTAGGTAGCATTTAACTTGTGGTTTTCATAGGTAATAATACTTAATAATGAAAAGGAAAGCTATATATTTCTCAGGCATACTGGTCATAAGCTAGTTTCAGAAGCAGCTGTAATTGTCTTACTGCTTATTAGATATGGATGTTGTGCATTTCAATTTTGAGCTCTAGCAATTGTCTTGCTGCTTATACCATGTGATTTGATATGGTTGTAATGACCGGGGATCAAAGAGTTGACTAATTATTATCTATTTATGAACACCAATGATTTCTGGCAATGAAGATTTCAGAAGCTAAACAAGATCCAAATGATTTCTGGTTGTTTAAGGGTGTAATCGTACTGTTCCATGGCTAGTTTAAGACATCCGAGGTCGTAAATAATTGTTGCCCCTGTGACCTAGGATTCAGAATGCTTTGTTATTTGTCTAGGAACTGATAAGTGAATTTTGACTTGTACTGTATAGCTCTAAATAATTAACTTGGTGTCATTTCCTATTGTTGTGCTCATATATTGGCCTGGAGTTGAATATTCTATTTTATTGTATAGTCAGAGTGTAGTGCTTTATTTATACAGGAGAAAGAGATGCCAAGCACTAGGCTTGTTTGATTAGTGAGTTCAGACTAAAAGGAAAAAGAGGATATTACTTAGTATTTGATTAGTTGTTGAATTTATCCTTGACTAGCTGCTCGATTCTTCTACATTTCAGGCCATGTTCCCACTGATTTTACCCTGCTATCTCTGATATTTTTTTTTTTTAGCAGTTGAATTGTCACTGTAGTAAATTATCATGCACTAAACCTGGTGTTCTATCACTCTTCTGTAATGCTCTGAACATGTAATAATTGATTTGAAGTCTGAACCTATAGTACTCTTCATTCTAGAGTTCTGCTTGCTTCTAGTGGTGCCATGCATCTGCTTGCTTTTTGCACAGGTGGACATCATATTTGCTAATATTGGCACACACACATGAGCTCTTGCATAGGTTGTCATCACAATTATATCTATTGTTATAGTAGATGCCACAACTAACTTGCTGCTACATTAGATAAATTATAAGTCAACTTGCCTCCTTCAGCTTGTCATCTAATTCACCTGATAGTGAAATAAATTATACATTATATTGTTTTCATTAGGTTTTAATAAAATCTTTTTGTGTACACTAATTGTTTCAGATGTCTCAACTCGAGGGGGTTATAAGCAACATGTGACATTTAAAGAACTGGTGAGTGACTGATTTCCTATTGTGCCTGTGACCTGTTCTCCTTACTGATTGAACCTTATAAATGTTTTAATATTTCAATTCAATCTTCACTTTGTTAATTAGCATGTGTGTAGATTATTGACATTCAAACATCTATTAGGTTCAAGCAGCAAGTGGGCTGCAACCAGCATGTTTGATCAGCATGTGTGCTGCGCAGCATCAACATTTTGGTAGCAATCATCAAGCATCAGGCTTCGATAGACTTGTTCGTGGAGCAGATTGTGGTAGTAACTAGAAGAAAAGGCTGTTTAGGAAGCAGTAGCTTCATGTTACTTGCTCTCATGTATGACTTAGGGATATAGTATCATCTCATTGAGATGTATGACTTCTCTAGCCACTTAGGTCTTGTACTGAGATGTATGACTTCTCTAGCAACTTAGGTACATAAACATATGGTCTACAATGTGTTTGGATGCAATAAATATTGATTTTTATGTAATGATACATGTGTTTGTGTACCTTCAAGTGACATGTGGACACTATATTAAGCTTGAATGTGGGTATGATATATGCTAAATGTTTTCTAATTGTATTTATTTTTTTTTTTGGCATATTTACATTGTTCTGTTGAACAATCTGTCGCTATAAGTGCATGGACTGTTGGATGATCTGTCGGTATATGCTTCCTAACAGAGCATTTGTCGCTGAAAGTTAGCAACACACTATCTGTCGCTATAAATATTGAAAGCAGTAGTCAATCTGTCGCCAAAAAGTACTGTCTGACGCTAAAGAGTTTTACCGGCAGGACTTACACCGGCTGCTGAAGTCTGTCGCTATAACTTTTTAGGGTCAGATTGTCTGTCGCTGTAACAGCTTTTACCGTCAGATTGTTCATCTCTAATGTTGGTGTTGTGGTGTAGTGTATCTGTAGTCCTGCAGATCTTCGTTGGTTCATTCAAAGTTTGCTGCCACTGGAATCATACCGACTCCTAATTGTCGTTATGGCTTAAAGTGTAATCAAATTTCCTGTAATTTGAAAATTGGAATTTTATATGACGGAAATTACCAATTGCAATTGCTAACTTCCTAATTACTAAGTTCACTTGTAATTTATTAAACAGTTTTGTGTCAATGCTTTCTAATTCTATTCCAATAAATATTAAGACAGTCATTTTCTGTTGCCATTAGTTCACTTCGCCACAGCTAGTTTTTTTTTTTTTTTACGTAACTTCACCAGATAGTTGATGTACTGAGATTCATCTGGACGTTGAACTTAGTACGAGCTTACATAAACAGCCCAATAACCAAATATACCATTGGTAACCAAAAGATCTAATATTTCTTTGCTGCAAAAAGAACCGTACAAAAACAGCCAAGAACTATGTTGACAACATCAAATGATCTAATTATTTTAATTCTCTGTGGTAGAGCAATCAACTGACGGCTGCAAGTCACGAACAGTCTCAATTCGATCAAACCGGATAGGTGGGCCTTCACTTCTCCACTTTTTGCTACAGTTTTCACTAAGTGTCCATTTGGATTCCTTCATTTTAGAGGAATTGAAGTCTCGATAATAAATTAGGATATTTGGTTTGGAATTCAAAATTCCACCACTTTCCGAATTTCACTTTTAAACCCATCTCGAATTCTTAGGGTGAGAAATGGGAATTGAATTGAATAGATTACTGTTAGCAACCACCGCTCTCGCGGGCGGCGATAGACTCCACCAACCACGACACTTTCGCCCGCCGACACGGTGACGGCGACTTCCTTCTCTCCACTTAGGGTTCACAATTTAGTTGATGGATAGAGAATACTCTCAAGCGTTGCCTATTCATGCTCATCTATCCTGGGCTTACTCACTAACGGGCCTCTCCTTACAAATATTACAAACCCATTACGGGCCGCGAATCTTAGATGACTTGGTCTTCTTCCCGAAGTCCTTTTTGGGCTGAGCCTGGGAGTCACACGGGTGTGGAGTGGTGACATTCCCCCCCTTTGCGGCGAGGCCTGTCCCCGGGCCGGAGCATAAGGAAACTGCTGCTGTATGGCTTCGGCATCCTCCCAGGTGGCTAAGGATGGTTCCATGCCGGACCACTTGATCAGCAACTGCTCGACAGCTCCCGAACGTCGAGGATGAAGACGGCGTTGTAGTACAGCTTCAGGAATCTGCAGACCCTCCTCCGAAGTGCAGTACAGCGACTGTAGAGGATATTTCATAGAAGGTGTAGGCTTGAGTAGAGAGCGTGAAATACGGATGCACCGAGGAGGATGTCGGCAGATCCAACTTGTAACGCTTAACCGTCCCAATCTTCTCAATCACGGTGTAAGGACCATAATAGCGGAAGGACAGTTTTTGGTGTGAACGGGAGCGGCGAGAGAAGCTTGAACATATGGGCTGGAGCTTGGATAAACTTGATCGCCCACCTCAAAGACCACAATCGAACGTTTCTTGTCCGCTTGCATCTTCATGCGGTTCGTCGCGAGCGATGTTGACGCACAAGGTCCAACATGGTAGAGCGCTCAGCCAACATTGTGTCCAAATCAGGAACTGCGCAAGCCTCAAACGGTGTCAGACCAAAATGACGGGGTGGGTGTCCGAATAGTACCTCAAAAGGAGTAGAGTTGAGTGATGAATGCCAACCGGTGTTGTACCAAAGTATTCAGCCGCTCGAAACTTGATCCACTTCTTGGGGCAAGAGTGTACAAAGCATCGTAAAGTAAGTTTCCATGCATTGGTTGACCCTCTCGGTCTGCCATCTGATTCGGGTGGTATGATGAACTCTTGCATAATGTAGTATCGGCCAGGTGGAAAAGCTCCTTCCAAAAAGTTCTTGGTGAAGATTGGGTCCCGATCGAAAACAATATATCTTTGGCATACCATGTAGGCGATACACTTGATCAAGAAACACCTGTGCTACATCAACTGCTGTGAATGGATGAAGCGGCGGTATGAAGTGAGCAAACTTGCTGAACTTGTCAACCACCACTAGCACACACGGTTGCATTACCGAGCCCGGGAAGACCCTCGACAAAATCCATTGTAGTAACTTGCCAAGACTCGGCGAGGAATTTGGAAGAGGGCAGAGCAAACACTGGGTACCTTGCTCGATCCGGTTTGGCTTTGAACACATACTGCATGCAGGCAACCACATAAGCACGGACAACAGCTTTCATTCCAGTCCAAGCGAACAACTTGCGTATGCGGTGATATGTAACAGGGAACCCCGAGTGACCCCCAAGGGCGCTGGAGTGTAGAGCCTCAATGATACATTCCTGCAAAGCTGGATTATTGCCAACCCAAACCCGATCTTTTAAAAGAATGAGTCCATGAGACAAAGTGTAAGGCGGGTGAGCAGAATTATTGACTGCAAGCTCTTGCAGTAGCTTTCTGGAGAAGGGATCGGCCTCATAACCAGCAGCAACATCAGCCAGCCAAGTAGGTGAAGCGAAAGAGATGGCGGCGCAAGTATCTGGAGGAGCCGGGTGGCGGGAAAGAGCATCAGTGGCGAGATTTGAGTTACCTGGTTTGTAGACGACCTTGAACTGGAGGCCCACCAGTTTGGTGTAAAGTTTCATTTGCCACGGGGTATGTAGCCGCTGATCGGTGATGTGCATGAGACTGCGTTGGTCAGTGAATATTGTGAACTCGTGGTGCTGTAGGTATGAACGCCATTGGTCAATTGCCACATTGATTGCCAAGAACTCCTTCTCGTAAGTGGATAGGCCACGAGACCGAGGGCCAAGAGCTTTACTGGCGTAAGCTATCGGATGACCATCCTGTAACAATACTGCACCCACACCATGATCACTAGCATCAGTGTGTAACTGAAAGGGTTTCTGGAAGTCAGGCAGGGACAAGACCGGTGCAGACACCAAGGCTGATTTGAGTGCTTCAAAGGCTGGCCAGTATGACTGCTAGTCCAAATGAAGAGAGTGCCTTTCTTCAACAATTCTGTTAGTGGCTTGGCAATGACAGCATAATTCTTCACAAACTTGCGATAATACCCCGCAAGACCCAAGAAACTACGTAGTTGCTTCACATCTTGAGGGATTGGCCAGGCTTCGACTGACTTGATCTTGGATGGGTCTGTGGACACGCCCTGCTCACTGATCACGTGTCCGAGGTAAGCAATAGACTGCTGAGCAAAGCGGCATTTGGATAACTTAACTAGCCACTGGTCCTTGGATAGGAGCTGGAAGACTTGCTCGAGGTGGTGAAGATGTTCTTCATAGGAGGAGCTGTAGACAAGAATATCATCGAAGAAGACTATGACACACACTCTGAGCAATGGCCGGAGGGAGGTATTCATGGCACCACGAAAAGAGTTGGGCGCTCCAGTTAGGCCGAAAAGACATGACTGTGTATTCAAACTGGCCCTCATGAGTTTGGAACGCAGTTTTATACTCTTCACCGAGAGCTAAGCGATTTTGATTGAAGCCCGCCGCAAATCAAGGCAAAGAACCACTTGGCACCAGATAGCTCATCCAAAAGCTCATCAATCACTGGAATAGGGAACTTGCTCTTCACTGTCAGCGCATTCAATTGCCTGTAATCGACACACATACGCCAGTCTCCATCTTTCTTACGTACCAAGAGAACTGGAGAAGAGAATGCACTTTTGCTTGGTCTGATGAACCCAGATTGCAGAAGTTCATGTACTTGTTTTTCAATTTCTGACTTCAGAACAGGGGAGTATCTGTAAGGTCCGGCGAAAAGTGAAGCTCCCCGCACTAGTGGTATTGGGTGATCACACTCTCTTCTAGGTGGCAGCTGAGTAGGTTTGCTGAAAAGATGGTGGAACTGCTGAATGAGGTGGTGAATCTCAGCTGAGTAAACTGTGGTGTCATCTGTTGTGTCCTCCTCCTCTCTCCATGCAGATACTGAATCAATGTACAATCAAGATCGGCGAAGATAATGCCTTGCAAGACCACTGTGAGGTCCATAAGGTATTTGAATCCATTTCTTGGCCCAATGTATCTTCATAGGTGAGAATGCATGTAGCCAGTCCATCCCAATAATCATGTCCATGTTGCCAAGAGGCATCGGCTTTCAGTAGAGTGGAAAGTAAACCCTTGCACCGACCACTCAGCACACTCAATCTGGGAGTCACAAGTGATTGTGCTGCCATCAGCTATCTGAACAGATGAAGGACTAGCCAGAGATGAGACCCCTTGCAGCATTGAAGCAAATTTGCTATGCAGAAATGAATTTGTGCTGCCTGAATCAATAAGAATGCTGATAGTATGACCCTGAAGTGACCCAATAAACTGCATAGTCCTGGGATGAACAGAAGGTGAAGCTACCGCTGCGGACTGCATGAAAAACACAGTTTCCACCTGAATGGGTTCTGTGGTAGGTGTCAGCGGCTGTTCGGGATCTTCATCCTCAAAGAAATCCTGACACATGTGCCACACTTCCTGTAATGCATGTAACTGAAGATTTGGAGCACATTTGTGCCCATGATGCCACTTCTCGCCGCATCGCATACACAGACCGCGAGCTTTGCGGTAATTGCGGAGTGACTGCAGGCGATCATCAACCGGCACGCGGCGGCGTCCTTTAGACTGGGTCTTGTCATCTTCTTGACTTGAGCCTGGTGTTGGCCGGGGAGGAGGAGGTGGCAGGGCTGCCCCCCCTCGGAATGGTGGTGAACGCATTGGTGTACCATTAGGACGGCGGTACTCCTTGCGCCTCATTGGCTCCACGGCCTCCTCCTGTTTCAGAGCAAGAGAAATAGCAGCATCCAGACTTTCGGGGCTATGAACCAATACGACAGAACGTATGTCATCTCTGAGCCCATCAATGAATCGTGTGGTATATGCTAAAGGGTCTGGAGCTGGGGTATAGGAAGCGAGTTGTTCAATGAGGTCAACAAATTTGTCGACATATTCTTGCACGGTAGCAGTCTGTTTGATTTGGAAGTGTTGGCGTAGTAGGTATTCATGCTAGTCTCAACAAAAACGCTCACGAATCATAGCACAAAATGTAGGCCAGTCAGCGTGGTTAAGCTTGTGAACAATAGACTGCAACCAACGCTTGGCATTTCCAGTAAAATGTGCAGTGGCCACTCGGACACGCATAGCTGGGTTGACGAAGTACATGTCGAAGTGGGAATCGGCTTGGGTAATCCAGAGCTGTGGAGTAGTGCCATCAAACTCAGGGAATTGGATCTTAGGGAGGTTACCGAGCTTGTGGTGGTGGGATTCAGAGTGGTGTGGCTGGAAATTTGGTGGGTATGGTGGAAATTGGGTGCGGTGGGTATTGGATCGGATGGGGATATGTTGTGGACCGGGATCTAGTGGATGGTTTTCATGCATTGTGGGCTCAATTTGAATGAATGATGATGAACCGGGTAGCCGGACATACCATTGGCCGGGGTTGGAACTACGATCGTGACCGATCTGCCAGTTCCTCACCCGTGTGTCGTGTCTTCATGGTGCCCGTTGGGCGGTCGGTCCAATAGCCGGCGGTGGGCGCGCGGCGGCCCGACTTGTCGACGCCGCGCGGAAGGTGTTACGCGGCGCGGTAGCGGTGGCCTTGGTGGAGCGGCGGACATCACGGCGGAGGTCGTTGATGTGTGCCGCGGTCTCGACGCCATCCACGGAGATTGTCGATGGCTAACTGCAGAGTATCGATCCGGGCGTCCGTTATTCGCGCATCTCGAGAGACGGATGAGCTCGAGGTCGTTGGACGCGCGGTGGGCGGTCACGTCGTCGCGATGTTTAGTAGCCCCGACTATCAGCTACCACTTTGCCGCCGTGTACTCGAGTTGGCGTAGCCCTCCAGGTACTCCAGATGGGCGTTGACGGAGATCTCGTACTCCCGATTCGCCGCCTTGCGCTCACGATCGGCCTTCTCGCGCTCCCGATTCGCCTCCTCGGTCGCGAGAACGCGCTTGTCAAGCGGCTCCAACGCTTCGGTGGAGCGCTTGTCGTAGTCGTCGAGCTTGGTGAGGAAATCGTCGAATTGCCGCCGAACGACGGGATCCATCACTCCTCGATCTCCGGACTCGGGTGTAGTGGGTATGTGGTGCGGGGCTGAGCGGCCAAGACGGTGGCCGAGACTCGGCTAGCTCTGGATACCAGGTTGTTAGCAACCACCGCTCTCGCGGGCGGCGATAGACTCCACCAACCACGACACTCGCCCGCCGACACGGCTGACGGCGACTTCCTTCTCTCCACTTAGGGTTCACAATTTAGTTGATGGATAGAGAATACTCTCAAGCGTTGCCTATTCATGCTCATCTATCCTGGGCTTACTCACTAACGGGCCTCTCCTTACAAATATTACAAACCCATTCTGGGCCGCGAATCTTAGATGACTTGGTCTTCTTCCTGGAAGTCCTCTTGGGCTGAGCCTGGGAGTCACCTGGGTGTGGAGTGGTGACAATTACCATGCTAGGTGAGTGCTCGTGTGCTTGCGTAATTTGCAAAAATGAAACATTTTCTTCGTATATATACTAAAGAATAAGATGAAATGCATCTCTCCAGAAGCAAGACCAATCATAGTGGGGGGGTTTCATGTGAGTATAATGGCTTTAAATAAGCTAACATGACATAGTACAGAAGCCTTGAGATCTCAGAATAAGAGAACCTCGGGACTCAGTGCGGCCTGAGGCTATCCACGTCACCCACGAGCTCCCGGCCGCCGGATGCCCCCGGATCGACGGCGCGGTGGGCCTTCGCCCCGCGGACCCGGCCCCCCAGCCGGGTGGGGTCAGCGCGCGCCCGCGCCCGCTGCCCGTCTGGCCGCGCCCGCCCCACGGAGTCCCGCGATTCCGTCCGGGCCCCCCCTACCCGCTGCGGCGCTCTTGCGTCCCGGTCCCTCGATTACCCGACTCTCACACCCGAGAAGGGCGAAATTCCATTATGGCGCGCGTTTTGCAGCGTCGCGCCCCAACGTCGTCGCCCGGCCAGCGGCGCTACACGGCGCGCCACACCCCGCGGACGCCCGGCGGTCAGCGAAATGGCCGGGCCCCAATCCTGCCTGCGCGCGCTGCGGGGCGGGCGCGTCCCTCTCGCTACCCGCCGCCCCCCGCCGCCGACGGTCGGTCGAGTGGTGGGCCCAATCCTCGGCCCAGCGCCGCCCGCGGGCGGAGCCGCGTCGGCTCCGTTCCCCCGCCCGCATGCGCCACGCGCCGGCGTAGCGGCCACTGCGCTGGCGGCCGCGTGCTGTGCCAGCGCCCCGTCGCGACCCACAGCGTCGATGGCTCCGATGGACGAAGCGAACAGGCATCCGTATGTTGAGGTTACTGTTCGCCCGTGCAGGCAACATGCGCGCGTCTACCAGCCTCTGGGTACAATCCTATGGCGTGGCGGTACATGCCTTCGACCAGCGTTCGGGGCGCCCGGACTTCGATGATCGTGGCGCCGCGGTAGGCGGCGGCGGGGTTCGTGGGGCCGTTAGATTCTTGCCCGTCCAACATTCCACGGCTTCCCTTTCACACACGGCCGCTTGAGAAACTACGCTCGCCGTGTGCGCATATAGCGCCGCCGCCTTGAGCGCATCACACAGCGCATCTTCCTGGTACATAGTTTCGTGCGCATCTACACTGCCGTGGTGTGTCTGTGTGCCAAGGGTCGTGCAGCCGTCCCATATTTTCTACGCCACCACGTCTACCCGCGCCGCTGATCGGTCGGGCCCTTGTACAGATGTGACGATGTGCATCCGTGTATCCCGGCCGTACCCTGTAGGCTACGTCTCCGGGTCAGAAGGCTTTTGAGCCGTTGTCGTCCCCCCGTTGGTCAATGGTTGTAGGCCCTGGTTGTAGATAAATATTGCGCCTCAAGTCTTGTGCACCGGGAGTAGGAAGCCCAGACCGAGCAACGTTGCATGGACTTACGTCGCTGGCTGGTCGTGTCCAGACGAGTATGTAGACCTCTATACAGACGGCGTAGGTGCGTAGCCTCTACGCTATGTTGGGGCCGTTGTCGTCACCACATTGGCCAAGCGTAGCGCCCCCCCTGCAGATACACATATTTTCTTTCCTTGTTGTACAGGGGGGAAGAGGCACCCCGGGAAGCCCATCGTTACGTGTACTCGCGTCCCTGACTGGTCGGCCCCGCCCGCGTACACATGTAGGGATGCCTACACGCGTGCCACACCTCTAGCCTCTGGACTGTGTTTGGGCGCACAAGCCTTGGGAGCCGTTGTCGACGTCTGATTGGCCGGTGTGGGCGGGGGCCCGCGGCAGAGAGACGCGCCTCGCCGTTCGCACGCAGGCTTTACTCCCTCGAAAACGGGCCTTTTGGTATGGCTAGACGAGGACTGAACTACCTCACTGACTTCGCGGACCCATGTTACCGCTCGGAGTCGCTTGGCCCACCGTCAGTCTCTGTCTTCTATGGAGTCTCGTGTCGGCTCGTGTCACTGTCCAAAGTGCGGCCAACCCGGACGCGGAGACGGGAAAAATAAAGACGCCGTGGATGGCTTGTTGACGAAGCCCGTTTCCTTCTTCCTTGACCTGCCTCTCAATGGTGAGCAACAGCGGCCTCGCTGTTCGTTAGCCAACGCCTTTTCCAAGCTTGCTGATCTCGCTTCACCTCTTGAGTTCTATAGGCTTTGGGCGGCGCTGTTGCCGGCGGGGAGGTCCACCGGCGGTGTGCCAACGGGGCTTTAGGCTACCTCGATCAGATCTGGGGGAAAAGATCAAGACGCGTGGTTGAGCTTCCGCGTCCAGCTGGTACCGTTTTCCTGTGGCTTCGGTCCCTGCGACATCCTCTCATAGTCGCCGCTGACATTTTATGCTTCTTTATTTTCTTTTGATATTGTTTTGCCCTTTCTCTACTCGCCTTTGTCGGCTACCTTTGTTTCATCTTTGCGTTTTGTAACCGTTCGTTGGCTGCTCCACGCTCCTAACGAGAAGGTTGATGTCCGTTATTCGAGCCTCCTATCTGTTGCTGTTGCAGACAGTTGCGTCTCATTGTAGACTGTCGTATGCTTCCGTGTTTTGCGAGGTGGCTGGGGATGGCTCACCTGTTCATGGTGTCGAAGTTGACTTGCCATGTGATGGTCCCGTAGATTTATGTCGTAGGTTTTTCTTTTGGGCGCTTGGGGAGTCTTTTTCACTTTCTGGCTACGAGTAGGCTGCTCTATAGGCCATTGCCTTCATACAGAGGATGTATGGATTTGTCGTGGTGGATTTCAATCTTGACATAGTGGTTGCAAAGAGGACGATTGCGGCTGCGTGTGTGTCTGTTGCTGCTAAGGCGGTGGCCAAGCTGCGTGGTGTCGTGAGGGAAAGCGAGGAACTGGTTTTGCAGACTGAGTCTTTGATGAAAGAAGTATGTTTGCTGGCCCTTCTTGTTTGAGGACCCGTTCTTTATTTCGTGCACTGTGACATTCTTTATATGTATTTTCCCTGCAATGAGAATAACGCGCAGCGGGCAGTTGTTACGTGCTGTCATTTTTGGGTTGTAGTACAGCTGTATTCTATCTGAGATATAGTGTGCCATTGCTATGGGGTGGAGTAACTAACATGTACATGGACGGATCAGATGTTGTCCCGGACGCTTAATAGTGAACCGGTGTACCGTGGCGAGACTGTCACGCTTCTGGCCTGTGCTGGTACACTACGCCCAGATCTCAACATAGAAGCATAGAGTCAGATCGTTCTCCTTAGTCATCCAGCCATGTCTACCACCACATGCGCCGGATAGGCCCTTCTAGCTAAAGATTACTGTACCTATCAACGCTTATTTGATTGATGTGGCTGCTGTATCACCGATACGTTGTTAGATTCACCGGTGAGTTCGTGCTCTAAGTTATGTGCTCGTGCGCCTGTGGGAGTTCCCTTTATCAGGTGCGGTGCATGCCGCCGGTACGATGCCATGGTCTGCTGCGCGCATGTCTGTTTCTTCTTTCTCATCCTCGGCAGGCATTGTTACGTGCGGTGCTTTTGCAGGCCATATTTCCATGCATGGTCCTGCAAGTCACGTTATAGCTTCCTATCCTCACCCATCTTCTCTTTTTTAAATCGTTGCTTTTTTTTCCTTTTTGAATCTACGAAAGTGCTCGCGATGGCGTATGACCTCCTGTCCTCACTTCGCCATGCCAATGGCGCAACACCATCTGTGTGCGTGTGGCTCGGAAGTGGGAGTATCGTGGCGGCAGCGACGATGGTCCTATCCAGCATGTGGACCTGGTCCTGGTTGATGAAAGGGTACTTGATTGGACTGCGCCTTTGTTTTCCCGAAAGATAGTGCCTAACCAACATATACGTGTCTACTCTTACGAGGCGACAACATTTATGGTGAAATCCGGGACCGAGGTGGCGGACAAGAGCCCCGCATATACAAGAGGGGGCATATATGTAATCAGCCGCTTTAGGGTTTCACACTCCAAATCAGGCTACAGACCGGTGGACTCGCCGCATATGGTGGAGTTCACGCTCCACACCATTGTGGAAGCCAAGGACGGCCTGCCAAATTTGCCGAAGTATGCTTACAAGATAGTGCCCCTAGGCGAGCTGCATACCCATGCTTTGGTGACACACGCTACTTCGTTGGTGAGCCTCTACCCTAGAGTGCTATTTTTCATCCATGATCATATCTGCTGTGCCTACTCATTGACACTAATCTATTTTCAGACACCATCGGTGTTTTGGTGGATAAGTCCGACGCCTACCTGGTGCACCTCCCAAACAAGCCTGCTCCTACATTGACGAGGCACCTGGTGCTAAGAGACTTAAGGTAATTCATAGAAACTGCATGCTCTTTTACACGGATTGTTAGTGTATGCTCCTAACCATAAACATTCTACACAGCTACTCTGAAATGAAGGTGTTGACACAAAAAGTGCCTCTTGTGCCACACACACTGACAAGCCGAAATAGCTAGCTTAACTCGGGTGCCCGGGTGTCTTGAATCCGGTGGCGTGCCAGTCAATTTGACCTGTAATTGACAAGGAGACAAAGTGTAAGATCAGGAACATGCCTGGTGATACCAAGGCAGTTCCACATGTACGGCCCTGAAGCCACTTTTGATGACATATAGCTATAGAAGCTATCTGTCCACAGGTTTATGAGTGCATTCGGTAAGCATGTATAAAGCATGAAAGAGCACAGTTACCGAATAGGCATAAGAAGACATGTTTGAACAAGTAAATCGATCATCAAGATATATCTTTATAAAGCTCATTGCATGGATCGAATCAAATGACAACATGATATATAAAAGCAGGTAATTTATAAATATAAATCCAATCTAAATAACACATGCATAGGTTTCATCCAACTAGTCTGCCGCACGTCTAGTTTTCCTAAACCCGTCTAGCTTAAACCCTTACAAGCTAATCCACCGCATGATACGGCTTTGCTACGATATCTAAACCACTTCTCACAACTAGATCAATCCACCGCATGATACTATCTAATCATGGTAAGCTAAAAAGCATGCATATATCCAAATAGATCTACAAATACTCATTACTCGTAAAAGTGTGTATGCATGAACGAGTAAAGAATACATATAAGCCCGATTTAATGATAAAGACAGAGATCTATTATTATTAGTCCGCCGCACTAATCATCCTAAACCCTTTTCATCCTAACAGCAATCCACGCATGATACACCGCAAGACTAGCGGTTAACAGTAAACAAACCTACACATGTAAGCTACACGTAGATGCATAACCGTATTCGGCAAGCTTGCCGAATCGGGTCCATGAAGAAGGAACTCACACGCCAAAACCTATCCAAAGACCTACATCCGCCGACAAGACCGATCTGTCAAAGACTAAACGTGTGCGAACCCAAGAACATGTAACAACTTAGATTGATCTAAGCTCACCTACGATAAGCAAATAGATCTAGTGACATGATAAGATAGACATCAAAAGCATTAAAGATAAACTAGATCTATAACAAGATGAAGCCGAGCCACATCAATCTAAATTGGGCAAAAGTGTGTGCAAACATAATTAAAATAATAAATAAGCGCATGCACCACGTGGTAACTTAATGAATTCACTAGATTTGCCAAATCTAATGAAGCCGATAACTAGCTCCAAGCTAGACCTTAGCCCGCCGCCGCGACTCATGATCTAACAAAGAACCCTCCCCGCTCCATGGCCTAAATCCGCCGCCGCGATACTAAGCATGGTAACAAGACTACTTACATCACGATCTAAATCCGCCGCCGCGATACTAGAACATAATGTAAGGTTGCCGGTACTTACGGAGGTCGACGGATCGATGTATCCTCTCGCAGTAGATCGGCGACCGCGACTTGGACTCGAAAAGGGGTGGCGCGAGCCGGGTTGTTGTTGTATTGATTGGGTAGATCTCTTACAAATTTGCCACGGGTCTTATATTTATACCTGGACTTGATAATGAGTCCTAACTGATTACGATTACAATAAAGGAAAATCTAGCTAAGGATAACTTCTACTCCAAGTCTTCTCGAGTCGTTGATGGCGTATGCTATGCGGGCTCTTCTTCTAGACAACTTGTCTCAACGTTCCACGGCTTGCCTACTCGTCCTGGTAGCAAAAACATTCAAACCTTCTTGATCGTGCAACCCGGTCGAATGGTGACGGTCTCCCGAATGCTAGCTGATTACGCCAAACAGTTGCTGCCGAATGATCCTTAGCCAAATGCTTTTATTAGCATCTTGCACCGGCTCTCATTAGCATCTTGCACTTTGGTTAATCCATCTTCCATGCTTACCAATTTTCGGTGTTAACATATGCCCCTCAATTTCAGAATAAAAAAAGCATTTTATATTCGAATTGACCGAAATCTTCCGTCTATGTGAACGGCAGCCGGTCGTTCCAACTTCCCGAGGCACTTTAAGGCGGGCATTGAATCGACCTCTCATCTTGATTTTTCACAGTTTGCCCCAAATCATGCCTTTTTGATCTTCTTTTCAGATATAAATACAGGCGCACACTTCTGCCGGTGTCAATCATCCAATCTTTCATAGTTTCTATTCTCTCTTTCTCCCTCTTCAAACTCAAGATTGATGGCGAGCCCGAGCAACAAGCGTCTGGCTGAGGATTCGGTTGATTCTCGTCCTCCGAAGAAGCCGGCGGTAGAGTAAATTCACCTTAATCCTGCTTTTGATTCTTTTCCTTGCATCTCGCCAATTCTGACTTTTCTTTTTAAAATCCTCAAGTGCCGGTGTCGCCTCGGAGATTGCCGAACTGCGCCCGTCAACTTGAAGCGAGCAAGCGGCACATCAAGAAACCCTCCAGGAGCTGGAAGAAAGAGAGGATCTTCTGGACAAGTTCCAGAAGGCTCAGAATGTTTTTGGTGGAAAATACCAACCGTAAGCTTTTGTTTATACATTTGGACAATCTTTCCTCTGTGATATTTTCCTTCCTGTGATAGTTAACTGATTAACTTTTGTTCTTTTTAGGTCAAGCAAGAAACTTCAACCGTCTGATCCAAGCAACCCGCAGGATGATTGAAGTGGAGGGTGCACCAGGTCCTGACCATGCATGGAGGCTACAGACTGCATTTAGGCGTCTGAAGGCTGTTTATAACAGCCTTTTGATTAGAAAATGTAGGCAATGTAATCTCTGTATGGCGGCTCTGCCTCTCTTATCAATAAAATTCATTTGCGATCTTGCTTTTATTTTCTGTCCTTATGAATTTCTTTTTTCTTGTGAATGCTGCTTGATTGCCTGAATCAAAACCCCAAATTAACTTAACCAACCAGACTTACCGGGTGGTATAGCATCATTATAACCGGTTTCTCATGGAATTCCAACTGGCTACTTAACGCTCCGTTTTATCAGAAATCCATTTTTCCTTTCTCCCAAGACATCTATTGAAAACGCCAAAGGTGTCTGATCACGTCATCGCGTTGCCGAATGGCTATCTGCAACACTGTATTCGGCAGAAGCCTTGTTTATTTTTTTTTGTAAATAGAGCGTCACTTCTGACCTTTGTGTATTTTTGCGCTAAAGACGACACATCATATATATGCCGCTATTCTCCAATCCCTTTTTTTTGGAGTATTTTTTCTACTAAAGGCGATGTTTTATGCATCGGCTATTTTGAGAGTCATATTTCTTTCACCTTTCAGGCTCCAACTTCAATACTAGGATAGTATTTCTTGAGAAACCTTCCATTGACAGCTGACCTGAATTCTTCGCCTTGTAAAGATTTCAAAATATACGCATTTCCCGGTACACACCTTAATACCCGGAAAGGTCCTTCCCAATTAGGGGACCATTTGCCGAACGCTCTGTCTTTGGTTCCAATTGATAATATTGCTTTCCAAACTAAATCACCTTCGCAAATTCCTTAATTCTCGACTTTCTTGTTGTAATACTTGGCAACGCGTATTTTGTTTTTCTCAATATTTTCCAAGGCTTTTAGACAAATCTGATGTAGATCTTCCAACCCGTCTATCATTAGACTTTTGTAATCTTCTTTCTTCAAATCCTTTTGCAACATGACACGTCTAGACCCGCATCATCACCCAAGGTAATACAGCATGATGTCCATATACTAGCTCATAAGGGGATGTCTGAGTAGATCCATGGCATGCCATTCGGTAAGCCCATAATGCCTCATTAAGAACCAAATGCCATATTTTAGGTTTCTCTTCGATTTTCTTTTGAATAATCTTGATCATGATCTTGTTCAAGCTTCGCCGGCCATTAGCTTGCGCGTAATAAGGAGACGAATTATATAACATGATTCCCATCTCCTCAAAAAAATCACAAAACTCTGCGTAAAACAAACCGACTCCCTTAATCGGTTGTAATGGTTTCGTGAATTCCAAACCTATAAATTATATGTTCTTTAACAAACTCAACCATATTTTTTCGATGTGACTTTCTTCAAAGGGATGGCTTCAACCCACTTGGTAAAGTAATCGGTGGCCAAAAGCACAAACTTGTGGCCTTTGCTTGACGGAGGATGAATCGACCAATCAAGTCTATGCCCCATCCTCCTCGAACGGCCAAGGTTTAACAATAGGATTTAGTGCGAATCTTTGGAGCTCTCTGTATTGCCAAATCTTTGACAGATCTTGACACCCTTTATAATATTCAAAACAATCCTCCAAATAGTCGGCTAGAAATACCCTGTCCCTTCCGATGATCCATTTCATTCAAGAAGTTTAATGATGTGCACCACACAATCCTTCATGCACCTCATATATCATCTTCTTGGCTTCTTCTTGGTCTAAGCATTTAAATAGGACTCCATCTATGGATTTATAATATAATTGATCATCAAGGAGCACAAACTTAATAGCCTTGTACCTGAGTTTCCAGAAACTTTCTTTGATGGATTTTAAGGTATTCAACAATCTTGGTCCTCCGGTCATTGCTAGTTTGATCTTTGCCGAATGCATGTATATCTCTGCGAAAAAACTTCCTCGATTATCTTTGTACCCGAAGCACTCGAGCCAATCTATTTGCTTCCTCATTATGCTCTCTCGGGATATGATGTAGAGTAACTATTCGGAAAGTTTTTAGCAATCTTTGACACTTTTCATGATAATTCCTTAGGATGTCATTTTTTGCACTTTCGTATTCGCCGGTCGGTTTGCTTGATGACCAATTACGAATCTCCAAAGATTTCAAGCGCAAACGGCTTCTACTTCTATAAGAAGTTGAAGTCCTCTGAGTAATGCCTCATATTACGCCTTGATTGTTGGTAACAATAGCATTAATAGGAATAGCAAACTCAAAGGATGCCCCTTTGGGTGAAATCAACAAAACACCGGCACCTCCTCCTTTCTCACAAGATGATCCATCAAGAACGATTGCCCAAGGTGTAATGCTAATCATGTTAGCGAAAGATCACGATGTTGGGTAACAAAATCAGCAATAATCTGACCCTTGACAGCCTTTGCTGATTCATATCTTAAGTCAAATTCAGATAATGCTAATACCCACTTACCGATTCTTCCATTCAAAATCGGCATTGACAACATGTGTTTAATCACATCAAATTTGAAAACTATTACACATTCGGCATTCAATAAATAGTGCCAAAATTTGGTGCATGAGAAATAAACACATAAGCACAACTTTTCTATAGCCGAATACCGTGTTTTAGGATCTACTTGATTTTAATTTAAGGTAAGCCACTACTCCGCTCTTTCCCATCTTCTTCTTGCGTGAGGGCCGATCCTATCGTCGGGTTATCGGCCGCCACGTATAACTTGATAGGCTTGTCAAGTTTTGGAGGAACAAGCACAAGAGGTGCTTTCATGTATTCTTTAATCTCATCCAAAGCCTTCATTTGTACGTCACCCCACACAAACTTTTGAGTCTTCTTGAGTTTTTAACAGTGGAAAAACGGCAGGACCCTTTCTGATAAATTAGATATGAATCTCCTTACGAAATTGACCTTGCCGAGTAATGATTGTAATTCTGTGAGATCAGTTGGAGGAGCAATCTTCTCGATAGCTTCCATGCTTTTCTTTCCAACTTCAATTCCTCCCTTATGAACTAAGAACCCCAAGAACTCACCGGTGAGACTCCAAAGGCACACTTGTTTGGATTCATCTTCAAACCATGCTTCCTGGTGCACTCCAAAGTCTTTCTCAAATCGGCCAGATGACTCTCATGATTCTCTGACTTGACAACTACATCATCAATGTAAATCTCAACTATCTTGCCGATCAACTCATGAAATATGTAATTCATAGCTCTTTGGTAAGTTGCACTGGCATTTTCCAAAACCGAATGTCATAACAATCCATTCAAATGTACCAATATGGCGGGGGGCACCTGAAGGCTATCTTTGAAATGTCTTCAATAGCCATAAAGATTTGATTGTAACCAAAGATTCCCATCCATGAAGCTGATAACCTCATGTCCAGCAGCAGCGTCCACTAACAAATCAAGAATCGGCATAGGATATCCATCCATAGGCATGGCTTTGTTAAGATCTCTGAAATCTATACAAACCCTCATCTTCCCATTCTTCTTGTAAACGGGGTTTTAATCTTTGGAGATCCATTCTAGGCGTATCTACATGGCGAATGAAGTTTGCTTCTAACAATCTTTCAATTTCTTTCTTCCGTCGGCCAATACCTCTTCTTTATATATCTTTTCGAGGAGGTTGTTTATAAGGGCGATATCCTTGCTTAATGGGTAATCGATGCTCAACAATAGATTGATCCAGTCGGGCATTTTACGAATAATCTCAAGCAAAACAATCCCTGAATTCCTTGAGGAGATTTATTAACTTTGCTTTGAATTCTTGGTCTAGTTGGGCACTCGATGTAAAATCGGCCTTGGCTTATCGCCATCACCAATATCAATTTCTTCGGTTTTTGTCGGCCGACTTGAAACCATGCCCAAGCTTGCCTTTTATTGCCGTCAATTGGGTTACCCATTAAAATTCTTTGTAAGAGCCGATTTGCTTGGATCGGGTTTGTTGATCCTTGTAATAAGTACCGACGGGACCTTCTCTCCATTCCCTTCCCGAGAAACATTCTACGCCATCATATTCCCGGAATGATGGTTCGGTAGCAGCGACACTCACGAGAGTCATCGGCTTGGATCACTTCAACCTCATCACCATTCCACTAGATTAGAACTTGATGCATGGTGGAGGGGACACCGGCAGTTGGCATGAATCCAATCCCTTCAAGAAGCAAGTCTGTAGGACCCCTTACCGTCGACCACAAAGAATGTAGTGATCAAAGTCTTCGAGCCAATCATCAACTCAACGTGAACGGCTCGTGGGTGTCTGCAAGGATTGCCCGGCAAAATCTCTCGAGCACAATGTCGTCTTTCAAAGAAATCCTCCTTCATCATCCCCAGCTTCACTAAAAGTTGTGTAAGGCATGATATTGATGGCAGCTCCTCCATCAACAAACATGTGGGTCAGGGGCTTCCCATTGACATATCCTTTCAGGTAGAGAGGCCTCGGATGGTTGTGCTTCACGGGCCTATCGAATACTGACTTGCCTTGACAGAGCCAAGCTGTCCCAGAGGTCGATCATCTCCTTGTTATCGAAATCAGAGTAGGCCTCCTCATCTGAATAGGCATCCTCCTCTTCTGGATCCACAGCAGCTTGATCTGCAGGAGCTGCAAACTCTATTGGAATGTAGAAGACCATGCCAACATCTGCCGAACACCCACTTGCCGAATGCTCTTCTACTGAATGGTCGGTATCTTGAGGTTTTCTTCTTTGGGCGCCACACTTTCCCGGCATTCTTTCTTGCTTCTTTGAGCTCCTTGTTCTGAGACGGCTGTACCCTTCTCTTCCGGCTCTTCCTTAGTCCCGGAGGGCACCATTGTCCCTTCTGCCATACGTATTTTGAGGGAGGAGAGTCCAGATCATCTTGGTCCTCATAATCTTCAACATCAGCCCACGCCTGGTCCGCAACTCTTTTGGTGCTATGAGACCTGTTGCTTTCTATTTTTATACGCCGATCACCCTCTACGAAATGTGCCCCCAGTCTTTCCTGGATGGGATGGCGGTTGACTCATGCCTGCCTATATCCATGATATTGTTCATTGCATTCGAGGCGATTGTTTCTAGCGGGCGACTTCAAGCCTTCATTCCAGCAATGTCTTAAGAAAGGACAATCCTAATGAGACTCCTCTCATTCTCTCATGTACTCCTCCTGTTCCAGGCGATACATCTCCTCTTCGTACCTCTGCTGCTCCTCTGCAAGCTGCTGATCTCTGAGATATTGCTTCTCCTGCTGCCTTTGCCACTTATTCAGCAGTATACGAGATGTCACCCTGGGTTTGGAGGTTTCTCCTTTCTCTGTTCGGCTATTCAGGAACCGAACACTACGCTCTTGGAGCTCTATACCAGTTAATTGCCGACTAGGGTCAACTGAGCCATTTTGTTTTGCCAAATGTTAGCACTTTCATCAGGCCCTTGCCCTTGGGATTGCTTGCAGACACCATATTAGCGAGAGAAGGAGACCATGCCTGCTGGGAAGGGCTCATTATCCACCTTTATGTTGTTGTTGAACTTCAAGAGACCCTCTGTATGGCCCTTTGGACCTGCTGCCTGAATATTCGGCAGTCATTGATGGAGTGGGAGCACGTATCATGGAGACCACAGTACCTTCCACTCTTCACCCAGTCAGGACGCCGCATGGAGTGGTTCTCTGGCAGCTTAATGCGTCCTTCCTTGACCAAAAACTCAAAGAGCTTGTCAGATTTGGAGACATCGAAGTCATATGCCCCCTTGAGTGTTTTCATCCAGCGTTGATTAACCTAGACAGGCTCTTTGCCCCAGACAAACTCAGCAGCAGCTACGTCTTCTTGGCCATCATCTTCTTCTGCACCCTCCAGAAAGTGTTGATATGCTTCATAGGCCACGTTGCCCCCCTTTTGGTAGCGGGTATCCTTTTTGATGCACTAAAACTGGTTAGCCATAATTGCCAAACGTCTTGAGAGTTGTCCAAGATCTTCAAACTCCATGCCGACCAGCTTCTCCCTGATAGCTGGATGCATACCGCGTATAGCTACGGCCGGCAACTGATGGTCTAGCAAATTCAGAGAATAGCAGAAGTTTTTAGTTTCTCTGAACCTGCACAAGAACTCTTGGGGTGTCTTGTTGTATCTCTGCGTCAACCCCATCAGATCAGCAAGCTCCTTCTCATTGGAACCACTGAAGAAATATGAATGGAACTTTTGCTCCAATTCAGCCCAGGTTCCAATAGAATTGGCCGGGCAACGTGGTAAACCGCACGCGAAGCCGGCCCCGTGAGAGATGTAGGGAAGTAGCGAATCCTCCATGCTTCATCATTGGCAAGCTCCCTAGTTTGGATCAAGTACCACTAATGTGTTCGGTAGTGGTGGTGTCATCTTGCCTAGAGAACTTGGTCGGTCGGTTGGAGGCTTGATCTTGAAGGAAGTGCTACCTTGTTGTACCAGTCTGGGTATGGTGACTGATACATACCGGGCCGATTCTTGGGTTTCAACCCAAACTGGTTTTGCATCATATCGGCCATCCTCGCTAGGAGCATATCCACACTTGAATTCTAGGGTCCATATGACTGTCCTGGCTGTCCAGCCGGTCTATACCCAGGATTCGGCAAAGCATTGATAGTGGAATAATCAGAGAATTCTATATAACCAGGGCCAAAGGGATTCCTCTGCAACCCACTGGCCATTGGAGCAATTGTATAAGAGTTGTACGCTGGAGGGTTGCTAGATGTACCGAACGCCCAATCGCCATATGTGGCAGGTGTCTTTCCAGTTTCCTTGCCTTTGGACTTCTCCGGTTTCTCCGGTGTCTTATTTTCTCCTCCAGCTTCTTCACCTGCAGCTCCTTTCTTTGGTTGCGGCTTCGGTGTGTGAAAGTATGTTGGCCCAGAAATCTCACCGAACCGCTCCTCAAATTGCCTATCAAACTTAGGTCCAAAACTGCTCCTCATGATATGGCAAAAGGTATGGAGGAACACCGTGTTATGATTAGTCATTGCTCTTCCCACTTGATCCTTGGACAATCTCTTCCATCCGATTGATCTCCTCTGCAGTAGGTCCATCTTTTTCCTCATCTATTTCTTTCTCTGCATCAGGTTCTTTCTCACCAGGCATCACAATCTTTGGAAGATCTATCTTCTGGAAAACATTGCCGCTCTTGTTCTTGGAGAAGCATGACAAGCACTTCGCGCAAAAAGCTTCACACCGATCTCTCACCATAGCTTCTAAGTCCACGGTAAGTCATCCGGTTGGAGCGTGATGACCTTTGCGTTTTTGTCTAAGTTTTCAGGCATCTTGTCTTGAGCTTGATTCGTCCCACCGAAGCGTGCCAAAAAGTGTGTTGACACAAAAAAAGTGCCTCTTGTGCCGCACACAGCGACAAGCCCGAAATAGCTAGCTTAACTTCGGGTGCCCGGTGTCTTGAATCCGTGGCGTGCGATCCAATTTGACTCAGTAATTGACAAGGAGACAAAGTGTAAGATCGTGAACATGCACGGTGAGACCAAGACTGTTCCACATGTACGGCCCTCGGTTATTTTTGATGACATATAGCTATAGAAGCTATCTCGTCCACGAGTTTATGAGTGCATTCGGTAAGCATGTATAAAGCATGAAAAGAGCACGATTACGAATAGGCATAAGAAGACATGTTTGAACAAGTAAATCGATCATCAAGATATATCTTTATAAAGCTCATTGCATGGATCGAATCAAATGACAACATGATATATAAAAGCGTGTAATTTATAAATATAAATCCAATCTAAATAACACATGCATAGGTTTCATCCAACTAGTCTGCCGCACGTCTAGTTTTCCTAAACCCGTCTAGCTTAAACCCTTACAAGCTAATCCACCGCATGATACGGCTTGCTACAGATCTAAACCACTTCTCACAACTAGATCAATCCACCGCATGATACTATCTAATCATGGTAAGCTAAAAGCATGCATATATCCAAATAGATCTACAAATACTCATTACTCGTAAAAGTGTGTATGCATGAACAAGAAAGAATACATATAAGCCCGATTTAATGATAAAGACAGAGATCTATTATTATTAGTCCGCCGCACGACTAATCATCCTAAACCCTTTTCATCCTAACAAAGAATCCACGCGCATGATACACCGCAAGACTAGCGGTTAACAAAGAAACAAACCTACACATGCAAGCTACACGTAGATGCATAACCGTGATTCGGCAAGCTTGCCGAATCGGGTCCATGAAGAAGGAACTCACACGCAAAAACCTATCCAAAGACCTACATCTCGCCGCACAAGACCCAGTCTGTCAAGACTAAACGTGTGCGAACCACGCAAATATGTAACAACTTAGATTGATCTAAGCTCACCTATTTATAAGCAAATAGATCTAGTGACATGATAAGATAGACATCAAAAGCATTAAAGATAAACTAGATCTATAACAAGATGAAGCCGAGCCACATCAATCTAAATTGGGCAAAAGTGTGTGCAAACATAATTAAAATAATAAATAAGCGCATGCACCACGTGGTAACTTAATGAATTCACTAGATTTGCCAAATCTAATGAAGCCGATAACTAGCTCCAAGCTAGACCTTAGCCCGCCGCACGACTCATGATCTAACAAAGAACCCTCCCCGCTCCATGGCCTAAATCCGCCGCACGATACTAAGCATGGTAACAAGACTACTTACATCACGATCTAAATCCGCCGCACGATACTAGAACATAATGTAAGGTTGCCGGTACTTACGGAGGTCGACGGATCGATGTATCCTCTCGCAGTAGATCGACGACACGACTTGGACTCGAAAGGGGTGGCGCGGAGCCGGGTTGTTGTTGTATTGATTGGGTAGATCTCTTACAGTTGCCATGGGTCTTATATTTATACCCTGGACTTGATACGAGTCCTAACTGATTACGATTACAATAAAGGAAAATCTAGCTAAGGATAACTTCTACTCCAAGTCTTCTCGGAGTCGTTGATGGCGTATGCTATGCGGGCTCTTCTTCTAGACAACTTGTCTCAACGTTCCACGGCTTGCCTACTCGTCCTTGGTAGCAAAAACATTCGAAACCTTCTTGATCGTGCAACCCGGTCGAATGGTGACAGTCTCCCGAATGCTACAGTTCTGCTGAACAGATTGCCTGCCGAATGATCCTTAGCCAAATGCTTTTATTAGCATCTTGCACTGGCTCTCATTAGCATCTTGCACTGGTTAATCCATCTTCCATGCTTACCAATTTTCAGTGTTAACAGAAGGTTACCCTGTGGGGAGAAAGGGCCGAGTCTTTCAACACCGACGCTGTTGAAGGTGCCGCTGATGGACAAGCTATATTGATGCTGTTGGTTGGAGGCCTGATGAAATCCTATCAGCGTATGTTCCGTTTACATGTCATGTTGTGTTTGTTTCATTTCTTATAATATCACTGGTGTTTACCGCATGTCCATCCTTCTGTTTTGTTGTAGGCACCTACTACCTCAGCGCCAATACGGCCTCACGGTGGTATTTCAACCCACAGATTCCGGAGGCCCGCCAATTCTACGAGAGGTGCGCCGGCTGCGTACTGTTCTGGGGGTACCAAATGCGCTTGTTTGTTTCATTCTAACAACTGATACTGCAGCTATCGAGGCCTGAAGGTTGACGTGAGGCTTGTCCCTGCGCCGGTTGGATCACGGGCACAACCTCGGGCTCCAGCGCCTCTTCGAGAGAAGACTCTCCGTGAGCTCAACGACATGGATCCCTTCGATTTCGCTGTAAGATGTGCCCAAGTCAGCATAGCTACCATGTTTTCTATTTCTCGCTGCAAAATCTATACCTTGCTCTTCTTCTGTAGGACAAAGGATACCGCTGCAGTGTCACTATCGGCCGCCTTGTGCCTGGTGCGTCTTGGTGGTTCCCATCCTGCAGCAAATGTAGCAAGGCATGCTCAGCAGACGGTTCCAGCTATAGGTGCAACAACTGCTGCTCAGATTCCTACAAATTCAAGTAAGTACAATGTCTACTTTAACATTTGATGGTACAAATGGCATGTATAATGACGCACTCGGTTTGATGTTATTCTTTCAAAGGTTGAAGATCTGCTTCGTCAGGCTCGATGGTACAGACGAGGCAGAGATTATTTGCTTCGGTGACGTGGCACGCCGGATGGTGGGGAAAACCGTGCAACAGGTCCTTAGGACCTCAAGGGGATCGAACAGCTACCCACCAGACGTCACCAAGCTCGTGTCCCAGAGCTCAACATTCCAGGTCTCCCTGAGTCAGCAAAGCTACTATAAAGACAAGAAGACCTATCAGGTCATGTCTGTGGTCAGCACACACAGGCAGCAGGCGGCTCCAAGCGCAAGTGGAAGCCAGGCCAGTGGTTCTCAGTCAAGCCGTGGAGCTTCTGCCTTTGAGTCTGCCGGTGCCGACCCTTCACTGCCATTCAGTGTAAGTTTCATGGCTGCTTCCCATGCTTCGCAGGTCCGGTTTATAATCCGTTGCATCTATATGTTACAGACTCCTCCAGCAAGTGCTGTCCAGGGTAGCGACGAGACGCCCACTTCAAAAAAAATTACAAGGTACCATGCCGCTTCTATCATCAAAAGCCTATCAACACCTTCAGATCGTTGTTGAAATTGCTATACATGTACATCCTTGTCTACAGTCCAGCCAAGAGGCCCAGGAGCTCAGCTACTTGCAAACAGCTGGAGTACGGTGACGAAGACGGTGCTGAACAGGGTGCCCTTCCCGAGGATTCACAGCACAATGAGGAAGACGATGCTGAGCATAGTGAACCCCTTGAAGATAGCCTAGACGACACCGACCCCAACGCAGAAGTGGATGCCCGGTACCCTAGATACACTCTGGAATTTCTCGGTCTAAGAACCAGAATACTTAGCCTTAAACGATATGGCTAGATGTAGCTGTCCATACGCTATACCTTGGGTTTTTTACTTGCACGACATCGTTAAGACGCAGCCCTACACTGTCTTATAATCCTTATGCTGTTCTTACCTGTTGTATAAACAACAGTGCTTCAGATAGCTCTACTGGCGGTGGAGGGAAACGCTCCCATCACAAGAATGTGGTGTTGGAAGATAGCAACTAGACAAGGTTCGTTGTTTGTCAGTTACGATAACATATATAGAGATCTACCTAACCTGATACCAGCATTTGGGAATGCTGACGTTTTGTGTACATGTCCAGCAGGTACCCATCGCCTTGGGAAGCATTTTTCTCTGTCAAGGATCATCCGAAGGAGTCTTCCTACACCTTTTGCCGTTGTTGGGTCTGCCTTGATGTATTTTGCGGGAATAGGCAACCTAGGGAGCAGAAACTAGAGCTTTTCATTTTCTGTTCGTAGTCCATGACTCGGTGTGCGTGTCAGATCACTTGGTTAGGTGCTGCTTGACAGCAGCGGTCATTACTGGAACATACACCACCTAGGAAGGTGGCGGTCTGAACAATTTGGTTCTGTTTCTTTTGCGGCCTCTGGCTCATGCCGTGGCAGTAGTTGAAACAGACTTTAACGCCTTGCATAGCATCACTCCTTTCATTTATTAAGCATGGTTGATCGTTCGTTTCATTCCCGTTTCCATTGCGTGTTTGTTTTGGCATTGTTATCTATGAAGCGTCTTTATGGCCTTCACGTTGTTCACTTTTTCCCGTGCCATAATAAGCGCACGTACCGTGTTCGAATTGCCGTTACAAGCAGGCCCTTGGCTTAGCCGTAAACGTGCGTTGTTGCTGCGCGGCGCCAGCGATTGCGTCAGGAGGATTCCCGCTGCGCCTACCCGGCCGATCGCTGACTGGGCGGACCCATTGTCGCAGAACTCCACACACGACCGCAACTTACGGCCCCTCTCGGTCGTCTGTCCAGCAGGCATCCGCCTTGACCGCTTCGCAGGCGGTAAACCCGCACGCCCTCGGGCGACACCGCTTTCCACCCACGCGAGGCACCAGAAGAGTTGTATCCAAAGGGCTTTCCCAGCCTTACCGTCACGGCCCAGCAGCATGCACCGAAAGCCCAAATATATGAGGAGTTAATCTTTGGAATTCAGGTGCTAGCTGGGAAAGAACGAGACAATTTTGTCGGCGTTTGCACGATTTCGTGGGCCTTCAAATGGAATGAACGGCCTTCGCTTGCTAGGCCCATCACCATCCACCGTAGGCCCATGCAGGAGACGCACTCCGAAACCCTGAGATTCTTGTGTATAAAGATAGCACGCACCACCGTTTGTAGCGCACATCGAGTTCATCTTCTTTCCAGGAAACGACATGGCTTCCAACACAATTTCTTCCCTCCGTCTCTCGCTGGATTCTGCGCCACCAACCACGCTGACCACGCCAAAGCTCTTGACTCAGGGCGACCAGCCTGAGCCTCTTATGACGGCCATACACTCCCAAGACGCCATTCCAGATCTGGATTCCTTCACTGATAGTCCTCGAGTCTCGCTGGTATGACAAATCTCTGCCTAAAGCTGTAGACTATAGCTGTTGAGTACGTTTCTTCCTTCCTACTGACCGGATGTGCGTTTCATTCAAAGGTCCCAGCGCTTATTCGAGTCAGCACGAAAGACATCTTTGCTGCTGCAGCTAAGGCGCTGGATCTAACAGTCCAGTCGGAGACGACGACCGAGATCCTTGACAACAAGTTCGTCACCAGACTAACCATAGGAAATATGATGGCAAGAGTATCGTATAGTGTAGACACCAAAGAATTCTTTGGGTGTGTCGCAGACTTGAAAAACTCTGCTGTTGAAAATGCATACCATGCTGTATTTGAACATCTAACTAATGAGAATCGACTCGAGATTGATGACTACAATTATAAAAATGTCGCACATCTGTCAACTCAGATGGTTTCGTCTGATACATGGGCTATGCTGTTTGAAGACATGGCTAAAAAACTAAAACAAGAGCTTGATACAAAGGCCAACGCGCTGCAAAACTTTTGCCACAGGTTTACCACGCTGTGTCAACAAACCTCAGCAGCGGTCTCCGTCATGCCATCCAGGCTGAAGACCGGAGGAAGAAAGAGGCGACGCCAGTCCGATTTCTACACCGATGATGAGATAGATGCATTGTCGGCCTACCGTGCCCTCTCTGATGCCCTGAGCAGGCTACAACCTGAGCACTCTAATCCTTTAGGATTAGGAAACCAGCTTATACCAACGCTGCCACCACCATCGTCCGGTGATCTTCTCCTACCTAACGAGTAGTTGCCTCTGTAGAAATAACGTATTCTAGATCTAGAGGACAAAATAGTCTACTGAGAATATCGACAACTATTTCCATCATATTGTTCCTGTATTTCTGAACCCATCAGATCAGACATGTCTGAGTATCGGTTCTATCGTTGCATCTTAGATTTTGTTTGTGTGATTACAGAAGCATCAGAATTGTTTAGGAAACCATGCAGCCGATGTGTGGGCCCCGTGTAGGTAGGGGTCCTGTCAGGATCTCCACCTTGAGTGTGTCTGGGATGAAGCTGCTGTCGACCTCCCATTGGCTCTGTCACCTGGGCCCAGGTAACAGAGACACAAGAACAACTGTGTAGCGTGCAGCCTTTGACCCATGCAAAACGAAGCCCCGCGACGTGCGCTAAAGTGAATTGATGCGAGCTAAAGTGCGTGGGACCATCACCTAGATGGCCCACATACCCCATGCATGTGACAAGAGATTTGATGTGACGGGTACTGTGGCACTTTTTAGGATAACTTTTCATGGCAGCCACAATGTTTAGACCTACCATCGGGACATCGCATTGTCTAATCCGATGTGCACACCACGCCTCTTCCACTCTACGATTGACCCATCCGACCCATCAAACGGATTCAGGCCGGGCCCATTCTGTCGGCCGCTTCTCGGAGTTAAATCTACATGTCTTACTTAGGTGGCTCGGCCGGGTCGATAAATAACAGGATGCCCAGCATCCACTCCCCATTGCTGTACCACAAAATCCTGACGGTGAGCTCTTGCTACTGAACTTGGTTTCCTTGACGTCGCCTATGTTTCTCCATTTGTGGCATCAACCCAATGGCACAGGTAGAAGATCCACGCAACCATTGAACAAATCGGCGCTTTCCTCCACCGGATCTGGATCCATATCGTTTCATCTAAACGATAACTACTGACTGAATACACCGTAAGCTTGGAACATGCTATTCGATCCGGTATATACTCACGATGCTTATGCCCTTAACGTAGCATCCTCGACCTCTTCTTCACATATGTTTCTACCATATTGTTGACATTTCTTAACGCAATCACAAAAGAATGGATTTAAGACCCACTCTCGTGATGGCGCGAAATGTATAATGGTATCTATCTAATAAGTTAGTCTGGATGTGGAGTTAATCTCACATTCCAAAGGGGTTAGGGCGGAGAGTTAAAATAGTTAGATGGAATTAGTTATGGTGTATGACTCTCGCAACATTATCTATGGTGGAGTTAATCTCACCAAGATAGGCACAAAAGGCGTACCACACATTCTAGCATTGCCTACTTAAAACTAGTCTCACACCCTAGCTCACAACGCTAAAGAAATGCGTGAACGGATATTTCTTAATATGACACTTGAATCTCTTGCAATGATATTATAATTATGGTATCCGCAAGCGCGCATTTATAGAATTACCCATTGTAGCACTTCACCGTGAGTCTATCCGTATCGTATTCATATGTTCCACAGGGGAAGGGGTAGGTTATGGGTAGATTGATTGAGGTCACTTGCAAAGTAGTAAAAGTAGAAGAACCATATGTAATCTAACTACTCAACAAGGGTAAGTCATATAAAGATAAAGATAAATGATAAATGCCAAGTCAAAGATCATGGTGTGCCACTAGAATGTGTCATAAAAGACAATGATAGCATGGTATAGGTAGAATAGTAAGAATATTCCTATGTTACTCCTACTTATATGTCAATGCATACTAAGATTAGTGCAATACACCTAGTAATCATGGCAGAAAAGCAATATATCTACACATGGTGAACATTACTAAGGAAGATCAGGAACAAAGCAAGTCTACCATAGTAATAAAGCTCAACTAGCCCTACATTCGGGGGGTGGATTACAAAGGACTCAATGGCAATATCACATCCACGATCTACCACACATCCCGGAATATAGGGTGATGTCGCAGGCAAACGTTGTATAAACACCACGTTTACACATTGTCGACCACCCACAAAGTGATCATCTAAATGGGCTATATAATGACTCCATGCTTGAATATAAAGACAATCTAGCTATACTAGATATATAATCATAATAGTCATTTGAACATATAACTAAGAATATAATCATTGAATAGAGCAACGCGTCATAGCATTTGTAAATAACCAAAATACTTACACGATTAGATACAAGAGAGAAGCCACGAGAAGCTCGGCTCCGCTACTTCTTGACGATCGTGAATCCAAGACAATACTTGACTTCCTCTAGAACTAGCCTAGATAGCTAATGCTCTAATATGGTGGAACTAGGGCTTGGGATCTTGACTTGATGACTTGGAGTAGAATGATTGGAATGAATTAGGGTTTCACCTGTGGGGTCGGGGGTCTTGTTATATAGCCCCGAGGATGCACCACAGCCCTTGGATCAAACCGACCTTGATAGATGGACTAGATTGCTCCTCATATGCGGTTGTGAACCCGACCTTGAAGTAGAGGTTTATAAGGGGGGCCACCGGCGCGGCCGCTGCCCGCCAAGAGGCGGCCGCTACTGCTCTCTGCAGTGAGCCCCACACGTGTCTCGTGGTCTTCGGTGTCTTATAGAATGTTCTTGCATGGGTTTCAAGTCGAGATACTTCGTGGATAAGTCTTTATGGCGTAGAGCTTGCAAACTCTTGGGCGTTTTCTGTTTAATCCCCTGAAAATATATAAATCACCAAAACTCGTGGAATTATGTTAGTCGTGCCCCTATACTATGTTGTTATTCATTTTAAGCCCTTATTTCAGTTTTTTAAAGCCTCTATATTTTATGCTATAAGGTATACCAACAAGCTCCCCAAAGCTTACCTCTTTGCTAGTCCCTAGCAAGATCATATTGTTGGATCGGGAGTTGCCGCAACGCTTTCACACCTCAAAAGTACACATGCTTTCAAACAAAATTTCATCTCCTGATAAGAATAAACTATTTCAACCTTCAACTTACCCATATTACCTTTAATCATGGAGCTTATAGCCTTTTCTTGTGATCTTGGGCAATTGAAAGATAGAACAATCAAGTCAAGCACTTTGTCTCAAACTCTTTGTTCAACCATCATTAGGAGTTTTTACTAGTTTTCAAAATAAAACTCAAAGTTCCTTTAGTATGACCCTTTCAACTCTCTCATTTGTGGCAATCGGTGGATCCTCACTAAGCAAATAAGGTTGTGTTGCCTTTCTCTCATAATATGTGGTATTTTTTGGACTAAGGCAGTAGGACACTATGCCTTCTCCTCTCTCACCCTATATCTAAAGCTTATATGTGGAGTTCATAGGTGGGAGGAAACTAAATCTACTTACTAAGCATATATTGTAAGTTCAAGCAATGGATCCAAAGTTACAAGTCACACCGATGCATGTGCATGATGGAATGGAATGAATATGATGGTAGGTGTGAAATGAATGAAATGAATGTGATGAGAAAAAATCTAATTCTATTCTAACTCTTTGAAAAATCATCTCTCTTTTTGAAACTTGGAAATTCTTGAGAGAACTTGGGTTGCATTTCTTTTTTTTTCTTTTTTTCATGGAGAGGCGGGCATCTAAGTACCCATTGTTTTCATATCGGACAGTTTGTCCATTTTTTTTTAACTCTCCTTTATTCCTTTTCTTTCTCTTTCTTTTTAACTACAACCCAAGTCTCTTTTTGCAATAAACTTTTTGAGAGATAGACAAGAGTAATAGAGCTTTATAAGATTGTTGACTAAATGGATGGGATATTTTTGGTTGCTCTTCTCCCGTGATAGGAGTGGAACATAACTGGGCGGGTATATAATGGATGTGTATGGTGGATGCATTTCTTCTAGGATAGAAGCAAAGATATATGTGAATGGAGTCTAGTGGAATGGAATATATGGATGTAGTGGATGGATGGAGTGTACATGATCAGCATGACAAGTTTCTAAGGGTCGACAAAGATTGACCAAACTCAATGCAAAGCAAGCGACCTATATATATATCAAAAGGTTTTCCTAATCTAAGGAGCATGTATATGTGGTCGTGGTAGGAGTTTCAACACTGGCCATCATACGAACTTATCATGTGTATTTTTATAATTTTCAAAAGATAAACCTCCGTAAATCTAGTGTCACTAGAAGTAAGAGAAATAGCAGCTCAAACTTTCATATATCATATCCGTCAATTACCTAGACTTTAGAGCAAGCATTTGCAATCCACGATTTCGTGTTTAGAGAAAATCTCAAGTCAAAGCGGTTTGCATTAAAGGCTCGAGAGAAATTAAGCTTGAAAGCTAGGTACATGAAAGGAATTACGACGGAGCAACTATTCATCATCTCCATTATTTTTAAGGTTCATTTTAGTTGAGCAAAAGCATAAAGGTGTACACTCTCTCTTGATCATTTATTCATACTCTAATAAAGACTCTCTAAAGATTATAAAGACTAGACTCTTAGCAAACTAAGCAAACCAAAATATTAGCTAATAATAGATAGTAGAGATACTTATCGGGATAACGGGGTGCTCTCCCCAAGCTAGATTGAAATGTCGGGTTGATGATGTGGAAGTTGAGGTGGATGGTGACGATGGTGTCGGCTCATCATGTCTCTCTCCCTTGAAATCTCAAGCTAAACTCAAATAGACAACAAAGCTAGTGGAACTTGATTAAAAGCGTTAGGGGTTAGCCACGCTTGCTTTTGTCGCCTGGGAACTTTTAGTAGTAAATATATTTTTGGGGTTTTGTTATTTTATGCAAGACAAGATAAAGAATTCATGAATGCATCTTTATTTTATTTTTATGCCACCACAAAAATATTCCCGAGGGTGTTTATGCCTCGTGTTTACTCACATGGGGCTTCATGGTTTTAGCAAAGCAAAGCACTAAACATTTTTATTGTCTTTCTCTCGATGCAACTTATAAAGGAAATATGCCATGCAAAAAAGTAAAAGTAAATATGCAATGCTGAGAATTAAATATAGATAACTACCGAAGTTACCTTTTCGTTTAGGTTCGGTGTTTTAAGTCGTCTCAATGAGACTTCTTACCTCATTGATCGAAGGATCATGTCACCCATGTTCTTTTGCGGTCTTGCAAGTTGGAGATGAGTATGGACGTGAGGGCAGACATCTTGTTTAGTGTGCATGCTCGTGAGACATTCACTTGTTGAATTTTGGAGAGACAGATAGACTTCTCCACCTTTTGCTCAAAGTGTGTCCTACTTGCGAAGTGAAGGTAGAGATCAAGTGCATGGGCTCTATTGGTGGGAAAACACCAACAGAACCAAAACCATAGGCACATTAAACAAGATAGAGTTGATTTCTTATATGCTTTGGTTAATTAGTCCTAACTTGGGTGACAAGATCATAAGGTTGAGCATGAATGTTGCGCTTAAAACTTTTTGGATTGAAAAGACTCCTTTGACTCTTGGAAGGGTTTTCTTATCTTTACATGATGTATTAAAGGCATGATTGTAATTATCTTCTTCCAAAGTAAGGTGTGCAACATTCTAGCTTACATGATTAGGACTATGAGATCAAGAGAGTGGTGATAGGAACAATTAAAGAAACAAAGCAAGTTGAGCTAATAAAAAAGCTAGATCGAGCAAGGTTGTTACTCTAACATGTTTGATTCATTATTTATGAACAAGCCATAATTAAGGTAAAGCTTAATTAATGACAACTTACCTCAAGATGTTACCTTATTATTGGAGTGTGATGGCATCGTAACACCTTGTGGTGGTCCTTTTTTTCGCTTTCGAAGCTTTCCTTCTTTGGCCTCTTGTGTATCTTGTTCCTCACTTGTCTCCTTTATTGCATCATCCTTTCTTTCTTGTTCTTTAAATTGCGCTCGGACCTTTTTGCTCCTCTCATGATTTTATTCCGTATGTCGTGAGTGACGGGAGCTTGAGAATAGGAAGAGATTTGTCGGATCATCTTGTAGAGGAATTGGCCTTCCTCCCCCAAGCTTGCTCCTTGCATGCCGACCGTTCTTCTTTGGCGCTCATAATTAGTATAACTATTAAAGTACAAAGCATACCTTTTTCAGTAGGGAATTGGAAGTGGATCTTCCCCGATCGATGTAGATGATGGCGCGTGTGGTGTTGAGGAATGGTCTCTAGCAATTCCTTCCAGGAATGATTGGTCCGCCATCTGCAGCTGCACATATGTTGGGTACAAAGGCATCTTACCAAATAATGATTTATATATTACCTTTGCCATTGGGTTGATGCCAGATCCCGTGTCGCAATAAGTGTTGTTGAAGGTCAACTGGTTGATGGAACATGCTATGGTCGGGACGCCTCGATCTTCTTTGTAGGCCGAGCCTTCTTGTTCTTATTCTTGTTCCTCTTTTTTGTTGATGGTTTTGATCGTAGGTTCCGTGTCAACTCACATAGGTATGGTGTTCGTGGGTGAGCAGGAGATGTAAGTGTCTTGTCCTTGAAGTTGAATCTCTCCTTTCTCCCCTTGATGGTGAAGCAGATTTTTGAACTAATGGTGTAGATGATAGCTTTGGCCGTGCTTAAGAATGGTTGGCCTAATATGATTGGTGCCCTTTCCTCTCCTCCTTGTTTCAATAACCGCAAAGTCTGCTAACACATGAGTGTCCAACCATACTTCACATCTTCAAGTATTCCTTTGGGGTAGCTGGGTGACTGGTCTACAAGCTGCAAACACATGGTTGTATATAATAATAGTGAACCATGAATTTTCTCTCATAAATTACCTTATGCATGATGTTGATGCTTGGACCAAAGTCACATAGCGTGGCCTCAATGGTGTGGGTAGGAGTCATCTTTTCATCCATTCTTTGAACACTCTTTTGAAGTAGAAATCTGCATTGAATACATCGACAAAGTTTGCAGATTCTAATTCTTCCTACTGGTCCGAATCTTACCCGTGTGGTTAGTTGAACGGATATATAGCCAGCTCAAGAAAATCTGAGACTCTATCATTTTATGTTGATTCTTTAATTGCGTAAGAAGAGCTATCCATTTTATAGTTTCTAGCATTTTATCATTGGAAGCTAACTTCGTAGATAGATTTTCTATGGTTTTACCTTGGTTTAAAAATGAGGTTTCTCAAGGAAGGCCATTGAAATTGAAATTGTTACCTTGAGAATTACCCGAGTAGTTACCTTGGTAGTTGGGCCTCTGTTGGCTCCAACCTTGATTCTTCGTTGAGGAAGGTAGTTTTTATTATTGTTGATGTAGCTCACATCCTCTTCAATCTTCGGGCAGTTGTTGTCCGTGTACCCTCTTTAAGCTGGTGCATTCCTCTTGATCTTTTGTAGGGTTGACGTTCTTCGTTCCATCTCTCGTTGGAAGGTATCTTCTCCACAAGTTCAATAGATTTGATGAGTGTAAGTGATAGGAAAGCACCTCAGCAACAACATCCATGGTCTCACGAAGTACTTAGTTGAACTCGTGGTAGAAGGTCTGCATGAGTAGCCAATTCTCCATCCCGTGATGTGGTTATTTAGAAATATAATCTTGGAAGTGTTCCCACACCCGGGACAATTCATCATGTTGCTGCTGGAAATTGGATAACTTTTCCGTAAGGCACTTGTATTGCCTATAGGAAAGAACTTGACTAGGAAGGCAGTAGAGCAAAGTGACCATGTAGTATTCTTGTCTTTATCAGCGTAGAACCACTACTTTGCCTTTCCCAAGAGTGAGAATGGGAAGAGGTGAAATAGGATGGCGTCGCTTGGTACTCTTCTTAATGGTGTAAGTACTGTAGACCTCCACGAAACGTTGGAGATGAGCACTCACATCTTCATGTGCCTTTCCACAAATTGGCTAGCTTGTAACATGTTGATGAGCCCAGGCTTGAGTTGAAAGTTATTGTCCCCAATCCCAATTACCAGCCTAGTATTGACCATAGTTGAAATAGAGAACTCTCATAGTGTCTTGTAGCCATGGCCTCAAAAAATGGTGTTAAGCTTCGCCTTGATTAATGATCGTCCGGGACAGAAGGTGTTGGAGTTTTTTCTAAGCTTGATTTTGCCCTTCTGATACTTCGGGATCTTCAATATAATTATCCTGACGGCCACTCCAATTCATTCATTACCCGCATAAGATAAACACAAGTAGTAGACAAAACAAGGGCAATCTGCTCGAGTAGTGATTAATGGTGTCCTCAATACCTTACATGATGCAAGTGATATCAATCTATCCAAATGTGTATTCGCTTGGCTAGCACCCTTCCAAGAACGGTGCCGAAATGCTTGTTGACATTTCTTAACGCAATCACAAAAAGAATGGATTTAAGACCCACTCTCGGGATGGCGCCGTAAATGTATAATGGTATCTATCTAATAAGTTAGTCCGATGTGGAGTTAATCTCACATTCCATAAGGGTTAGGGCGGAGAGTTAAAATAGTTAGATGGAATTAGTTATGGTGCATGACTCTGCAACATTATCTATGGTGGAGTTAATCTCACCAAGATAGGCACAAAAGTCTGTACCACACATTCTAGCATTGCCTACGAAACAAGTCTGTCACCCTAGCTCACAACGCTAAAGAAATGCGTGAACGGATATTTCTTAATATGACACTTGAATCTCTTGCAATGATATTATAATTATGGTATCTGCAAGCGCACAGATAGAATTACCCATTGTAGCACTTCACCAGAGTCTATCCGGTATCGTATTCATATGTTCCACAGGGAAGGGGTAGGTTATGGGTAGATTGATTGAGGTCACATGCAGTGTAGTAAAGTAGAATAACCATATGTAATCTAACTATTCTGAACAGGGGTAAGTCATATAAAGATAAAGATAAATGATAAGTGCCATGTCAAAGATCATGGTGTGCCACTAGAATGTGTCATAAAAGGCAATGATAGCATGGTATAGGTAGAATAGTAAGAATATTCCTATGTTACTCCTACTTATATGTCAATGCATACTAAGATTAGTGCAATACACCTAGTAATCATGGCAGAAAAGCAATATATCTACACATGGTGAACATTACTAAGGAAGATAAGGAACAAAGCAAGTCTACCATAGTAATAAAGCTCAACTAGCCCTACATTCGGGGTGGATTACAAAGGACTCAATGGCAATATCACAACCACGATCTACCACACATCCCGAATATAGGGTGATGTCGCAGTAAACGCTTGTATAAACACCACGTTTACACATTGTCGACCACCCACAAAGTGATCATCTAAATGGGTGCTGTACAACTCCATGCTTGAATATAAAGACAATCTAGCTATACTGGATATATAATCATAATAGTCATTTGAACATATAACTAAGAATATAATCATTGAATAGAGCAACGTCATAGCATTTGTAAATAACCAAAATACTTACACGATTAAATACAAGAGAGAAGCCACGAGAAGCTCGGCTCCCGCTACTTCTTGACGATCAGGAATCCAAGACAATACTTGACTTCCTCTAGAACTAGCCTAGATAGCTAATGCTCTAATATGGTGGAACTAGGGCTTGGGATCTTGACTTGATGACTTGGAGTAGAATGATTGGAATGAATTAGGGTTTCACCCAGGGGTCAGGGGGTCTTGTTATATAGCCCCGGAGGATGCACCACAGCCCTTGGATCAAACCGACCTTGATAGATGGACTAGATTGCTCCTCATATGCGGTTGTGAACCGACCTTGAAGTAGAGGCTGACAGGAGGCCCCACCAGGGCGGCCGCGGCCTACCAGTAGGGCGGCCGCGCCCTGGCTCTGCCAGGTGGGCCCCAGCCTGTGTCTCGTGTCTTCTGGTGTCTTCTAGAATGTTCTTGCATGGGTTTCAAGTCGAGATACTTCGTGGATAAGTCTTTATGGCGTAGGGCTTGCAAACTCTTGGGCGTTTTCCTGTTTAATCCCTGAAAATATATAAATCACCAAAACTCGTGGAATTATATTAATCAGGCCCCTATACTATGTTGTTATTCATTTTAAGCCCTTATTTCAGTTTTAAAAGCCTCTATATTTTATGCTATAAGGTATACCAACACATATCCACTCAACCAGATTCAGAGCTTCTTTTCGACATCTTTAGAGGAAGAAACCAGCGTCTTTTAGGCATCAAAAAATGGTATTCCCTTCTTTCCTCATTATAGAAAGATAAGCTGCAACAAACATGCATGCTCCCTGTACCATAGATAGTCCTTTTGCTTACTTAACTCCGATTGACTATTATTTTCGCTCCTCCCACGAGCATGCCCTAGTCTTTGTTCATTCATAGGCGGGCCGTACCCTTCCCCGTCCTCGGTTATGCAGCCCAACACTGCCACAGAAGAGGCAGAGGCCCGGCTTACCTATGCTGTGATTGCTCTCGACATTTGCTCCAACGGTGTGCATGTCACCGCTAGAGACATCAGACATGCCGTGGAATCACAGTTTAGTTTTGCTCCTATTAGCATCGCGGGTTTCAACTCTAACTACATAATTCAGTGTGGTTCTAGTGCTGAGAGGGATGTGCTTGCGTCCGGTGAGATCCTCCAGCAATGATCCCACCTTCTGGTGAGGTTGGCCTGCAATACCCAGCACAGCATGGGGTCACCAACGTCTTCTTTCCGGTCAGAATGAGAGCCTACAACTACCGAGAAGCACCACCGTTTATACACGACGGGATGCACAATCATGCACCAGCTACGGAGGCTGTTGACTCTGGTTAGTATTATTTAAATCTCAGCTAGCTACACGCCTAAAACCTTAATTCTATGAGTTCGATCTATAAAACTACACCCTGTTATGTTTATCAAATCCAGCTGATGAAGTAGGCTGCGACAGGGAGATCTATGATGATGCCATGGCCTGGCAGATGAGAGGTACCATGACTGACTATTATACATACTTTGTTGTACTTATCTTTTCATTTCATCACAGCCATAGATCTCTTTTAGCCAATGCGAGACTCCAGCGTGCGAGACTCCGCGGACATGCCTCAGACAGCGAGTCTATTGCCTACACCAACTCCTCTGATGAAGCACGCTACTTATTACCGCGGGGTACGTTAAACAAAACACCCAAGTACAAATTAAATATATTTTTCACCGCCTTCTAAGCAATCCCGAACGATTGACAGACTATGACGCAGGCGAATCCATCGAGTCTAATCGAAGCTGGCACCTCCGCTATGCCCCTTAGATGTACTTCCGTCCAGCCCATCGGCGATTCTCTTGTACGTGTTATTGTTAGGCCTATGAAACTTCTCTATAATAATTGCACTATTGTTTTAAAAAAACAAGAATTGTTGCACCTTGCTGGACGAGCATTTTTAGTCCATGTAACGCTGTGGCGCTGCTTTTTGGCGCCTGTTTTCTGTGACAGGCCGGCTGGTCATGATGGCGCTCGTACATCTTCTCCGCAGAAAAGTATCCCAGCGTCGGCCTGGCCCAACAAGAGGCCGCTGTTAGCTCACCAGCGTTGCACTACAACAGCCCATACGAAGTTAGCCGATTGTTTGTGCCGCCAACTAACAAGGCCGCTCTAACTACAGACGGCAGCAAAAAAACCTTCGACGTGAGAAAATACGTTGCCCTAGACGAGGTCGACAGATCCTGACAGGATTCCTTACGGATATCCAGCACGCAACCTAGAGACTCAAAAGATCGTGCCCCATCGCATTGATGCCTAAGCGATCTGCAAACACCAGTTCAAGGGTCATTCATACACGTTCACGGCAGCCAATGTTCATTGATTCATGCCTAGGTCACAAGTCTACAAAGTCTATGCTACCTGTCTTTCACCATAGGTGCGAGTAGCTGGGCTACGCAGTGAGCATCCCTCGATTTTTCTTCTAAGTTTTTTTTTCAAAAGACGCGTACTAGTACAGATTTGCCACAGCCCGGTGCACGGCGCAGTGGACATCGATGCTCTATCCGGGCAGACGGTGTCACCGGTTGGACACAACGGTGTACAGGATGCCGAGTACATTGTTTCATCTCTTTACCCGTTATTTACTCACGGCAGCCGAGTCCGCCTGCGAATCTGAAAAACGTTTGCAGCGTGCCATTGAAACGTCAAATAAAGTCGCACTTCAGTCGATGCACCTTTGATAGCGTTCAGCCAATGCGTGGCATTTCTGCTAGCCACCCCGCCATTTCAGCCTCCACGATTCCCCTTCCACTGCATGCCCGTGAATCCAGCAAATGTAGTTCCTGGCTGCCTATATAAGACCGTACCAAGGCATCTTCCTTCTCCATCAAAACAACAGCCATTGTCACACATACTATCCAAACTTTCCTTCCTTCCAAGCCTTCTAGGTCTCAAGCCATGGCAGCCATCAATGACGACACCTTCAGCGGCGACGAAGAGTACAGCGACATGGTGGTGGAGATCCTACGTGGGTTCAACGACGGAACCCACAGGATCCGTCGCGTGAACGGCCACTTCGCCTGCAACTTCTGCCTCAGCCGCCGCGTCAGGGAGTGGTCGCTTCTCAACCTCCTCGACCACGCGAACGGCCACGCTGGTGACCGGAGTAGCATCTCGGGACCCCAGCACAAGGCCCTCGCCGACTACATCCTCACAAGTCCCGCCATGGCCCGCGAACGCGAGCTAGATCGTGTCGGTGACTGCGGCGGTAACACCGGTGCCAAGGCCGAGCGGGCTCGTGTCCATGCCACCAACCGTGCCAAGACCGAGTGCAAGGTCTAAACAATCCTATTCTCTAAACAGACATCTGTGTTATCTATTTTGCTTATGGTCTATCTAACTCTACATCGCTGCTTTCATCTGCAGCGCGGTGCCTTTAATGTACGTTTCCCAGCATGTATCGATAATGTCAATCATCTATCGTGGCTCGACCAAATATTTATCTCCCACACCTTTCACCTGGGCATGACCCACGCATAAACACGAGTGGAGGGAAAAAAACGCAACTACGGGAACACGCCGATTGCACACAAATTGTTAAAAAGAAACCATTCCAAAAAAAAGGGACCACGGCGGGAACAAAAGTGAACTGCACTGGATTCTGGCCGCCGGCGCAATAAGCAAACGACGTCAGCGCGGGGGTCACGTGGCGCATAGATGGATCCGGCCGCTCGGTAGGCAACGGATCGACGGTCAGAGGTGACCTACACCGACGACAACCGCCATAGGATGAACTGACAAACCACGAAAAGGCCCATGGGCCGATTACACGGAAACAGAATATAATAACTCTCCAGCATATTAGGTGAAAAATAATCGCATACTAACGAAAACGAGGCCAAAGGCCTATATCCAACGAAGATAAACACGTACAGGGGTAAAAAAATCAAGTTGGACGAATCCCAACAACCATTACAAAAACAAATAGCTTGCCTTCAGTTTAGATGGCCGGTAGAGGATACCAAAAAAAGTGAAACGGTGCAGGTGCACATAAGTAAAATAAAAAACAGATCAAGCAAGTTTGGAACATCCCAGTACTAATACGAGGAGATTAACAAGCATCAACATCTGCAACAGCTTATGCATCCAATCTGAGGAGCCATACACACGCTCCTCGACGATCCAAAATACATCATTATATGCCCATTTAGACACCACGTTCTCGAACCACACACTGTCTACACCTTAAACTAACCCTAACTATACTAACTACACAAGCTTTACAATACGCCATCACAGCACCAACACAGACACTTCAGTCTACATGGATTACAACCATGCTAAATCCACTCATCCTCATCCTCTTGAACTACAACAACGCGAACATGACGATACCGTACCTGTGCATCCAAGTAGTACTGACCAGTGCGGAACTCATACCCATGCTTTTCTTGGATGCGATGAGCTATCTGATACGACAAAAAGGCTTCGATCGCAGCGTATGAAACCTGGGCTTGATCCATAATAGCTTCGCCCCAGAGAGTATGCTCCACGTCATCCTTCTTCTTCTGGTCCTTGCAACGAATCCCCAGAACAGCCTCTGCAATCTTCATCAGCGAGATTGTTGTACTCGGGAACACCAAGATCACGAACAATCACTTGCAGATCTTGTGGATTACAGACCATCACTCCACAGTCCTCCTCCAAATGAACGATGTCGTTTGCGATGTGCGCTCCAGTGAATATATGGCCCTCCTTGGACAGAAAGCACTTCAAAACATCTGGAAGATCGCCACCGGCCTGATGAACTTGATACAACAGGCAGCGATGACCCACACACAACTGCAGCACAGCGATCCTATAGATCTCATTGCCAGCCTTGTTCTTGCCGATGCTTCTCCACTCAATATCCAGACCAACCACCAAACCGCGCTCGCCGGGAGGCTTACCACAAATCTCCTCGATGAAATCCTCGACAACACCATCCTCGATCGTCACCGTCGTGTCGATGGCCTCGTACTTAGAAGGATTGGTGTATCCACACGGATTGAAGTACACCCACTATCTCTTGGTATACGGACGAATCTTCTTGCACAGCCTCTTTGGCGGAGGCTGCGTCCAGGAATCGTGCGCCTCCACAGGATCATCACGGTGCTCCCATGGATTGCTTGACGACGCCATGGTCTTCTTCTAACTCCACGCAAATGAAAGGCTCCTAACCTTCTAACTCGCTCAATGTCACAGGCTTCAACTTAAGAACCGCTCGCTCTAGATGTGGAAGACGGCACCCCTAGACAGAGGCGACTCTTCAGTAGTAAGCAAAGAAACAGAACCGTCACAGGCTTCCCTGCAACGAAACACGGCCGTTCACCTTGCACAGCGTATATGGGCTGCCATGATCGTCTAATCTCTCTATAACAGCCCATATAATGGTCCAGCCCAATTCAGATAATCTTAGGCCCTCCGTTACCTCAGTCCAGTACACGCTGCACACGAGACACGTAAGCTACCCTTCTCTACAACCACCGTGACTAAACGTTAGGAACGGCGTTTTACCTTGGCACGGTGGTTTAAGAGACCTCCGAATGTTCCAGGCCCAAACATTTTTTCCGGCCCCGCCTTCATACAACAAAGCCCAGCTTCGTTTGGAGACGTACTGGGCCGATCACCAGAGCCCATTACGCCAGCTTCAACCCAGTGGCTCACCAGCGCATAGGAAAACCCTAGACCCCGAGATCGAGGAAACAGGATCACTACTGCCTCAAAGGTAAGCAATCCTAGCCTAGGCTAGTGATTACTCCATAGGCTGGCGACCTGCAGCATGTCTGCCATCACTACCCGTAGCCATCACCAATCCATCGATTGGACAACACCTTTACATGACCGCTCAATGCAGCCCTGCAGTACCTCTTAAGGCGTACAGGTAACCGTGCTACGGTCACACCAGCTACACCACGGCTCACCAACACATTGATGAACGAAGCAACACGTCATGGACGGACGACCCTGAAGAATCTATCCTGGCATACGGCTTTTGGAGAGAAAAAAAGGAAGCACAGCAAACAGGATACTCACGTGTAAACCAAACGATACAAACGAGGTCGATTACGCTAATCCACACATAGTTCATATTGCATGAAACTTCAAAGAAAACATTGAACCGCATGTTTAAACCAAACTACAATGTCCAAAGCATCTAGACATCTTCTCTATCAGCTGGAAACATTTGATTCAGAATGATCCACGGAGGAGTATTATCGGCGATGGCAACGACATGGGATGGTACTTATCTTCTGCTTTGCCAAGCTTATATGGAGGTTTACCATTGCGGAAACCGGTACGGTACCTAGAGTAGACGGTCCCTGCCTGAGAAGACATGGCCGCTAAACCTGCGATAGTACCAAAGCGAACTCCATGGATGGCGATTTCTTCAGCACAGCTCGGGATTTCTTCAAGCCGCTCCAAAGCAATTGCCCCCTCGGCGCCGACTGCATCGGCGACCCTCACGGCTGCCATCTCCAATTGGTCAAAACGAGTCCTCGGTTCTGCAACGAGGCCCATCATGAGAGATCGTCTACAGTGAAATGGAATCTAAAACAAATCATTAGCTTACTGTCTGCGCGTGTCAGAAGACGATGTACATCCTCTTCGTGTCTGATACTCTCCATAGCAAGCTTCTTTACCACTTCATGGTAACATGCCCGCGTATCTTCTAACTGGTGCCTCAGACGGCAAACTTCATCGGCCATGTCCGTCATTAGAACAGCAACAAACCGGATCCAAAACTGCATTTACCAATGAACTGATGATGTGGTAGCAATCTTCCATGCGATCAACCCTCCAAATAGTTGCTACCATGGTCACCCATGGCAACTCCCTCCGTCTTTAAGATAGTCAGAACACAGAGAAGAATGGCAACCGACCGTTCCACACGTTCTATTTATTTCCACCCTACCCCAAACCAAAGCTCCCAAAAAAAAAAAAAAACTATCCGCCCGTTGCCCGGCCCATCTTCTTTTCAGCCTAAACAAACTGTAATAATGGGCCAGAAGAGACCTGGACCACAGTGCCTGCCACACGTGACCGGCCTCGCCCTATGGGCCGCTTAAGCAGGCCCAAAGACGATGACATGACAGCCCACGAAACAGCCCAAAGGCCGCTTACACAAAACCGTGGTATTCGAACTAGGCAAATGTCCTCCTTTTACTGCTAGCGCGCTATCACAATAGAAGGAAGACGGAAAAAAAAGCCGGCATGCACCGCACCTGATAAAGGGAATTCCCACAGGCGCACGAGCACATAACTTAGAGCACGAACGCACCGGTGAATCTAACAACGTATCGGTGATACAACAGCCGCATCAATCAAATAAGCATTAATAAGTACAGTAATGTTTAGCTAGAAGGGCCTATCCGGCGCCTGTGGTAGGGAGGCCCATCCAACCACGGGAAGAAAACAACGAACAAAATCTACTAATTGCGCCTAGCCCACTGGGTCACACAACGGGCCCATACATCCTCACACAGAATGGGCCAAGGGCGCCCGAGCCCAGTACATCCACGAGAGCCCAAACTCAGTTGACGATATAAACTGGGCTGGCCAAATACATTGTCCCCTTGACCGGGCCCGCGAGCGCGGGCGGCGCCTAGAACACTAGTTTTTAACATAGATGCCTAGAATTGATGAAAGTTTCATGGGACCTATCCACACCTTTCCCATCATTCAAAAGTCTTGGAAATTGGGACATCAAACCCAAACTATGACACGGTCTTGGGTGTAAATAACTATCATTTCTCATAAGTACCAATCATGTCTAGTATTAAGGGCAGATAGTTACAAAATGAAAGAAAGAGGATATCCTCAATGCACCTGATCACGGCATGCATATGTAAGTAACATAACTTATTTTTTATGAACATGACTTCTTTTTTATATCACTTAACAAATTAACTAGTTAAAAATCTAAAAAGTCAATGGCTCAAATTGATTTGAGAAAGTTATATCCCATTGTAAGCATTGCCCTTTCCCTATAGCCTTGGTTCACATCCATTGTAAAAAAATGGGCTTCTGCGGCTATCACTACACAATAAATCAGATCAGAATGCATGCACCCAAACCTGACCTATATATATCAGTGCTCATTGCATGCATCATCCATTCAGCTGCATAGTTAGATATCAGAAATAGAAAAGTCCAATGCAAGTGTTTCGGAGTCAATATTCCTTTAGTCCATAAATATACGACGTTTATGGCACACATACTACAGAGGATAGGCCATTCTAAGAAGGGGAGACATCGGAGAAGGTGATGGTGAAGCACTCTGTCTGGCTTCCGTAGTACATCATTGACTGTGAACTGCTATCCAAATGTCCCCTGCTAGAGGCCATTCAACCATCGTTGTGAACAACCTATATATGGTAATTAGTAGGGTTAGAATATTGACATGATCCTGTTAATAACATACTGATCAATGCTGACGTGGTATTAGGTCCCTGAAGAAGATTGTTAATGCATCTTTGTCGAAAGTCGAAGCCAAAGCAGAGATGATGCAGAATAAGATGGGCCAAGAATGGAGCTTCTTTGTCAGAAATTGATGCACATTAAGAGAGTTCAAGAGAATGGCCGCCACGTTGGGACAAGAAAGTAATATATACTTTGTTTCTTAAAAATATGTATAGTTTGGGCGATGTCTATGTACATTTTGGTGAATGCAAAAGGAGCTCCCTGTGTTTCTTGTCTGTGTTAAAAAACAAGGAGACAAGCTTCTCCTCTTGAATCACACTACTACACAACTGATTTTGCACAATGTTTCGAAATCATTTTCCGTGGCGGTTATTTTGAAAACCGCCACGGTTAATGCCCCAATTAACCATGACGGTTATAATCGCCATGCTAAATTGATTAAGCGTGGCGGTTTTTATAAAAAAACTGCCTTGGTTAATGCGGCCCAAACTCGGGGCAAACCCTAAGGACAAAAGCCCACATCGGCCCGAGATAATTTGTCTCGTATATAAACAAGTGCTAGGGTTTCACCCACTCCCTCACTCTCTCCCACGAACTCCCTCTCTCTCTGTGTGGCGCCATCTCCTGTCTCCTCTCTCCGTGGCCGCATCTCCCTCTCTCTCTTCCATGGCCGCCAACTCCCTCCATGGCTCGTCCCCACTACTTCCCCTCCATGGCGCGTCGGTCGGGCTGCGTGAAGCGGCGGCGGTGCCCCTCGGCGCTTCGCGTTGGGCGGCGGACCGGCGGCGCGCTTCGAAGCCGTCCACATCGCGGTGGCGCGGGCGAGGAGGCCATGGCGCGCGCGGCGCCGCAGGCAAGCCAAGGGCGGTGTCGGGCATCCTCCTCGTGGCGGCGCGTGGCGTCATCCTCCCGGTGGGCTAATGTCGCTTGCGGCGTGGCGGCCAGGCTCGGCGGCGGATCGGTGGATCTCGGCGGTGTGGCGGCTCATGGCGTCGTCCTCGATGGGCTAACATCCTCGCGCCTTACGCGGTGGCGGGGCTCGGTGGCGGATCCCGGTGGATCACAATGGTGTGGTGGCCCGTGGCGTCCTCCTCCCGGTGGGCTATCCTTCTCGCGCGTGGTGGCCTGGCTCCGAGCGGCGGATCCCGGTGGATCTCGGTGGCCCGGTGGCTCGTGGTGGACCATAGCAGCAAGCCCATATCTTGGCCCATTTGGGCCTAGATGTGGGCTTTTTTTTTTCTTAAGATCCGGGCTTTTTATTTTATTTTTTTTTTTTCTGATTAACCGTGGTGGTTCCAAAAACCGCCATAGTTAATCCATCCATTTACGGTGACCTTCCCTTCGTGGCGGAAAATTAAAAAAAACCCGCCACAGAAAATCGAATAGGTAGTAGTGTCAGATCTATAGTATTTTTTTGAGGTATGTGGAAATAAGATCAAAATGATGTTTTCTTTGATAGTATTTTGAGGTGTAACATCCCCAAATTTCCACGAAGGGAAATTCACGAGATAGCTGTATAACATGATAGTCTCCGAGGATCATTCCATCACATTATTCAGATTACGATCGATTCTGAGTCAAACTTGAATAAAAGAGTACAAATAGAAAGGCATTATTATTACATCGCCACTTGGCGGAAGCAAACAGAGTCACGCAACATCGAAACAGCTAGAAGAAGGTTGCGGAAGCGTCATCATCCATCTTCAGCTTGAGCATAGGCACAAAACCATCTAATCCTCCAAATAGCCGAAGTTTACCTTGCAAACTAAAATGACTTTCAGTACAATGAGTACGGCTATTTCCCACCCTATGCTTTGCTTTGCTTTGTGGTGCTTTGTGGAATGCAATGGGTATATCAAAAGGCCTATATATTTGGCTGTAGTTTCCTATGCAAACATCAAGTTCTATAAATAAACAAGTTTTAATTACCATTCCCAACATCACACCATCCCTGGTGTAATGCCCAAACCAACATCATTACCAACTCAGATCCATTCCCCCAACACATCTCACATCTCACACCATCGCTCAGCGACAGAACAGCCCTTAAACTCCTTCTGCCTGCCTAATCGGCTCTCAGCCCTCCAGGCTCTCAGCCGTATCCCAAACCACACTCAACTCGGGGTGAGAAGAGAAAACACCCTCACTACACGGAGAAGTTGGACCTCAAGAAAACCTAGCCAAAAGACCCAGGTGCAGCCGAGGGTAGTCCAGGCAAAAAGGCCGGCGCAAACCCTAAGTAGTCCAGGTCTAGACAGGTCCTAGCCCGAAGGCCGGGCTATACGTATAGATTTACAACTCTGCAGAGCATGTACTCAAGACCACACGGTCGCCATCATCGGCGTAGCAAGTGCCTAGGCTGACGTACGGAGACCACCTAGTCAGACAATGCCACCTTACCACTCAGCTCTGGGAAGCCCCGGAGTACCACCGTTGCGCTGAGACTGTGAGAACGAAGTATCGAGCCATCGGGCTCCAGATCACTCCCGCTGTCTCGGGCAGGATGGAGGCCATCGGGGCCTGTCACTCCCTAACACTAACCGCTACCACCTAGTAAGTATGGCATCATCCAAGTAGATGGGGCAATCCGCAACCCGCCCATAACGTAAGACGTGAGGTGAGCACCAATTCCCAAGATCCCAGGTCCTCGAAGACAATAAGTCCTTAAGTAGGACCAGGCAAGACATCTTCCGATCTCCCTTTCCGGCCTTCGTCCCCGCCACGGGGAGTTAGCACCGGGTATCCAAATCCGTACAAAGTTACCCGCCACAGGTAGGACAAGGTGGGAGAGGCCCAGAAGCACACTCCCCGGCAAGACTTGTCGCCGCGACTCGTCGTAGATCCTGCCTGGTCGACACAACCCTCACCACACACCCAAGGCATACACGGAATCTCACTCACCACGTGACCTCAGGTCACCGGGCACCAAAGTCACCCAAAAACATACTCAACGCCCGGCTCATATATCCCGGATCATATATATAACACGTAAGTGAGATATAGCACTGATAGCAGCAAGATATGATAAGCGCGTGGCTAAATCTATCAGCGGGTATGCAGGTGATGGGTTGCGACAAGGTATAGGCTTCACAAGCATTCTACTCATGCAATCCTATCATATAGCATTGCGACATAAAGTAAAGCGCTAGCAATCTATCATGGCATGCGTAATAGGATCTACGAGGTGGGTGGGAAATTAGCACCTCAAAGATCATCCGACAAGTCCTCCACTGACTCCTGGTCGTCCTCCTCGCGTAGCTCCTCCTCAGGGACTGAAACGTAACGTAGAGTCGCGATAAGCGACTCCTATAGACATTCACAAAGAAGCAAATTGAAATCCAAAAACTCCAAAGCACTCATGGATAAGCCTATGGCGTAGAGCTCGATTTTAGAAGAATTTGGACTCTTGTTTCATAATTTTAGTTCGTTCGAATGAATATTCTACGAATTTCCTAAGGTTTAAACATATTACGAAAAAGGAAAAGGGCCGGATTAACCGGGGGGCCATTACGTGGCACGATCTGATCGGTCCATGGTTGCGCAGCAGCTTACAGGCGGGTCCAGGCTGACGTCATCACATGACGTCGGAGCTGACGTCACATATGACGCGCGGGTCCAGGGCTCTGATCCCTTCGTGTAGGGTCCCGCGGGTGGCGTCACGGCCCGACATCGGGCGACCCGGTGTTCTTTGTGGCCGGCCGGGGTCCGAGTCCGGCGAGGTCATTGACAAGTAGGGCGATCAAGCGTTGACGGTCAACGGTCAATCCTGGCCCGGGCCCGGCCCCAGGCTTTGATGGGCGGATATGGGCCGCGTTGGGCCTCCGCCCCGACACGTGTCGTGCCTTTAGGGTCGCCACGTCGATGTACGTGGGCTCCCTACCGGGCCTTGGCCTCAGGCTAGTCAAGGAGGCCGGTTCGTGGTGAACCCGGCGGCTTTGGTCCATAGACCGTTTGTGTGGTTTATGGTGGACCATGTCCACCCCTCTCTCTCTCTGCTGGCTCCCCGGTGAGCGGGGTCCACGGGCGACCCCCCTTTCTCCCGTTTTCCCGCTCCTCGTCTTGTGCGCGGCGGCGCTCACGCCGGCGGCGAGCAAGCTCGCGCAGCTCCATGGTCTCCCCACTTTCCCCCCTCGGTTGCCAGGCCGTCGGGTCCTCGGGAGGTCATGGCGGGGTCAAAGCGGCCCGATTACCGCCCTTGGCGACCGGCGTTCCGCGGCGGTGGCAATCTAGCCGGCAGCGGGTACCGGGCGGCGTCTCGCGGCGCGGCTAGGCGGCGTGATGGACTCTGGGGCTTTGGCAAGGTAGGGGCGGCTGTGCGGCGGGTAAAACGGCAGAGGGGTCCCGGCAAGGCGGGACGCGGCGGCCGTCGACCGACGGCCGGCGGACGGCGTGGCGCGATGGCTTCAATTGGCATGAGGGCGGGCGCCTTCTTGATTGGGGTCGCGGCGAGGCTCTTGGTGGCGGCGTAGATCAAACGGCGGCGCTCGGGCCGCGGGCGTGCGAAGCGGCGATCGACTGCGCCGTCGGCGAACAGCGACATCGATGATCGAGGGCGAGAAAACCTGCCCCGCCTCCCTCATGTCGGCGTGTCCCAGCAGCGGGCGACGCTAAAGCGCCACCACGGCGACCAACGAGCACGGGCGGAGTCCAAGATCGCGATAGGCGTCGCCGGCGGAGCTCCTGAGGCTCACGGCTGCGTGGGTCGAGGTCAAGGCGGCGCCTTTTCTTCCTTCCAAGGGCTCGATTCTTCTTGGCACGGCGGGAAGCTCAACGGCACACTCGGCGTTCGAGGCGGCATGCCCGAGCCCAAGGGCTCGACTTGGGTGCTCTTCTCCTTTCAACCGTGCAACGGCGTGCGGCTTGATCGCGTGGCGAAACTTCGGCGGCGCAAGCCGACGAGCGAGGTGGCCGGAGTGAGACAGAAGCGCCTATGGTACTGGCCCGGCATCGGCCGAGTGGCGGCGTGCGGGCAAGTCAAGCGGTCGGGTCGGCTAGGTCCTCATCTAGGCGAACAAAGGGTGCCTTTCTAGGCAACATGTCAAGGCGGATTCAATGGTGGAGGTCCGGGCGGCGAGATTGATAGCGGTTCGGCGAACACGGCGTTACCATGGTTGGCTCGTGGCCATGGCGGCCAGCGCGTTAAAGCGCGGCGTTCCCGGCAGCGAGGGCTCGGCAAAGGCCGGCCATCTCCTCCCAAAGGCGTGGTTTGTCTGCGCGGCGCCGGTGTTCATCTGGCGAGGGACGCCCCGCAGCGTCCCGTGAATGGGAACGTGGCGGCGCTAGACTACGGCGGCGCCTTGAGCATGGGGTGTGCTCACGGCGGGACTGCGGCGCTTGGTGGCGGCGGTGCGGCGATGGCGCGAGCGGCTCGCGGTTCGGCAGCGGCGTAGTCGATCACGCGGTACTCCGACCTCCGGCTAGCGGTTCTCTTCCCACAGCGGCTCAGTGCAGCTCGGCAAGGCTCTCTTGGCGGCTACCGGTCAGGTGGCTGTGGTTCCCTCCTCGGTCCGGCTTGCGGTGCGGCGGCGGCGGCAACCTCCAGCCCGGCGAGCTGGTGCCCGGCGGCGGCGTGACTGGACTCCTCCCCGCCTCCCTTCTTCTCCTCTACTCCCCTCCACTTCTTTAGCGGCTGGCGCGGGCGAGAGCCTCGAGAATGGCAAGCGTGCCCTCGGGAAAACCCTGGGGCTCACAGGTGTCCCCGCTTATGGGTGGTGGCGCCATGGCGTCTCGTGGACGGCCGGGATCGCGAGGGCGATCAAGCCGGTCGCACGGGCTTGATGGGACGTGTGGCTGGGGATTTGAGGTAGCGTGGCCTTCTCGGCCACGACGCGTTCGGTCGAGCGGCGGTCGCGGCTCTGTGCCCGGCGACAAGGGTGTCGGCCCAGCGGCGGCGCGTTCGCGTGGCGGCGCCTTTCGCGGCGGCGGGATTTGGACATCCGTGTCGGGTGAGCTGGCGGCCTCAAGGCGGCCACGGGCAGGGCGGCGTGAAGGACGAGGAACGGGGCGATCTGGCGGCGTGATGTGCCGCGAACGAGCGCGGCGTGTAGCGTCTCCTCTGCTTTTCCCATCGGGGCGCTGCGAGTGGTTGAGGAGGGGATAAAGTTGACATGTGGGGTCGGGGCCCACTCATCGGCGGCTGGCTGTGAGAGAGGCGGCGAAAAGACGCTTCCCCCTCGGTTATGATGCGGGCGTGGCGGCGGTGGCGTCTTTGGGCCGGCCCGTTTGCGAGTGTGGGCGCGTGTGAGGCCGGGCGGCCTGCTTGGCTCGGCCCAGGCTAAATGGTCGGCGAGGCAAGCTGGGTCGGGCTGGGCCTGCTAGGCGAAAAATGGCCTTTGCCATCCCTCTCTTCTCTAAAAAGCTTTTCTAATTTTCTTCTAATCCTTAATTCCATTCTATGCTAAACCTTGGGCACTTATATTGATGCACATGTGTTGCCAACATGTACACCACCCTAGTGGGGTCCTCTAGGGTCACCTAGGGTTTGGTTTAGCCATGTCCTAGGGTTGGCAGCACACACAAGATCGAAGTTGACATATTAGGGTTGGTTGATTTTATTCATCACATAAAATCATAAGAGCCAAATCACAAGTTGATTAGAGTGCATATGCTCACACATGCTATCTAGGGTCTACTTGTGCAACTACAAGGTGGTTTTCTAGCATGTCAAACACCAAACATGGGTTTGTTTTCAAAAATTTTTGTTGGTTGTGATTTTTGGTGTTTGGTAATTTTCAGGGTTGTTACATGAGGTATGTGGAAATAAGATCAAAATGATGTTTTCTTTGATAGTATTTTGAGGTGGTAAAACTCATTTTTAAGGACAAAAATTTTTATTTTTCCTCAGGCTTTGTTTCTCAAAACTCCAAAGAGACTGCAAATAATAATATAAGTAAACTAGAACATTTGTATTAGCCGGGTGGTCTATCTGATACATGATGCTGATACTCAAATTAGGCCCATGCCGATTTCCATAACCAGAGGGGACATGCCCCTCAGGCTTGCTCCATTTCTACAAAGAACATATAGCACTGAGAAGGAGCGATACCAGGAAAGGGCTAAAATCGTGTATCCATACGCGCTCCACACGGCATGATGGTAAACGGTTAGTGGTAGTGTGATTTTGGATCATTTTGTCCTTTGTTAGGATAGAGACTTAGAAAATAAATTCTTAGGTTTACAATTGTTACTAGATGTGGAGGCCATTTGCCGCTTGGAGCAAGACCTGTATGTACATGATGCAGATGGTGAAGCAATGCGGTTAATGCAGTAGCTACCGTTGTCATATCTCTGCGTCCATGTACTCTTGGCCACGATGACTCATTCATAGTGGGGGTGTTAGAGTTGGAGAAATCGTTGACAGCAACAACCTTACCACTACTCTAGCACACTCAGATGAACTAGTTAGGTCTGGTTTTGGTGATTGAAACCCTCAGGACTGCATTCACTACGGAGAGAGGTTTAGAGAGCCACTTTTCATAAGCGCTATAGGAGTGCCACATTCTAGGTTACCAAGATCAACCCAACCAAAATGACTTCCCATGTTAAAAGAACATTCTTATTCTCCTTTGGATGTTTGTACACATTGCATTATGCTTTGGACACACATGGGTTTCTCTTTCAAAACCCTACTTTCGAGGACGCCACACCACTGGCACCATAATATTTGACAAATGGTGTATTTCTTATGAGTTAATGAATGTGCAATAATTAAGTTCTTCCTATACTGCAAAAATGGGAGCATATGTGCATCTCTCCATAAGCATGGAAAATAATTGTGGAGGCTTCACGTGAGTTTAATGGGCATCAAATAAGATAATATGACAAACTAAAGGGAGTTGATGAAAGTTTCATCCCATGAAACTGATCTACACTGTTTCCAGAATACTTGTCTTAGAAACTAGGACATGATCGAAACCCAAACTAAGACGTCAGCAGGGCTGAAAATAACCATTATGTCTCATAATGGGAGAAGATAGTCATGATGGTGACCGTGCACAATTCTGTTATGTTATATGTGTTGCCCAAGTTACGCCCTGTTTGGATACGTTCAGGTTTTACTAGTTTTTAAGAATCTGGCTTTGAGAAACTGTGTGGGATCCAAACACCCCCAATTTTTTTGTTAGATTTTGCCAGAATCTTATAATCAAGGAAGCTATTGATACCCAGCTTTTGATATTTTTTGTGAATTATGCAACAATAAATGAAGCCACATTCTTAGAACTAGCTAGGTCAGCGCAGCCCAGACTATGGATAATTCATTTTTCACTAAAGAGAAAAACGCTGCGCTGTTGCCATAAAAGCCACGTGCAGCAGTGTATACAACTGTCCTCTTAACCCTGACTCATGTATTGAGAGCTACCCATTATATATATGCACCACTACTTCGCCTATTTCTGTGTCATCAAAATATGTTGGGAATTGTTTCGCAAAAAAAAAAAATATGTTGGGAATTCAAATACCATATATATGTCGGAATGCTATTAGGGAGTGAAGCACATTTTAGAAATAGGAGCCATACAGGAAAATGCTACTACGACTTTGCGAGGATTGTCAGGGATTCTGGATGACAACGTCACTTTGAGTTCCTATATGGCGTGGAGGTGGGAAGGAGTGGAAACACTAGAGATTGGCGAGCATCTATGGCATCACAGAATGACGTAACGAAGACCCATTAGGGCGAGTGATGGAGAGGTGATCTTCCCGTGTCTAAGTGAAATAGATAGCTGTTTTGCCTTCTTCTTATCAAATTCAGTGAGCACCCCATGTCAGCGAGCATCTTTGGCATATTTGAGCATGGAGGATGAGGCCATCTCCATTGATCAGAAAACGGATGCATCTTCTCATCAAACCACTGAAGATGCAAGCATGCAACCACTTCCCTCTTGCTGTTTGTCCTTTAGTTTTCATGATCTTTATTTTTTTTGTAGTTTGCGGTACAGCAGAGTGACAATTTGTTACTGTGTTATCTGTGCTCGCTGGATTGAACGGACATGTGGTGATTGAATAGTATAATTATCCTGCTGTATCAACTTAAATGAATCTTACAGCGAATAATTTAGTCCAGAAAGGTTTGCCCTGTAAATGTTCTAACAAATTAAATCCTGCGAGTTGGACGTAAAAAGTTTGGCCTGTAAATGATTTATGAGTATTAGGACATACATCAACATGACTCAAAAGCTTACATGGAGGAAGTATTTCCAGTACTGTTAGTACTATTGTTTTTCTATCAGTATCGTTAGGAGTTGGACGGAAGCTACAATGATACCGTGGATCCAATTCTTCCTCGGATTCTCCCTCCTTCCCTCTCTCTCCCCCTCTCACTCTCTCTCTCTCTATCTCTCTCAAGATCACTGATGCAGAACGATAGGACCTGGTAGATAGTTCCTAATAAGGCCCTGTTTGGCATAGCTCGTGTTGGGATCTAACTTTGATTTCCGTTTAAACTTTCGTCCCAAACTTTGAAGATTTCAGGATGACACAGACTGGGAACGAAGTTCCACTTCAAAGATGACTTCGCTAAATTTTGGCTTCGCAGAAGAACGGTTTGGGCGAAAGGTGAAAGCAAGAGTCAAAAGATCCAAGCGAAGATAGCCTCGGTAACTTCGTCGCGAAGCTAAAGAATCACCGCCAGAGGAAATAAAAAGCGTTGCGAAGATGGAAGAATAGACTAAAAGAAGCGAAGATGAAGATTGCATCTTCGCGGGGGAGAAGATATCATTTCAGAATCCTTAATGTTTTTTTGTACAAATTGCGAAAGATATGAGGTGACCTCAAGAGGACCGCGAAGATAGAAAGTAAGTCTTCAAGGAGAGAAGCTCTTCATAGAGAAACTTTTCAGAATTCTTAACATTTTTTGTACAACTACTTAAGTCGGGGGGCCTATAAATACCCCCCGCACATCCTTTGTAATCGCCATGTTGAATGGCCACTTTGTAAATCATATCATCATCAATAACATATTGTGTTGAGCATTCACCCAACATCTTGGCGCCCACCGTTTGTGTGAGCAACGATCTATCCCACGACCATCAAGAAATCATGGGAAGACCTCCCAAGAACAAGTCAGCAACAATCACTGAAGAAGCAACAACAACAGAGAATGAAGCACCAAGAGCAAGCGGAGACACTTTGTCTCCAAAGAAGTCATTTCAAACAAAGATCAAAAGCGAAGAAGCAAGAAAGTTACAAGAACTAGAAGAAGAATTGATCAAAAAACAGAAAGAACTTGAGGCTTGCAAAGCCAGAACAAGAGAAAAGACTTTGAAACAAAGAATTGAAGAAGCGGCAGAGCTGAAGAGATTGAGTGAAGAACTTAATAATCAAGACCGTGAAGTCATAATAACAAAAGCCAAGACAGACCAAAGCAATGAAAAGGCAATAGTCACAATTGACCCGTAATCTCCATTATCGGTAGACCGCAAATGGCAAAATGGCCAAAAGGGTTCAAATTCAACGTCATACCAACTTACGAAGGCTTGATGGATCCAAGACAATTCTTGATGAGCTTTGAAGCAAACTGGTCGAATCAGAGGCGGAGACGACAAAACACTAGCGAAGGCACTCATAATGGCGATGAAAGGACCGGCTCAAAAGTGGTATGCTTCGCTCAAGCCAAGATCCCTCAAAAGCTGGGAACAACTTCGAACAACTCAAGTAGTTGATTTCCAAGGATTCCAAAGACACAAAGCTTAACAAGTGACGATTTGTTTGACATCAAGCAATACCCAAAGGAGCCAATAATTCAATATTACAAAAAGATTTATTCAAATGAAGACCCAAATCCCGAAGTTTCGCACGGTTGTCATCATCGCTGCAATCAGGGGCCTTAGAGCTGGACAACCGTCTTCGCATCTAAAGAGGGAAAGACCAACAACCGTTGCACAACTATATGAAGAAATCCGAAATATGCAAGATCGTGACGATGATTTCGTGAAAAAGACAAAGGAAGAAAATGCACGAGAATTCAAGCGAAGACGAACAACCAGTTCAAGCCACAAAACTTTGAGCGAAGACCATATTACCATCGAGTACCAACCTCCACTTCAGCGTAAAAACCAAATCAACAACGAGCACAAATAAGACAACATTCAGTCACAAAACAACCAAATGGGAAGCAGACAACAAATGTAAACTTCAATAACAGCCAAAGAGGAGGTTTCAATCAAAGATTTGGGGAAAGAAGAATTTTAAAGCCCGAAGAAATGTATTGTATCATCCATGGCAAAGGGGCTGGTCACACATCGAAGATGTGCCCAATGGTGAAGAAAAAAGCATAGAGCAATTACAACAAGAAGGCAAATCGATGGAAAATCAAAGATCAATAAACCTTTTGTCACAAGCAAGCACTTCACACAGACAAGTTTACTTCGATCCAAGTTACAATCAGCAAGTACTACCAGGGCCACCTCCGATATACAATTGCCAACCACTAGCAATAGCTCCACCACAATGGGGACAGGCACAAAATTTGCAATCCGAAGCCTCAGTAGCAAACAACACACCAAATGTTCAAAATAATGCCTCACCCGCTGTGTCAACTGCAAGCGGAGGCGTAATAATGACAATCATGGAGGTAACAAAGATAGAACATGCAACAAACAACGAAAGAAGAAACTACTTCCGAAGAGTCAATGCAATAACAATGGAGGGACCTCACAAGAAAACAAGATGGTCACACCAACCAATCATTTTCACAGAGCAAGACATGAAGCTCAAAGATTACCCACACATGGACGCCATGGTCATAGAAGCAAATATTGACGGATGGGATGTCACCAAAATCCTAGTAGATGGGGAAGCTCACGACGACATACTCTTCGCATCAACACTAGACGAATGGGAATCAAGAGGCAAAATTTGGGAAGAGCGTAATATCCATTAGTTGGCTTTGGTGGCAAAAGGATAAATTCAATTGGAAGAATCGTCTTGCCGGTATCCTTCAAACAAAAAACAATGCAAGAAACAGAACAAGTGGCATTTGATGTTGTTGAAATGCATAGCCAATACAATGCAATCTTCTAAGAGGGAGTTTAAATATCTTCGAAGCGGTGATCAACTACTCCTACTTGTGCATGAAAGTTCCAAAGAATAAATGGGCCAATATCAATTCATGGAAATCAAACAAAAGCAAGAAACATTGAGAAAGATTCAACTCCGCCCAAAGAAATGTTTTGGCCATCGAAGAAATCGAAGACTAAAATGAGACGTAAAAACGCTAAGTCACAAAAAAGAAAGCAAAGACATGTTCCAAGAAAGAAACCAAGGAAGTCTTGTTAGATCCAATGGTAAATGCACAAAAAAAGTCATCATTAGTGCCAATCTAACAAAAGAAGAAGAAGAACAACTTATAAGTTTCCTAAGAAGCAACCAAGATGTCTTCGCTTGGTCGAAAAAGACCTAGAGGGAGTCGGCCGAGATATCATCGAACACCGACGAATATCGACCCAAGTGTCAAGCCAAAGAAACAAAAGTTACGAAAAAATCTCCGAAGACGTAACAATGGCCGCGAAGGTGAAGTACGTAGATTGCTTGATGCAAAAGTTATAAGAGAAGTTCAATTTACAACATGGTCGGCAAACATTGTGATGGTAAAGAAAAGCAATGGAAAATGGAGAATGTGCATAGATTTTACAGATCTCAACAAAGCTTGCCCAAAAGACAATTTCCCTCTACCAAGAATTGACACATTGGTCGATCAAGCCGCAAGAAGTGAAATGCTAAGTTTCCTCGATTGCTTCTCGAGGATATCATCAAATTTACATGAAAAAGAAGATGAAGAAAAGACAAGTTTTATCACGCCATTTGGAACTTAATTTGCTTTCAAAGAATGGCGAGGGGCTTCGCAATGCCGGGTCAAGCTTCATCGAAATGACTTCGGTAGCACTTAAAGATCAAATCGAGACAATCGCTAGCATATGTTGACGACATAATAGTGAAAAGCAAGAAACGCGAAGACCACCAAAAGACTTAAAAGCGGACTTTTGAAAATTTGAGAAAATCAAATCTCAAACTCAATCCTCGAAAAATGTACCTTCGAGTACAAAAAAGGCAAGATTCTCGGATGCATAGTTTCAGCAAAAGGCATAGACCCGAACCCAGAAAAAAAATAAAAGCAATCATGCAAACGGAAGTTCCAAAGAATATCAAGGACATCCAAAAACTAACAGAAGATTGGCTTCGCTTAAACCGATTCATATCAAAGTCGGCGAGAAAAAAAAAGCTTCCCAATTTTTCAAGCACTCAAAGGGGCGAAGACAAACTTTACATGGGGAGAAGAGCAACAAAAAGCTTTTGAAGAAATAAAGAAATATCTCACAAGTCCTCTACATTGACAACACCAAATGTTGATCAAGAACTACTCTTATACATCTCGGCATCCGAAAAAGCAAGTAAGCGCAGTTCTAGTGCAAGAAAGAGAGAAAGACCACGCCAAGAAACAAGAACCCGGTTTACTTTGTCTCCGAAGCCCTCTCCTGGATCAAAGTTGTTTTACTCGTAAATCGAGAAAATAGCATATGCAAGTACTTATGGCAACAAGAAAGTTGAAGCACTACTTCTTGGCTCACAAAGTAAGAATTCCAACAAATCAACCACTCAAAGATGTACTCCAAAGTTGTAAATCTTCTGAAGGCTTGGAAAGTGGGCAGCTGAAATCTCACAATATTTCATTGAATTTGAGAAGAGAACAACAATAAAGTCACAAGTATTGGCGATTTCATCTCGGATTGGACACCGGTAACAAAAATTGCGAAGACCAAAAAGATCATCAAGAGTGGACTTTGTCTGTCAAGAATGGACAATGAATTGCGACGGAGCATGGGGCTCCACGGGGGGCGGCATAGCAGCAATAATCACTTCGCCATCCGGAGTCAAAATGAAATATGCAAAGAAGACTTGAATTTCGATGCACCAACAACATCGCGAATATGAAGCAAGATTGCCGGGCTTCGCAAAAGCAAGAGCAATGGGCGTACAAAGAATCTTGATAAAAACAGATTCTCAAGTTGTGGCGAGCCATGTCGAGAAAAAACTACAAAAAGCAAAAGACCCAGAGTTAGCAAAGTACTTGCAAAATGTGAGGGATCAAGAGAAACATTTCGAAGGATTCACAAGTAAGAAGCATTTCAAGAACAAACAATGAAGAGGCCGATGAAATCGCGAAGGCAAAGAAATCAAAAAGTAAAGTTGCCTCCGATGTGTTTTATCAAATATTATCAGAATCTTCGATAAAAGCAAAACTTGAAGAGCCAAAATACATTCACATCATTGAGAGCGAAGATTGGAGATCAGAAATAATAGCATTCTTAAGAGGATTTTATGAACCGAAAGCGAAGCGAAGAAATAAGAATGAAGCACAAGACAAGAAATTACAAGCTTATTGACAATCAACTTTTCAAGCATGGCATTTGTGAATCATTACTCAAATGCATTTCAAGCAAAGAAGGCAAAGACCTCGCTGCAAGAAATACATAGTGGAACATGTGGAAATCATGCCGCCCAAGAGCCATAGCAGGAAAGGCATTTAGACAAGGATTCTATTGGCCAACACTCAAAAAGATAGCAAGGAAATAGTCAAAACTTGTCACAATTGCCAAATCTCAAAGAACAAGTCAAATGCCCCAAAAATCCAATTCAAAGACATTGAACCTACTTGGCCACTAGCAAGATGGGGAATAGACATAATTGGCAAACTTCCACCAGCCCAAGGCAATCATCAATATGCGCTTGTTGCGCTTGAATATTTCACAAAGTGGATAGAAGCGAAGCCAATCACAAACATGTCATCCACAATAATGAAAAATTTCTTTGGCAAAATATCATTTTGCAGATTCGAGTTCCAAGACACATAACTTTGGACAACGGTACTCAATTTGACAAATAAGATTTCGAAGCTATTGTGAAAGTATGGGAATCCAACTTTGCTTCGCATCACCAAATATCCTCAATCCAACGGAGCGCTTGAAAGAGCAAATGGCATCATATGTGTGGGAATTTCAAAGAATCTAGTAGGACTCCCAAAAGGAAAATGGGTTGAGGAATTACCAAGAATTGTTTGGAGTCACAATACAACCACAACCAGATCAACAAAGTTTACACCCTTCAAGTTACTATATGGTGATGAAGCAATAACTCCAGAAGAGATACAATTCGAAGGACCAAGAACAAGTGTCCAAATCACGAAATTTAAGAGGACCAAAAGACAAGCAAAGACTTGCTCGAAGAAGAAAGAAACCAAGCCGTGATGAATCTCGAAAAATACCAAGAAGAAACAAGCAAGTGGTACAACAAGAAAGTAGTGAAAAGAGATTTACGACCCGGGAGACTTCGTGCTCAAAAGGAAAAGAAACGAAGATACCGTGGGAAAATTTCAGCAAAGAAAAGTGGGAAGGACCTTTTATCATAACAAAGTCAAACAGACAAGGATCCTATCACTTGGAGAATCTCAAAGGAGAAGAATTGAGCCATACATGGAACATCAAGGACCTTCGCAAGTATTATCCTTAAAGTTTTTTCCTTTTTAAAAGTTTTGTAAATAATCAAGTTAGATTCAACTTCTTAGAAGCATTTTATCATTCCAATCAAGAGCTGCACTCTTTTTTTCCACTCGAGGGAAGCCCTTCGCGAGGGTGAGTGGTTTTTTAACGAGGCGAACTCTATTGTAAAATTCTCATGTCAAATATAAAATGAGAAAGTAGTTTCCCCAAATGTGTGCATTCTTCACTTATCTTTCAATTTACTCAAAAAGCCGAAAAGCAAAGCACTTCAATATCGGCTAAAAGTTTTCACAAAAATAAAACAAAGTAGGTATAATTTAAGTACAAAACTAAAATTATTACCTACGTAAATTCTCTAAGGAGAAAATTTTGACTTCAGATCGAAGTCTTCGCTCCTACTTCGCAAAAAAAGAAGGGGATGACGTTTTCTAAATTCTCTAAGGAGAAATTTTGACTTCAAATCGAAGTCTTCGCTCCTACTTCACAAAAAAAAGAAGGGGACGACGTTTTCTAAATTCTCTAAGGAGAAAATTTTGACTTCAAATCGAAGTCTTCGCCCTACCATAAAAAAAGAAGGGGGACGACGTTTTCAAAATTCTCTAAGGAGAAAATTTTGACTTCAAATCAAGTCTTCGCTCCTACTTCGCAAAAAAAGAAGGGGACGACGTTTTCTAAATTCTCTAAGGAGAAATTTTGACTTAAATCGAAGTCTTCGCTCCTACTTCGCGAAAAAAAGAAGGGGACGACGTTTTCTAAATTCTCTAAGGAGAAAATTTTGACTTCAAATCGAAGTCTTCGCTCCTACTTCGCAAAAAAAGAAGGGGACAACGTTTTCTAAATTCTCTAAGGAGAAATTTTGACTTCAAATCAAGTCTTCGCTCCTACTTCAAAAAAAGAAGGGGACGACGTTTTCTAAATTCCCTAAGGAGAAAATTTTGACTTCAAATCGAAGTCTTCGCTCCTACTTCGCAAAAAAAGAAGGGGACGGCGTTTTCAAAATTCTCTAAGGAGAAAATTTTGACTTCAATTCAAGTCTTCGCTCCTACTTCTAAAAAAAGAAGGGGACGACGTTTTCTAAATTCTCTAAGGAGAAATTTTGACCTCGAATCGAAGTCTTCGCCCTACTTCGCAAAAAAGAAGGGGGACGACGTTTTCTAAATTCTCTAAGGAGAAAATTTTGACTTCAAATCGAAGTCTTCGCCCTACTTCGCAAAAAAAAGAAGGGGACGACGTTTTCTAAATTCTCTAAGGAGAAATTTTGACTTCAAATCGAAGTCTTCGCTCCTACTTCGCAAAAAGAAGGGGACGACGTTTTCTAAATTCTCTAAGGAGAAAATTTTGACTTCAAATCAAAGTCTTTCCTCCTACTTCACAAAAAAAGAAGGGGACGACGTTTTCAAAATTCTCTAAGGAGAAAATTTTGACTTCAAATCGAAGTCTACGCCCCTACTTCGCAAAAAAAAGAAGGGGACGACGTTTTCTAAATTCTCTAAGGAGAAATTTTGACTTCGAATCGAAGTCTTCGCTCCTACTTCGCAAAAAGAAGGGGACGACGTTTTCTAAATTCTCTAAGGAGAAAATTTTGACTTCAAATCAAGTCTTCGCTCCTACTTCCGCCAAAAAAAGAAGGGGACGACGTTTTTCTAAATTCTCTAAGGAGAAATTTTGACTTCGAATCGAAGTCTTCGCTCCTACTTCGCAAAAAAAGAAGGGGACGACGTTTTCTAAATTCTCTAAGGAGAAAATTTTGACTTCAAATCGAAGTCTTCGCTCCTACTTCCGCAAAAAAAGAAGGGGACCACGTTTTCTAAATTCTCTAAGGAGAAATTTTGACTTCAAATCGAAGTCTTCGCTCCTACTTCGCAAAAAAGAAGGGGACGACGTTTTCTAAATTCTCTAAGGAGAAAATTTTGACTTCAAATCAAGTCTTCGCTCCTACTTCGCAAAAAAGAAGGGGACGACGTTTTCAAAATTCTCTAAGGAGAAAATTTTGACTTCAAATCGAAGTCTTCGCTCCTACTTCAAGCAAAAAGAAGGGGACGACGTTTTCTAAATTCTCTAAGGAGAAAATTTTGACTTCAAATCGAAGTCTTCGCCCTACTTCCAAAAAAAGAAGGGGACGACGTTTTCTAAATTCTCTAAGGAGAAATTTTGACTTCAAATCGAAGTCTTCGCCCTACTTCTCGCAAAAAAGAAGGGAACGACGTTTTTCTAAATTCTCTAAGGAGAAATTTTGACTTCAAATCGAAGTCTTCGCTCCTACTTCGCAAAAAAAAAGAAGGGAACGACGTTTTCTAAATTCTCTAAGGAGAAAATTTTGACTTCAAATCAAAGTCTTCGCTCCTACTTCCCAAAAAGAAGGGGGCGACGTTTTCAAAATTCTCTAAGGAGAAAAAATTTTGACTTCAAATCAAGTCTTCGCTCCTACTTCGCAAAAAAAAGAAGGGGACGACGTTTTCTAAATTCTCTAAGGAGAAATTTTGACTTAATCGAAGTCTTCGCCCTACTATGAAGGGGACGACGTTTTCTAAATTCTCTAAGGAGAAATTTTGACTTCGAATCAAGTCTTCGCCCTACTTCGCAAAAAAGAAGGGGGACGACGTTTTCTAAATTCTCTAAGGAGAAAAATTTTGACTTCAAATCGAAGTCTTCGCTCCTACTTCAAGAAAAAAGAAGGGGGGCGACGCTTTTCTAAATTCTCTAAGGAGAAATTTTGACTTCAAATCGAAGTCTTCGCCCTACTTCGAAAAAAAAGAAGGGGACGACGTTTTCTAAATTCTCTAAGGAGAAAATTTTGACTTCAAATCAAGTCTTCGCCCTACTACTGCAAAAAAAAGAAGGGGCGACGTTTTCTAAATTCTCTAAGGAGAAAATTTTGACTTCAAATCGAAGTCTTCGCTCCTACTTCGCAAAAAAAGAAGGGGACGACGTTTTCTAAATTCTCTAAGGAGAAAATTTTGACTTCAAATCAAGTCTTCGCTCCTACTTCGCAAAAAAGAAGGGGACGACGTTTTCTAAATTCTCTAAGGAGAAATTTTGACTTCAAATCGAAGTCTTCGCTCCTACTTACGCCAAAAAAAGAAGGGGACGACGTTTTCTAAATTCTCTAAGGAGAAATTTTGACTTCAAATCGAAGTCTTCGCCCCTACTTCGCAAAAAAAGAAGGGGACGACGTTTTCTAAATTCTCTAAGGAAAAATTTTGACTTCAAATCGAAGTCTTCGCTCCTACTTCATAAAAAAAGAAGGGGACGACGTTTTCTAAAATTCTCTAAGGAGAAATTTTGACTTCAAATCGAAGTCTTCGCTCCTACTTCACAAAAAAGAAGGGGGACGATGTTTTCAAAATTCTCTAAGGAGAAATTTTCATTTCCAATCGAAGTCTTCGCTTTAACTTTACAAAAAGTAAGAGAACAACAATCTCTAAATTAGCAAAAAAATAATTATAATGAGAAATGTATATAGAGATACAACATCGTGCAAGGCACTTATTCAAATTTACATACAACACATACAAAGTTTAGGAAAAGTTTTACATACAAAAGTATAAACATTCAAAACTCTTCGTAAATAACACTAGTTGCCGCTTCGCTCAAAATATCTTCGACAACCTCGTTGATTATCTTATCCGCCGTGTCTTGCAAACCATCCCCAAAAGATAAAACTTGGGGACGCACTTGAGCAAGAAGACTGCAAATGTAAACCTTAAATATATCAAGAAAAAGCAAGAATATATCAAAAACAAATAATCCAAATAACACCTAATTTTACTCGACCAACATTGCCGAAATCAACAACCCAAGGCATCCTATAGGGATCTTTGGCTCTAGAATTCCCAAGACACTTATCCACAAACTCATCAACGTTAGCACTACCGTAAGCCTCGAAAAACTCCTCAAGCCTCGAAAACAAAGTCACCCTTCGCAATCATAAGAGGCATCGCAATAATAATATCTTGCGCAGAAGGCATGAGAAACTCAAGCAAAAGATTTTCCAAAGTCATAATTCGCCACAAAAATCAACAAAAGTTTTAACTTCAAGAACAATGATAACTTCGCCTAAATCACAAATAATAAAGTTTAAGCAACACTTCAATTTAACAAATTTACAAAGCATTTCCATTCAAACATGTTTTCAACACCTCCCAAAACACTCAAGATAAGGATTGTTCAAAGAACTAGCCCCTTCGCCACTAACATCGTTCACGGTCCTTCTCGCTCCTCCTCTTGAATCCTCCTCTCTTCCTCCATCTCGCCGCTTCCGAAGAGCCTCTTCCTCCCCCGTGGAAATATCGAATTCAAGCCGTTAAAACCAAGAGTCAAAGACACAAAAATAAAATAATGATTGCGAACAAAGGAACAATAAATGTGGGAAAATACCTTCTTCAGTTTCTCTTTAACTTTCTCAAGGCAGTGCTTCATGACTGCATTGGCACCAATATTCATTGAAAAACTTCTTACAAAGTAGATGAGTCCGAGGAGAAATCGATTGATAGCATCCGCAGAAACTTGAATGTAGGATCCACAAAAGCATCATATAAAGGATCGTTGGCCTCTTTTTCATGAGGTGCAAAAGTGCCCTAGTGGAGTACATGACACTTGTGTCGTCACGCTGCCTCGAACAACAACACTTTCGATCTTCATATTGTCGGCAAAGCCAGTGAAGAAAGGATCATATTCCCCAAGATCCCAACAAGGGTCTTCGGAACGGCACCCCACTTTTCATATGCAATTTTGCGTATATCCCACATTCTCGTTGAATTTCCTATGAAAGAATTCATCCATTTCTCGCCTTCTTTTTCTCCAAATACTCCTTCTCCTTTGTAAGAGTAGCAATGGTGGCCTTCGCGGGTCTCAAGTCGTTTATCCTTCTCCTTAATAGTGTCCGAAGCCTTGTGATACAAACGATCAATCTTTTCGCCATTCATCCACAACTTCTCCTCTCTCTTTCTCTTTAGAAGCAACTTGAGTCTTCAAATCCTCAATCTCTTTAAGTAAAGACTTTTCGCGAACAAAGAAAGGCAAATAAGGCTTTGTCCTCAAGTGACTTTCTAAGCCCACGGTTGACAAGAGCCCCCTAGACATACAAGACAAAACGGATAAAAGAAACTTTCAAAGAAACAACTTCGCATACACAAACAATACAATTATAAACAAGCTTAAGCTTACCTTTGTACATCAAATTTATGCCAGCGTCGGCTAGCTCCAATGGATTCATCTTTCGATTCAGCTTCGCGCATCGTGAAATGTAGAAAGCATCATCAATGCACTTAGTCAACTGTTTCTCAGTCCTCTTCGAGCACGCGCGAAGTTTATCCACACCTACTCCAACAAACTTGAAAGAATCCAAATTGACACCACTTTCAAAGCAAAACTTCAAAGTATTGTCAATAGACTTCTCGCGATAGCTTCGGACGTAATCTCTGTTTCTTCAACAAAGAACTTGAGGAGTAGGATGATCCAAGATAACATCCTTCATTGATCCAACATCAATAGTTTTTTCCCTTGATGAAGTTGAGGCATCGTGAAAATATTGAGCTAAAAATGGAAAAAAGAGATAATCAAGAAAATAGAAAATCAACATAAAAGCAATACGCACTAGCGAAGTTGAAAATACTCACAAACTTTTTCACCCTCCCTTAAAGGGCAAGGTATCTTGGCCTGAGCTTCTACATTAACCCGAGAGATTCGCTTAACCGGCTTCACTGACCGCCTCAAATTGGTCATCTACCACATCGTCAAAATCATCAACGCAAAATTGAGCGGTTCTCGTACCCCTTTTGTGAAGCTTTTCTTTCACAAATTTAACGGCCTCTTTCAGCCCTTTTTTCGATGATTTCTCCAAAATTTTTCCAAAAAGAAAAGCAAAGATAAATAGGGAAATCAAAACAATCATCTAAGGAATAACAACAAAATACAAAGCGTACATACCAATGGTAGCTTCGCCTACAACTCCCAAGACATCTCAACAACAATTTCGTGAACCTTAGAAGGTTCGTATAATCGGCCATGAAAGTTTCTCAACAACATCAGCATCTCCAATTTTTTTTAGAAATTCCCGCCTCCAAGGATGGCTTCGAACCACCATCACCACCATCATGTCTTTCAAGAACTTCAGTGTTAGGAACCGGTGGGATTCTCCTCGAATCACCGGCAAGTGGCTCACATGAATATTTTTGGCTAACTTAGCTAACCTAAGACCATTACGCTCATCACTCAAAGTACAAGTGCTATCAGCCAAATTCATAGGAAAATGCGAGTTGGATCCCTAAATCTAGGGGAAAGAGGAGATGCAAGTACCGAGGGCTTAAGCTTCCATAGCGTAAAGCATCACCAAGGCCATCTTCACCAAAGAAGGTGCTCGAGGTTCCCAATTTACGTGAAGACCAAAAATTTTGTAAGTAGTCCGCTAGAGGAGTAAGCAAACTCGAGTCAAACCCGTTGGAAGCAAAAGCTTTGCACATTTTTTTCTCACCTCCAAGTCTCTAAGAGAAGTACCAAATTTCGAGCCCTCGAAAGTGCCGGAACATCAATATCACCGTCACCAAAGTCAACAAGATCAAGCAAATCCTCAACCATCTTCCTAGCCCTTTTCTTCCGAGGCTTCGAACAACAGTCTTCGAAGGTGTCTTCGCGGAAGCGATGGCTTCGCCTTTGTCATTTCTCTTCCTTTTCTCGAGGCTTATCAACCTCAGCCTTATCCTTGCCTCGTGCATAGGCAGGTGGGGGACGAACTTTATATGTAATTTTCGCCAAAGTAAAAATGCGATTAAGCCGCATTATAATCCCGGCCAATAATCTCATCCATCAATTTTCGCTCGGTATGTAAATACTTTCCAAGCAAATCTGAAGCTTTGTTCTCAACTTCAAGAACAAATTCTTCTTTTGCTCTTGAATCACGAAGGCATCACCGCTCTCTATCCGAAAAAATGTAATCCTTATCTCTAACTTTCTTCTTATGATAGCGAAGAAAATCCCATCCAAGTCGAAGTGGCCAAATACCAGCAAGAATGTATTCTTCGACCAAATCTCGATTAGATTGCCGAGACACAACTCTTGCAAAAGCTTTTAAGCATTCGTAAACAATTCTTGAGATTTTTCGTACCCGTGCTTGCACTCAAACCTATTCCTCAGCATACGCCGAAGCCAAAGGATAACTTTTCTTCACACCTTTTCTCGCCAAGATTTTCCTCTACCATGGGAACCTTATGATAAAACCAGTAGTTAACCCAACCATCTGGCCACTTGTTTTTCGAGGCGGAGATATATACGCTTCACCACGACCTGCGCGGTCTTAAAGCTACAACAACCAAAATAAAGCTTCACCGTGGCGTTCGTCAAATTTTTTAGTCCTGAATCGAGTGTGCGCTCATGCAATGCAATCAAAAGCATCAATATCCGCTGCACTCGTTGACTTCGCACAGCCCAAATGAAAACCGATAGCTTCACTATAGCGTTGGGCGTCAAGTGATGCATTTCAATGTTATACCTTTTGAAAACCTCTTCCAAAAAATTTTGGGGTGGCATGCGAAGACCAGCAGTAAATAGATCTTTGAACACAATGCACTCATCCGATTTAGGCTTCGGTACTCTTTTCGGATGGTTCCGCCCGCCCAGTATTGACCCTCTTGCAAAAGACCATCTTTCACCATTAGCTTGAAATCATCATCATCGTCATTTTGCTCCGGCCAAAAGTATATGATATTCTATCATCCGAAAGCAACTTCATTCCTCCGACGCTAGACACATTTGACAAACCCTCATCGACTCTCTTCGCCTTTGAGAGTGTTCTTCTTCAACTTCGTTTTCTTGAGAATTAGGAACAACATCATCATGATCGGCCATCTCTCGAAAATCAAAAAAAGAAAGGGAAAATTTCATCGAAAAACAAAAACAAAACAACAAAACAAACTTCGAAAAGAAACACACCTGAATCAAAGAAAGAACAGGAGCTTCGAGAAGATTGACTTCGCAGAAATATCAGCTTTCGGAAATTGACTTCGCGTCGTCGGAAAAAAATTTCAAAAAGGTGACCCTCTTCGAAAAGATGAAAAAAAAAAACAGGGGGTGCTTCGCTATTTATAGACCCCTTCGGTCAAACGGTCAAACTAGCCGTTAAAAAAAAAACAAACACAAAAAATCAAGCGAAGATATGCGCGGTTACAATCGAAAAGCCCAACTTCAAAGTCCGGGGACGACGTTTTTCAGATCGAAACAAAGTTTTGAGAAAACTTATGATTCGTGGGTTTCATGCCTTTGAAGTCGGCCTTTGCCCACGAGGGGCTGCTGTTGGGATCTAACTTTGATTTCCGTTTAAACTTTCGTCCCAAACTTTGAAGATTTCGGGATGACACAGATCGGGAACGTTCCACTTCAAAGATGACTTTGCTAAATTTTGGCTTCAGCGAAGAACGGTTTTGGGCGAAAGGTGAAAGCAAGAGTCAAAAGATCCAAGCGAAGATAGCCTCGGTAACTTCGTCGCGAAGCTAAAGAATCACCGCCCGGAGGAAATAAAAAGCGCTGCGAAGATGGAAGAATAGACTAAAAAGAAGCGCGAAGATGAAGATTGCATCTTCGCGGGGAGAAGATATCATTTCAGAATCCTTAATGTTTTTTGTACAAATTGCGAAGATATGAGGTGACCTCAAGAGGACCGCGAAGATAGAAAGTAAGTCTTCGCGGAGAGAAGCTCTTCATAGAGAAACTTTTCAGAATTCTTAACATTTTTGTACAACTACGAAGTCGGGGGGGGCCTATAAATACCCCTCGACATCCTTTGTAATCGCCATGTTGAATGGCCACTTTGTAAACCATATCATCATCAATAACATATTGTGTTGAGCATTCACCCAACACTCGCTTCTTTGGTGAAGTCGTTTTTTAGGATTTCAAATTAATAAGCAGCTTTTATGTTGAAGCTAATCTATTTTCGGCACTCGTTTAGCAAAAACAGCTCCCGGTGTCATCAAAGAATCAAAATGACCATATTGCCCTTCCTTCCTTTTTTTCCTTTTTTCTTTTTTTTTTTTGGTCTTGCTCTCGGGTCTGCATTGCACTCGTGTCCGCCTTCGCGTCACCCGCCGCTCGTGTCGCCCTCACGGGTGGAACTCCCTTCGCTCATCCTCCTTGAACGAGAGGCGGGCGCGTGGTCGCCGGCGGCGAGCTCGCCACGACGGGTGGGACTTGGCGGCGGATGGCTTCGGTCGCTGCGGTGGATAGCGCATCGGGCGCCGGATATGCTGGTGGTGCGAGTGGTGTGGTGGAGCCGGCGCGGTGGTGGTGGCGGCGGCTTGAAGCGTATGCGGCGGTACTATGGCGCGCCGCGACGCGGCACTGGTGGCGGCAGCGCGTGTCGCCGGTTGGCACGGCGGCGCGCCGCTGGGCGGCGTTCCCGTGGGCAGGTGGCGCCATGGGCTGGCTTCGGTCGCGGTGCGCCGTGTGTGGTGTGGCTGTCCGCCGGCGCCGGCGGGCGGGCCACGATGAGCATGACATTGAGCACGGCGGGTCGTGCGCGGTTAAAAGATCAGCCGGCGGTCGACCAGCAGCACGGCGGCCGGCGGGCTCAGCGGCCCGGCTAGCGTGGCCCCGAGGTGGTGGCCGTGCGCGGCGCCGCTCGGGTTTCTATGCCGCGCACTCAAGTCTATCTCCGTGTAGTGAGGCCGACGAGCTCTTGATGGAGCAGGGCCACGGGCGGCGTGGCGGCGCTACGCTCGGCCATCCAGCAGCGAAGTCGGCGTTGCGCGTCCTCCGGCTCCGCAATAGGGTAGAGGCCAGAGAGGGGAGAAGGAGCAGGATCACGTCACCGGTGCGCGAAGCCGTTCCCCATCTTTCTTTTGCCCGCTTTTCGTCGGCTAGATCCGGATGCCAAGCACGGTAGGTCCGGGCGGCGTGCCTACGCCTCGCCACGCCCGGGCAGCCGCGAGGCCTGGCAGCTGAGCACGCCCCCCACCGGGCGTCGCGAAGCTAGGTCTGCCCGCCAGCGCCCCACCGGGCGGGCGGCGCCACGCCCTCGCCCGGCAGCCGAGCACGGCCCCACCGGGCGGCGCGAGGCGGGTCTAACCCACGCTCCACCAGTAGCTGCCGGTCGGCACGGCGCCTCGCCCCACCAGCAGCTGCGAGCCCGACAGCCGCGCGCCTGCGGCCGACAGTTCGATGGGAGAGAAGGGTCCCACTTGTGTCAGATGTGGGGAGAGAGAGCTGCTATTTTGCAGCTTCACCGAGTGACGCGTTTTCTCTCAGCGCAATTTTAGGGAAGCTGACCATAGAGCTGACTAGAGAGCAGGCCATTTGGCAATTAAAGTTGTGAAGCCGCTCATGAAGCGGTACCAAACGGGGCCTTAATCTGTAGCCTTTGGTTTTGAATTTCATGAAGCGGCTATGTTCAAAAAGAAAATAACAAGAAGCAGGTAGCTGAATATTACTCAAGGAAGCGTATTGTGGACAATTGCTGTAAATAACCATCATATCTCGTACTATGAGTTGCTTGTCTCAAAAGTGAGTATGCAAAAATTGTGTAACGAGTGACCATCTACAGAGACACGGGCAGGTAATACGTGTTACCCAAATAATTAATTACCACGTGTATCCCTAACCCCGTGTATCCCTATCCACATTTTAGAAACTGATCGAAACTGGCCCTAAACCTACCTGTGTTATCTATATCCGGCAGTTATAGCTTGAGATAACAATAACCGACTATGGATAACTCATGGACTGTTGCCATGAAAACCAGGTGCAGAGCAGTGTATGCAGCTGTTCTCTTAGTATTGAGAGCTACTCCCTCAGTTTCAAATTATAAGACGGTTTGACTTTTCTAATGGAATTTATTTTGCGATGCATCTAGTTATACGTACCCCTGCCGACAAGCTCCCATGATATATATCCACCACTGCTTCTCCTATTTCTGTGTCGTCGAAATATGTTGGGAATTCTGTTACCATCACTACTACACAAACCAGGTCTATCCTCGGATGCAAAATACACTACGATTCTGATTCCCAACTAGAACCGGGGATAAAGCTTCATTTCTCCAGGTTCACACCAACAACCGGGACTAAAGGTCCGTGGGCGACGCCCCAAAAGAGACTCAACCGGGGCTAAAGGTCTCCAACAAAGGACTAAAGCCCTTACTCCCTGTTAGTGAGTAGAACTGGGAGTAATAGTTTCGTGGTTTCTCCGTGTTACAGCTTACGACCGGGACTAAAAGTTTTTTTTAACTGTGCGTATTAGCAACGTCCTTTTTTCCACATAAGACCCCAGGATTTCTTCTTCTTCCCACCTGCATCTTTAGCATGACATGTAGGAAAGCGTATATAAGGAAATACGTTTTCCCTTACTTACATATTTGCCATTCCGATTATAATGCTTATAACTTTTGTGTTTTAAATCCAATTCGATTCGTTCTAGTTTTATTAGCTTCGTGTTTAACTTTAATACAGGCTCGTGTCATTATTTTAACTAATTATAAGTGTTAAAATTTGAGTTTGATTTAATAAATTTGTAATTAACTAATAATATTTGGTCGCACGCGCCACGTAGAAAAAATACAGTAATTCCAAAAATAGCTAAAAAACCTAGAATTTTGCGTGGGGCCATATTTTGGGTATAAATGACCACAAAAATTTTTTTAGGAAGTTTGGACATAGGCGGAGCACGTACGTGCTTCACAAAGGTATACGGATCCATTCACCGAACCCTATCCTTACACCTAGGTTTCTCATGGTTGTGTGGCCCGTGCGCTTTGGTGTGCTATCGGCCTCAAACTTTTTCTCGAGGCGTCTACATGGCATGTGTGAAGGCACCGCCAAGTTTGAGAATTTTTTCGAATTGTTTGGTAATTTTCTAATTGTTTTAATTACCGCACAAAGTGATTGTCTATTGTCTCGTATTCAAACTTTTTTCTGAGGCGTTTACATATTTTTTCATTTGTGCATTAAAGAAAAACAAAATGTAACATACATTTTTCAAAAAAATTGCCCAGTTAATAATTTACGGCAAGAATTAACAAAGGTTTACTATATATATAAATAGAATGTATAAAGAAAAAAGTTAAACTGTGCTAGTATGTGGCGGGGAAATAAAATTCACCACCTTTAGTCCCGGTTGTCCTTAAGGCCCGGGACTAAAGGCCCAAAATTTCACTGTCCCGCCCAGTCCCGCTCCAAAATTAGCTTTAGCCCCGCCGTTCTCAAGACCCGGGGCTAAAGGTCCCAACTTTTTAACCCCGGTTGTCCTCTACAACCCGGGAGAAAGGAGGTTTGTCCCGGTGATTGCCAAGAACCGGGACAAGGGGGGGGTGGAGGGTATATGAACAGGCGCCCTTCTCCGATCCATCTTTCGCCGACTCAGCGCTCCTCGATCTCCGCTGCTGCCGACGCCGATCTGCTCCATCCGCCGCCGCCCGACGCCGCAAGATCGTCCCGCCCGCCGCCGACCCCTCAGCGCATCGGCCCCGCACGCACCCAACGGCGGAATCTTCGCAAGACCAGCTCGGGCGAACAACCCGGCTCATCGTCTCCACCTGCTGGTTACTCCATTGCCGCTAAGCTCGATTTCTTAACCAATCCTTTACAGGCACCAGGAGCCTGCAGCCGTCCGTGGGGAACGTGGACAAGACAGGAACTTCGGCACCCACAGGTCGGGTGTGCTTGAGCCTTGAGTGGCCAACGCCAGCCAGCTACGGGCGCTGTGCTGGCGCAGGTCCAAGCGACTCAAGTCCAGGGCCGTCGTCAGCAAATTTCATCACGTTCTGGTAAAGCACAGAGTGCCAATCATGTTTCTGAAGTTCCTATATGGTAAATCCAAATTGAACTAGAAAATGCTTGATAGCTTGATCCACTTGATCGGTGAAATCCTGCGTTTCGGATTGCAGCATCGTGCTTAAGCGTTCGATTAACCATCAAGATTCTAATAACTTTCAGCCGTTGTGAAGTCTTATCCCTATTTATACCTGCAGCGGCTAGCCATCTTTTAGGCCCAGGCCGTGTTGACTTCAGGGTTTTTGTCTTAATAAATAGAAACTTAGCACTGATTGATTGCAAAAGCTTTTATTTTAATTAAGTTTTTAGCGTAAGGATTTTTTCAAATGAGCTAATCTGGCAGTAATGATTATTTAGAGTACCCTTAGTGTTTGGGATCTCTGTAACTTCATTAATGGTATGTCTAGATGAGATTTAAATCAGTTGATGCACAATTAGATACTCTTACATCTTACAGGCACACTCCGGAAGCACATATCTGAGCATGTGTCTATATAAATGTATCCGTGCTTGATAATTTGTTAATATAAAAAATATCCATTACTGCAATCCATTGCCAACAACTTTGACATCTGTAGTTTTGCAAACGTGGCACTTGCGTCAAAGCTCATAAAAAAACCCTTATCTGAACTTTTTTTTCCTCAAATAAAATCAACCGATTGTTCATTCCTAAGCATAGTCATTATTTAATCTATATGCAGTCAAAAGCTCTACCTCAATTCAATTGTTTACATATGCAGACCAGCTGGTCCTTAATAATATTCAGTTATATGCATATCACTCTTCAGAAACTCAGCTCTATGTCACCTAAATCATAGGTTGATCTGATATGAGGCACCTGAGCCTTGACTCCTGCTAATTTTTATGGATATTGGTTCCTGTAGTACCTGACTAAGTTAAGTGTAAATCCTCACTGTAATATAACTTTCCCTGACATTTTGCATTTATGGTTAGCTGATTGGTCATTTATGTTTTTTCAAACACTTTTAGACCGTCTTTGTTCTTACGTTACTGCTTCTACATTCAGTTGGGCCTAAATAGCCAGCTACGCAAGTCAGTATCTTAGATTCTTAGAGTACAGTGACTTCCCTTGAACTTTTCGTTTGTAGGCATATCAATTCCAGTTGTGAAACCAATATGCTATATACTTTTAGGGTCGTCTTTGCTCTGTCGAGATTAGGCACTGATATTGTCATGGTAGTTAGCTTATATTTAATTTTCATTTCGCAGAAATAATTTGATAAGACCTTACAAGCAAGATATGCTTAAAGTATTTATTCCATACCAAAGCCCACGTGCTTTTGTGTGCATTATTCGGAATTTTGATTTGTTGCATGCTCATACTGAACCCCTTTCCTGACATTTTAGCAAGGCAACGCATTTCTCCAGGAGAGCATACTACAGATTTTATTTTCAAATTGGTATAACTGAACTAGGCATGTCTGTTCAGTCCTTGACTAAAATAACCATTATCAATAGAATATATGTTTGATTGTCGAAGGGTGTTTATATTAAAAAAAACATGGGTTTATATGATTGCCTCATTGGAAAATTATCATCGTCAATACCCTTTTCGTTTGTTTGGGTGGGCGCAGCGGCATAATTCAGTCATTCCGGTACACTGGAAGAATAGTGCAGTTGTTCGTCCTCTTGTCAGTAAGTTCAGTACTTTAGCACATTGTGTCCTTGCATCGACTGAATTGCCTATAACAAAAATGCAGATAAGCTGATCAGTATTTTTACTTTTTCTGAAACCCTGCACCATTATGCAGTTTTCTTGTGTATAGTCACCATTATGCTAAGCAAAATAGTAGTAACGACTACTTGAGATAATTTGTCTCCTCAATTGTTAAGTGAAAAATAGACAGTCTATGTTGTTAGAAATAACTAAGGTGAGTCATACTAGCAGTTTCAATTTCTAAGAAAACAAAATTGCCTGCTATGGTTCACTTCTAAGCTTTTATCTCTGAATCGCCAAGAAGAATAACCGTCAGATGTAGGTCATCTCCTTCTCTCCTGGGTGCTAGATCCCTTTCTAAGCACTTTTTTTACTCAAATTTCCCCACAGTGATTAGTTATTCTACTTGAGTTCGAGCATCTCATGGCGCGAGCAGAGGACACACATATAGCCACTTGCTCTTTGTGCAGTTGAGTTCAGATATTAGCCTGGTTTGGCTAGTCAAGAAACCGCTGCATCGCGGCAAATTTCCAGCAATTTTATTTTATTTTCGCTGTTATATTACGCAAAATCAACATACGAATTGTATTCATTCCATATTGTACTATTGTTTTTATCTGTCTAACATTGCACGAGTCACAGCCCAGAT